>OY992768.1:19596994-19716517 GCA_963921325.1 Logfia minima
GAATCTGTTGTTGTTGTTGTTGTTGTTGAATCGGTGCCTGTGGCGGAGGTGACAGTGGCCTAGGAATAGGAGCCGGTTCGGCGAATTCGTCACCCTCCGGAGGCACATAGGCCTCATCCACAATATGGCCAAAAAGTGGCACGTCAGGCGGGACAGGTGCGCCCTTAGCATATTGACCGGATACCACGAAAATTCGGGTATTCATCGGTGTTGGGCGAAATTGGTGCTGCGGGGCCACCGGTAAACCCGGGAGTAAATGATTGATCAATAATTGGACAAAACGTGGGTACAAAGCCCACTGTCCCTCCCCAGCCTGTGCATTATCTACCATAATCCGAAAAATATACCCCGAGAAGTTGTAGGGCTTATTGTAGACTAGTGCCAGCATAGCGGATGCAGTAGATAAACTCATCCCATCAAAACCTGCTTTCCTGCCAGAGAGGCAAACGATCATAATGTGCATCAAATACCGCCAGACCTTAGTGAGATAGGCCTTGCGATATTGATCACGAGGAATAGTCGGGTAGCCGAGGCGACCCATTCCCCCGGCAATAAACACATGAGCAAAAGCGACGGGCATCTCAGAGTCATCCGGAAACTGAAAGAAATCTCGAATGGTCTGCTCAGAGAGTATAATTTCGCGATCGTGAACCCGAGAGATGATCCGGGTGAACTCTAGATCCGAATTGACAGCTGCATTGACCCAAAATTCGGAGACATGATCCCGATATATGTTGGTGGTAGCTGTGATCGCAGTGTATATGCGGGATCTGCGAAGAAAGGAAATCATCGGACAGTAAGGCGCCGCCGATTCCTTTTCGTCATCTAAGAAGGCCGTGACATTATGTCTCGGTTCCCAGAAGAAAGCATTAACGTGAGCCATATCTGTAATAAGATGATAAACTTGAAAGCCATTAGTTTCAACAAATAACATTGACATTTTTGAATTAAAAATGTCTTGCGACACAAGACTTGTGTCGCAGGATTGAGTAGCGACATAACGAGTTATGTCGCAGTTTTGCAATTAAATCAATTTAATGATTAATCAGCGACATAAGGCTTGTGTCGCACAATTACTATGGCGACATAGCCATTGTGTCGCATAGAATCTAGCGTCATAAGGCGGCGACACAACAATTGTGTCGCAGACATGAGCAGCGTCATAGACAGCGACACAAGTATTGTGTCGCAGCAATGAGCAGCGTCATAAGAGCACATCCTGCGACACAACGCTTGTGTCGCAAAGATGAACACTATGAAACCCAGAATTTCTGTTGAACATAAATTGGGTTTTTTGAGTTTCAAACATGTCCAAAGATTCACAAGTAGTACAGGAACATTAATCCACAAGTATTGCATGCATTTAAACACATTAGGATACGTAATTTTGCAAAATACATAAACCCTAAAGAAAACCGAAAGTTTAAATGGCAATGGCGAGCGAAATAAGAAGTGATAGGAAGTAAAACTGGTACCTATCGATGCAATGGAGTAAGGGGAACACGATTTAATCATTGAAACAAGCAGAAAACTCCAAATAATCACAGAAAAGTCGAAATTGAAGTCGGGTTGCTTGTGTCGCTGGAAAGCCTTGTGTCGCTGAATTTGAAATGTTGTGTCGCTAGTAATTAGATACTAATTACAGCGACACGAGGGTATTTATACCCCTGACACAAGGCAGCGACACAATGTGCGACACAAGGGTTGTGTCGCTGAAAGGTTAGCCCAATAGGCGACATAATAGAGTGACACAATGATTGTGTCGCTGGGCCACAAATTATGCGACACAAGTCTTGTGTCGCATGATAGTCAACACAAATAAGGGACACAAGCCTTGTGTCGCAGAAGTCAATCAAGAGTTCACGTTTTTAAGATATTTTATATTTGTGACACTTAGTGAACGAATTAAATAAACCAAATAGCAAAATAAATAATAAATAAATAATAAGTAAAAACAGAAAAGAACAGTTTGAGATGTGTCATTGTAGGAATCATATTAGAAAGACAGACTCGCAAGACAATATCAAACTTTAATTCGAGTTTCAGTATAGTTGTCCAAATTTAAATTACTTTTGAATGGGAAAGAAACGTAACCTTATCATGTTGACTAGCTCATCGAAACGAGCACAGGAAAAGGCTTTGGTGAACAGGTCGGCATTTTGCTTAAGGGTATCTATTTGGACCAGATCAATTAGGTGTTTTTCATAACAATCACGAATGAAATGAAACCTAATTTCTATGTGTTTGGTCTTAGAATGTTGGACAGGATTACGAGTAATACATATAGCTGCAGTATTATCTATATGAATAGGAGTCATAGTTAAGAGTAAACCGTAATCGCGCAACTGGTGTTGTATCCAAAGAACCTGGGAACAGCAACTAGCAGCAGCAATGTATTCAGCCTCTGCGGTTGAGGTAGAAATAGTAGTTTTCTTTTTGCACTGCCATGATACGAGTCGAGGTCTAAGAAACTGACATCCACCAGAAGTGGACTTCTTATCCATATTGCATCCCCCATAATCCGAATCCGAGTAAGCAGTGAGCGCGAAGGTTTTCTCATTAGAATACCAGAGACCAAGAGTTGGTCTACATTTGAGATAACCAAAGATTCGCGTAACTGCCTTCATGTGAAACACCTTCGGTTTAGCCTGATACCTGGAACAGAGAGAGACTACAAAGACAATGTCGGTAATCTTTTTCCGGACAGTCCTCTTCATCCTCCGCTGGACCAAGGTGATGATTCAGCTCTAAAGGCGTCCGATAGGATTTACAGTCAGTCAAGTTATACCGCGTAAGCATATCATTGACGTACTTGGACTGATGAATGTAAATCCCTTTAGCAGACTGTTCGACTTGTACGCCCAAGAAAAAATTCAGCTCCCCCATTGCACTCATTTCAAATTCTTACTTCATGATCCGCTCGAAGTCGCGACACAGTTCATCCTTGGTGGAACCAAAGATGATGTCATCCACATAAACCTGTACTAATAACAAGTCCTCCCCTGCATGCTTGATGAAGAGAGTATTGTCGATCGTTCCGCGTACAAAACCATTCTTCAGAAGATGAGTCGCAAGCCGCTCATACCAAGCTCTAGGAGCTTGATGAAGACCATATAATGCCTTGTCCAGCTTGCAGACGTAGTTCGGATGAACAGAGTCTTCAAATCCAGGCGGCTGTTTGACATAGACCTCTTCAACCACTTGACCATACAGAAATGCACTCTTAACGTCAAGCTGGTAAACCCGAAATCCTTTGAATGAAGCGTACGCCAGGAAAATGCGAATGGATTCCAAACGAGCAACCGGAGCAAATACTTCATCATAGTCCAAACCTTCAAATTGAGTGAAACCCTGGACCACTAGACGTGCTTTGTTGCGAATTACCACGCCCCGATCATCCTTCTTCACACGATATACCCAACGAGTGCCAATAGGATGAACACCCTTGGGTAAAGGCACCAAAGTCCATACTTGCAGCTTGTTGAATTGTTGAAGCTGTTCCTGCATAGCTTCAACCAAGTATGGATCCTTTAACGCATCAGCTGTCTTCTTCGGTTCTACTTGGGAGAGAAAGCATTCTTCAATTTCCGAAGCAAGACAAACAGGATCAGTGACGGTAACAGGAGACGGTGTCAACACAGATTGTTCAGAGCAGCGATCTGTCTTCTCGTTAAAACACCTTTGTTTAAATCACCAAGAATGGCATCAACTGGATGTGACACATTGATTCGAGAACTCGGAATTGCAGCTGGAACGATGATAGAATCAAGGTTTGTAGAGTCAGCTTCAAGTTCGAGTTGAAGTGCAGGTAAATCTTCAAGGTCAGATGCAGGTGATTGAACAGAATCCTCAAACATTTGTTCCTCATCATTTGTAGGATCAGGAACATTTTCAGTAACGAGTGGAGGTGGAGTCTCACAAGTAGCAGCAGGAGCAGTTGCTGGTGTTCCTGTAGGTGGTGGAAGAACAGAGATGGGTGGTGTTTCAGAAGCGATGTCCAGCCCATGAAGTAGTGTCACAATATCCTCTTCTTCATTTTCCTCAGGAATATTGAAAGAATCAAACAGTGTTTGATAATCAAACAAATATTCGGGTCCCTTCCCCTGAGGGTTGTCAGTGTAATGGAAAAAGGTGACTTCAAAATGTTCTTCCACACGCTTGGTCACTAAGTTATACACATGTTTGTTGGGTGAGTTATTAGAGAATCCTAGAAAAACACCTTCATAGGATTTCTCACCAAACTTAGCAATTTGTTCCTTGGTGTGCATAATGGTGCATAGGCAGCCAAATGGTTCAAGAAACTGTAGATTAGGCTTTCTGTTGTTGAACAATTCATAGGATGTCTTGTTCTTTTTCTTAACCATTAACACCCGATTCAGAACATAGCAGGCCATATTCACAGCTTCAGCCCAAAATGTGATTGGAAGCTTAGAGTCAGATAGCATTGTACGTGCAGCCTCAATCAAAGTCCTATTCTTACGTTCTGCAACCCCATTTTGCTGTGGAGTTCTTGCGGCACTGAATTGGTGTTCAATACCATTGCACAAACAGTACAGTTCTATAATCGAATTCTTAAACTCTGTACCGTTATCACTCCTTATCTTCTTGATTCTCAACTCACAAAGATTTTGCAGTTTGTCGAATAGATAGATGAGAATCTCAGGCACTTCATCCTTGGTCTTTAGAAAATAAACCCAAGAAAACCGCGAATAATCATCCGTCACAACAAGACAATAAGAAGTACCTCCCAAACTCTTCTTTCTGACTGGCCCGAATAGATCCATGTGAAGCAGCTCCAAGGGCTTCTCAGTTGAATTGGCCAGCTTCGGTCTGTGAGACATTTTGTGTTGCTTTCCTTTCTGACAAGGGACGCAATGATCATTCAGTCTAAAGGATTGCTTAGGGACACCTCGCACTAGATCATTCTTGATCAGGTAGTTCATCTTGTGAAAGTGCAAATGTCCTATACGCTTGTGCCATAATAACGATTCCTTCTCAGGAGCTTTAGAAAGAAGACAAGTGAGCTATGTAGGTTCCACAGTACTCATGTCCAGAATATACGTGTCTCGCTCCCAAGGTGCCCTCAGTAGCACCCATTCTTCAGGGATCACAAATCCCGGCTTCAATATACAACATTCAGTGTCTGTAAAAGTAGTAGTGTACCTTTTATCGCACACTTGAGAGACACTGAGGAGATTGTGTTGTAATTGCTCCACAAAATTTACCTTCTCAAAGCTTACCATTCCATTGGTAAGCCTACCTTGACCAGAAATAACTCCCCCTTTATCACCAGCGAAGGCCACATAACCTCCATTGAAAGCATGAACTTCAGATAAAAGAGAAACATCACCGGTCATGTGCCGAGAACAACCGCTGTCGATATACCATTTACTATTTTTTACAGATTCAGGTTGCTGCGGCACCACAAACAAGGTAAATTAGTTAGAAATGGAGACCCAAGCCTTTATAGTCTTGGGTACTCCAGTAACATCATCAACAATGACCACATCAGTCAAAACTTTGTTTTCAAAAAGTTTAGAATGTTTTACTGATGAGGTATTGTTGGATGTAGAATCTTTGCAAGATTCTTTAATCTTCCAAACCTGCTTTGGTTTGACTGCTTGCGAGTCAACAACTTTGAGCTTCAAGTTTTGCAAAGTATTTTGCTCAACTTTGTTGATTTTGACAACTGGGACAGAAGTCTTTGAGCCTTTCATTGAAATAGACTTCTTTGAGGGATTCTTAAATTTTGAGACTCGCGAAACCTGTTTCCCAAACTGTTTCTTCGCAAGCACGGGACAAACATTTATCAAATGACCTTGCTTTTTGCAGTAGAAACAGGATCGATGCTCAACACTTGATTGAGATTGAGGAATGAACCGATGAGCTCGACCAAAAGAAGCATGTGTTGAACAGTCACATTTACGTGAGCATTCAGCAAGAGATGCTTTAGAGGAGTTTTTAGAAGATTTATTTAATATAGTTGTTTTAGAAACAATCTTCTTTTGAGGTTCAGCCATAGCTTTACCTATTCTTTTTGTTATAGCCTGTTCTTTTTGTTCGATAGTAATTATATGATTTTCAGGCTTGACGTTTTTCTTAACTGGTCGATACTCTTGATCAGTTATATCTTCAATTTCAATTTCCTCTTCAATAATACGAGGAAGCACAGAAAGAGTCTTTCCTAACTTAGGCTCAACTATATTTTTAGACTTAATAAGTTTAGTCTGATGTATCTTGGCCTTAATAGGTTTAACTTTCTCAACCTTTTGAGTCTTACTTGTTTCAGACTCACTAGTATTAGCCCTAACTGGCTCGGGCCTACTAGTTTCAGGTTGTTCACATGCAATGATGACATTTTCAGCCTTAACTAGCTCAGACTTACTTATATTGATGCTCACAGTAGGTTTGACAGTTTTAACATCTATCTTAGTAAAAATAGGCATCATATCATTGACATTATCCCTAACAGGCATAAGTAAATAATCCTTAGGAGGTGGGACTTGATGAAAACCAAGTCCTGCCTTACTCTTAGTGTCAGTCCTCTGTGCCTGTAGGATTTCATCAAAGACTAGAGAGGATGTGGAAAAGTTCGAAAGCTTTTTCTTCAAATTTAGAACTTCAGCTTGAGATTCAACAAGTTCCCTTTTAACAGATGATAGCATATCCACATAGCTACCAATTTCATCTTGTTGTTCAAAAAATTTAGCTTTTAGTTCCTTTTTCTCTTCCAAAACAGCTTTTAACTTCTGACCACTGGCCTTATCACTGTCTCGTAACATATTGTTTGTTTTAAGTTAAATTTTCTATGACAATGTTAAGGCGTGTGGTATCCTCTCTATACCTATTTAGCTGGTTAGTTAATTTAATGGATGATACACAAGATAAGGGTTCATCATGTACCTCATGCACTTCAGCCATTAGTGCCCGTTCTGTATCATCTTCATCTGGGTCAGACCATTCCTAAGCATTGTTGGAAAGCAGAAGTGCAGCGGAAACCATCACTTTTTCATCAGATCTGGTCTTCTCAGATGAGGTGGACTGAGAGGGCTTGGACAAACCGGAAGGTGGATTCTTCTTTCTGTCACATTCACAAGCAAGGTGTCCATAGTTGTGACACTGGTAGCATTTTACCTTGCTCTTATTGAATCCAAGACCCTTTTCTTCCGGATCAGTGACGTTCTTCCTCCCAGTCTTCTTCAAGAAATTCTTGACACGTCTTGTGAGCATAGCCATGCTCCACTTCAAGTCCATTCTTTCAAGCTCTTCTTGATCAATTTGACTGAAATCTTCTTCAGTCATATTCACAGTGTTGTTCTTGTTGGATAGGAAGTCATCATACGCTGACAAGAAAGCGGTGAATACAGCTGCATGTTCCTCAGCAACTGCAGGAGATGCTCCTTTAAGATTGGAGTAAGTACCACCCCCACTAGCAGAGTTTGTGGTAGTATATCCAAAACCACCAGATAAATTAGGAGCACCAGAACCCCCAGAGAAGAATGCAGCCCCAGCAGCTTGAGTCGCTGCAGCAGGAACATCCACACCATATAACATGGGATTCTGAATATGTGCAGTAGCCTTGGTCTCCTTCTTCTGCATGTCCAGGAGGTCAGCAGCAATCTGTCCAATTAGATCATCAAGCTCCATATCCATTATATCCTCGTCTTTTTCCATTAGCAGCACTCGTGTATTCCATTTCTTTGGTAATGAACCCAGAAGCTTCTTGTTTACATCAGTTTTGTCGAGATTTACTCCTCCCTCAACCAATTCACTTACGAGCTGAGAATATCGACTACACATATCTTCCAGAGACTCAGTAGGTAACATGTCAAAGACCTCAAACTGTTTCTTAACCAGATCCAGTTTGTTTCGTTTGTACTGATCACTACCACCACATTTCTTCTCAAACCCCTTCCATAGATCATAAGCGGTCTTGTGATGGCGTAGTTGTCTCAATATCTATTGAGGTAAGGCCATAGTAATCGCAGAATATGTTTTTCGTTAAGTATCGAAAGCCTTACGTTCTTCAGGAGTCATTGATTTAATGGACTTTTCAGGAATAGGTCCATTAAATATACCGGTTCGAACAGAGCGTTCATATCGTTCCTCAAGATAGATCAGCATCTCAGCATCGTTGAAAGATACAAACGCTTCAAACCGTTGACGCCAGTCTAAGTAGTTCATACCCGTAGTGTACATCGGTGGTTTGTTTGTAGAGCCCACCTCACTAGAATGCTTTAGCATTGCTCCAACCTGTTGAAGTGATGTTGATGTAGAAGCAGACATGGTAATGGGCTCGAGAGACTTTTCAAAAATTTTGAAAAACTGAAAAATGCGACACAAATGATATGTCGCAGAGGTTATGTCGCAAGAAGACTAGCAGCGACACAATGGTTATGTCGCAACTGAACAGACAGCGACACAGTGTTTATGTCGCAGTGCTATGTCGCAGGATTAAGGTCGCTGAAACCTTATGTCGCAACACTATGTCCCAGAATTAAGGTCGCTGAAACCCTATAGCGACACAATATTAAGTCGCAACACTATGTCGCAAACACGGCGCTGTCAGTACGAACAAACCTCAAAAACACATATTTTCGAACCCTAAATGTTTTTTATCGAAAAAGCCAGTAAAAGTAGAGATTTTTAGGTTCAAAAACACCAAAATGCAGCTCTAAAATACCAATAAAGAAGATCAAACACCAAGAAAATGTCAAATGATCAAAAAAGTATTAAAAAGCTTAACCAAATGATTTGATACCACTAACAATCAAAGATTATGGCTCTGATACCAATTGTGGATCCCATAGGGTGATCTTTTAATCAAATCAAGAGGAGAGGAAGACAAGAACACAAGCAAAATAATATAAAGTTTGGACAAAATAATAAACAAATGAGATAAAACTTTATATTACTCAATCCCCAAAATATTCTCTCAAAGTGAGTGTAGCAGCCAAAATACAGAGAATAAAGTGAGTGCAAAAATGTCTTACCCTAAATATCTCTAACTTTGATATTTATACTAAACAATCTGGCCATTTTGCGACACAAGCCTTGTGTCGCAAAGATCACTATTGCGACACAAACACTGTGTCGCAATTACAACTCATGCGACACAAGCCTTGTGTCGCAGAATACAGAAAATGTAATTTTCACTAAGTCTATTACATTTACAAACACAGTACAGACTTGACCAACTGACAGACACTCTAAGATGCATCAACATCAACTCTTCAAGTGGGAGTGGTGCTGTGACACCCGACACTTTAGGGTAATGATTACCTTAAACTAGAACTCTAATTTCGTGTATTTAGTTCTTTATTAGGCTAAGTACTTGTGATTACTTGCAACTATTTGTATATATGTGTATATACACTTACGTAATTGTTTGAATTACACCTTCGTAATTATTCGTAATTTCGCGAAACAACCGGACTTGGTCCGACTATTTATACGACATTGGTGAAAACTTTTCATAGATAACGTAATCGTATTTTATAGTTAAAATAATGGTTATATGCCTTATATTACTATTTCAAATAATAATACACGAAAAACTTTGACGTTTTGTTTAAAACGTAACAAACGCGACGAAAACGCGCAAACCGAGCCCGACACCCGAGCAACACCCGAAATATACTTTTGTAACTCAATTTAGTATTTTAAGAATACTTACTTATCCCGAATATTATTCACAAATTAAAAATATATACAAAAGCTCAACGTAAATTATCAACTTTTTAAAATCACAAATTAACGTTTAAACGAACGGGGAACGAAACACGAAGTCGAGAAAACGAGTCACGAGCCTGAAACACCTTTGGGCCAGGCCCAACTCGGTCTAGGCTAGTCCAAGAAGCCCACCCCAAATAGGCCCAAGCCCACCCCACAAAAACACCTCCCTAACCTCCATTTTCACACACACACACAAGCCACATTTCTCTCCTCCTTCTCTCTACACTCTCTACTCTCTCTCTCTCTCTAAAAATCTGCCACCAACAACCACCTCCTCACCACCATCAACCACCTCATCACCACCATCAACCACCAATCCACCACCACGAGCCGCCATCACACTTTCAAGAAAAAGTCAAGAATTCTCACCTTCCTCTCCCTTTGATCGGTTTTTCAATCTTGTAAGGACATCTAACTCGTTTATAATACTTGTAGTACATCTATAAACATGTTGAAATGCTCACTTAACAAAGATATGTCCAAAAGATTTCACAAAAATCGTTTTCATAAGCTTAAAACATGCAAGAACGTTACATGAAGTCCGGCCAAAAATGATGAGAAGGCGATGGTTTTCGCTGCACTACTGCTTTCCAACAATGCTTGGGAATGGTCTGATCCAGATGAGGATGATGCAGAAAAGGCACTGATGGCTGAGGTGCATGAGGTAGATGATGAACCTTTATCCTGTGTTTCGTGCATAAAATTAACTAACCAACTAAACAGGTATAGAGAGGATACCAAACGCCTTAACACTGCTATTGAAAATTTAAATGAAACAAATGACATGTTAAGAAACAGTGATAAGGCAAGTGGCTTAAAGTTAAAAGCTATTTTAGAAGAGAAAAAGGAATTGAAAGCTAAAATTTTTGAACAACAAGATGAAATTGGTAGTTATGTTGATGTACTATCATCTGTTAAAAGAGAACTTGTTGAATCTCAAACTGAGGTTCTAAATTTAAAGAAAAAGCTTTCGAACTTTTCGGTCTCCTCTCTAGTCTTTGATGAAATCCTACAGGCACAGAGGACTGATACGAAAAGTAAGGCAAGACTTGGTTATCATCACGTCCTACCTCCAAAGGACTATCTACCCATGCCTGTCAAGGATAATATCAATGTCTTGATGCCTATCTTTACAAAGATAGATGTCAAACCTGTTCAACCTGCAATAAGCATTAAAATAAGTAAGCCTGAGTTAGTTAAGGCTGAAACCGTCATTTCTGCATCTCCACAACCTGAAACTAGTAAGCCCGAGCCAGTTAGGGCTATACTAGTGAGTCTGAAACAAGTAAGACTCAAAAGGTTGAGAAAGTTAAGCCTGTTAAGGCTGAGATTCATCAAACTGAGCTAATTAAGTCTGAGAATATAGTTGAGCCTAAGTTAGGAAAGGCTCTTTCTGTGCTTCCTCGTATTACTGAAGAGGAAATTGAAATTGAGGACATAATTGATCAAGAGTTTAGACCAGTAAAGAAAAATGTCATGCCTGAAAATCATATAATTACTATCGAACGAAATGAAAAGGCTATAACAAAAGGAAAAGGTAAAGTATGGCTGAACCTCAAAAGAAGATTGTTTCTAAACCAACTATATTAAATAAATCTTCTAAAAATTCTTCTAAAGCATCTCTTGTTGAATGCTCACGTAAATGTGATTGTTCAACACATGCTTCTTTTGGTCGAGCTCATCGGTTTATTCCTCAATCTCAATCAAGTGTTGAGCATCGATCTTGCTTCTACTGCAAGAAGCAAGGTCATTTGATAAATGATTGTCCTGTGCTTGCGAAAACACAGTATGGGAAACAGGTTTCGCGAGTCTCAAAATTTAAGAATCCTTCAAAGAAGTCTATTTCAATGAAAGGCTCAAAGACTCCTGTCCTAGTTGTCAAAGTCAACAAAGTTGAGCAAAATACTTTGCAAAACTTAAAGCTCAAAGTTGTTGACTCGCAAGCATCCAAACCAAAGCAGGTTTAGAAGATTAAAGAATCTTGCAAAGATTCTACATCCGACAATACCTCATCAGTCATACATTCTAAACTGTTTGAAAATAAAGTTTTGATTGATGTGGTCATTGTTGATGATGTTACTGGAGTACCCAAGACTATAAAGGCTTTGGTCTCCATTTCTAACTAATTTACCTTGTTTGTGGTGCCGCAGCAACTTGAATCTGTAAGGAATAGTAAATGGTATATCGACAGCGGTTGTTCTCGGCACATGACCGGTGATGTTTCCCTTTTATATGAGGTTCATGCTTACAATGGAGGTTATGTGGCCTTCGCTGGCGATAAAGGGGGAGTTATTTCTGGTCAGGGTACGCTTACCAATGGAATGGTAAGCTTCGAAAAGGTAAATTTCGTGGAACAGTTACAACACAATCTACTTAGTGTCTCTCAAGTGTGCGACAAAAACTACACTACTGCTTTCACAGACACTGAGTGTTATATCTTGAAACCGGGATTTGTGATCCCTGAAGAATGGGTGTTATTGAAGGCACCTAGGGAGAGAGATACTTATATTTTTATGTAAACGCAAGTACAAAACACGATATATTGGTTGCATGTGTTATTTAACTAATCCTGAAAGTCCCCCACACATAGTTTGTTAGTATCGTTATAGCGTGAATGTTAATGAATAGTACTATTTGGGATTGACTCCCCCCGTCCGGGTTAGTCGCACTAACTGGTCAAACGGACGCATTATCATTTGTTCTTACGAGTGTTGGATTAGGCACTCGCAGGGAGGCACCACGATCGTGGCACTTAATTGTGACCCGACACCACAGTTAAGCTCGAACTATGGGCTCATGGCAACAATATACACCTCTTTTACATTTTTGTAATACATTACTATCATTGTTGGATGATACAAACAGGAAATCTTGTGTTCACATGTTCCATACAATGTAATATCAATTGTTTCAAACCTATGAGCTCACCAACTTTATGTTGACTCTTTTAGTATGTATTCTCAGGTAACCAGCCACAATAGGATGCTTTGGAAGCAATAGCTCGAGTCGCATATTTTGAAACAACCAAGGAATTAGATTGCATTTACTATATTTTGTAATAATAGTTATGTAATTCTACGTATCGGATGCGAACTCCTAGCTTTTATGTAAACACTTTGAAGTTTGAAATGTAATGACTTTTTTTGAAAACGTCTCATATAGAGGTCGTTTGTTGTAACTCTTGTGTTGTGATATTTGATTTGGTCGGCGCCCCTTTGACACCTCATACCTTCCGTTGCCACGCGTCTTGAGGGTTGCGACAGATTTGGTATCAGAGCCAAGGTTATAGCGAACTAGGTTGCATTAGTGGACCTAGACTATAACCGATAAGTGATATTCCTTATTAGGTATAAACTAGTTCAGGAATTTCATCATTCAACTTTAATTTAACATAGCTTGATCAACTATGTACAATTAAAGGTGAATCGATGTAAGCTCTGAAATAGTTATAGTGAATGGGAATACGTTAGAACACATGAACCGAGGATAGAGTGTGACAAACCCTATACGTGCTATTTGTACTAAGTTTTATATGTATAGTTATATATAGACCTCACGTACTTAACTCTTGTCACAGAAATGGCAGACTTTCCTACCACAACTCCAACCAATATAGGAAACAATACTCAAGCCTCGCGTGACCACACCACTTCAAACTCTCGTGTGATACGCACCGCTAGGAGGGCAACTGACTCTCCTCGAACTAGACCATATCCCAGTACCTCTGCCTATAATAACACCTCAAACAGAGCCCGCCACCGTGCAAGTGCTAGACGTTAGAATTGGCTACCCACTACTCTAAATTCTTGGAGATCCGAAGAGGGAATTCGGGTTACTCCTGAACCTATGGATATCTCTCCATACACCCAAGAACCCACTCATCACACTGTCCCGGTGTTAGCCGCCAGACTCCACCGCCATGAGAGGAGGCTAGACACCATGGAAACAGAATATGGCGAGATACGGAACAATCAATCGCTAACCTATCAACACCTAGAGGGCGTTTCGGAGGTCATGAACCTCGCAAATGATTTGGCCGCAGACACTAGGGACGAACTCTTAGAGCTTAGGGCAAGGATGCAGCTATTTGAGCAGCGCTGGACAGTGGTTGAGGAGACTCTTAGGATGGTCAACCGACTCACCGAAACCATGGAACGAGTTGTCACACTACTCCCTCCGCGAAATCCAAGCCGGCCTTAAGATATTATTATTCTATTTTGTAACCCGTTGTGGCGAGATGTTCCCAACTACTTTGTTTTGAAAACTCTCGTATCTAGTCGGATGTATCAATGCCCGACACGTTTTGTAAACTTCGAATTATTGTAATCGACCTATTGCAATCGACTTATGTTGCGCTTAAATTTCGACCATAAATTTTACTTCCTAATTTTGATTATCTTATGTGAAGCTTTTTATAATCTTATATGTCATATCTCACACAACTGCGAAAGTTTGATCCTAGCACAACGAAATCTCATTTGTTCATATTGTCTTCTCTTAAAGAATCATGCCGCCACGACGACAAGCATTCAGCGCAGAGGAAATAGCTCAACTAGTCGCCCGAGGAGTAGCCGACGCTTTAGCTACTCAAGGAGCGGCTAGGAACAATGGACCTAACCCACAAAACCTACCAGCAACGAAACCCTGCACATATAAAGACTTCATGAACTGCAAACCTCTCAATTTCAAGGGCACCGAGGGAGCCATCAGTCTTCTCCGATGGATCGAGAAAATGGAATATGTTTTCCGAATCTGCAACTGCACAGAGGAAAACAAAGTCAAATTCTCCACGTGCACCCTCGCTGACGGTGCGCTCACATGGTGGAACTCTTATGCTCAAACTGTGGGCATCGACACTGCTTACCAACTACCTTGGGAGGAACTCAAGAAAATGTTGAGGGAGGAATACTGCCCCCGAGAGCAACTACAACAGCTCGAGGAGGAATTCTGGCACCTCACTGTTCAAGGAAACGATATCACCAGTTACACTACCCGTTTCCATCAATTAGCTCTTCTATGTCCATCCATGGTGGACCCCGAACCTAAACGAATCGAAAGGTACATTTGGGGACTTCCCGAATCGATTCAGGGTAACGTAACCTCTTCAAAGCCCGGAACCATCCAAAGTGCCGTCCGCATGGCACATGAGCTTATGGCTCAAATTGTCCGCCGAGGAACACCTACTGAAAAGGTCACTGGGGATAACAAAAGAAAGTGGCAGGGAAACAACCGAGCTCCACAACAACAACAGCACCAAAAGCCCAAAACTGTCAGGGCTTACGTCTCAGACTCTGGAGAAAGAAAAGGGTACACCGGAAACCGAGCCTACTGTTCCAAATGTAAACGTCATCACAATGGTCAGTGTAGTAACCAGTGTGGCAGGTGCAAGCGGTTTGGACATCAAACCAAGGATTGTAGAACTCCCAACCAAAACACCCACACCAACACCAACACACCGAAAACTTGTTTCGAGTGCGGCAACCCAGGGCATTTCAGAAATGAATGCCCGAGACGAAACAATAACAACAACCACCCCCGCGGCAGAGCTTTCGTACTCAAAGCTGGAGAAGCCCGTCAAGATCCCCACATTGTCACGCAAACCGAGCCCGACACCCGAGCAACACCCGAAATATACTTTTGTAACTCAATTTAGTATTTTAAGAATACTTACTTATCCCGAATATTATTCACAAATTAAAAATATATACAAAAGCTCAACGTAAATTATTAACTTTTTAAAATCACAAATTAACGTTTAAACGAACGGGGAACGAAACACGAAGTCGAGAAAACGAGTCACGAGCCCGAAACACCTTTGGGCCAGGCCCAACTCGGTCTAGGCTAGTCCAAGAAGCCCACCCCAAATAGGCCCAAGCCCACCCCACAAAAACACCTCCCTAACCTCCATTTTCACACACACTCAAGCCACATTTCTCTCCTCCTTCTCTCTACACTCTCTACTCTCTCTCTCTCTCTAAAAATCTGCCACCAACAACCACCTCCTCACCACCATCAACCACATCATCACCACCATCAACCACCACTCCACCACCACGAGCCGCCATCACACTTTCAAGAAAAAGTCAAGAATTCTCACCTTCCTCTCCCTTTGATCGGTTTTTCAATCTTGTAAGGACATCTAACTCGTTTATAATACTTGTAGTACATCTATAAACATGTTGAAATGCTCACTTAACAAAGATATGTCCAAAAGATTTCACAAAAATCGTTTTCATAAGCTTAAAACATGCAAGAACTTTACATGAAGTCCGGCCAGAAACTTTGTCCGACTTTGGGAGGAGATATCTCCCTCAAAACTTAACCAAAATGAACGATTCAAAAGGCTAAAACTAAGTTTAAGAAGTTAGCTTTCATTTTCCACTAGTTTCATAATTTTTGGAGCTCGTTTGATACCAGAAATAATTTTTACAAAAACATGTAGACGGGCTGCGAAAAAGGCAGAAAAATTGTCCCTCATTGTTTTAGTCATAACTCGAGATTTACGTGTCCAAAAGACTTGAAACCATCGCCAAAATTTCGGAAATTTTGTTGAGAAGAATAGTCGTAGAGACGACCATGTCCCAAATATGCACGCATTCTGCCCAGAAACTCGATCTCCTTGCATGTCTCCTGATTGGATACTTTTTGACCTCTGTGGAAATTTACAATTTTTATAAATACTTCAACTTGTCTAAAAATTCTGATAAGACCAAAAATGATGAGAAGGCGATGGTTTTCGCTGCACTACTGCTTTCCAACAATGCTTGGGAATGGTCTGATCCAGATGAGGATGATGCAGAAAAGGCACTGATGGCTGAGGTGCATGAGGTAGATGATGAACCTTTATCCTGTGTTTCGTGCATAAAATTAACTAACCAACTAAACAGGTATAGAGAGGATACCAAACGCCTTAACACTGCTATTGAAAATTTAAATGAAACAAATGACATGTTAAGAAACAGTGATAAGGCAAGTGGCTTAAAGTTAAAAGCTATTTTAGAAGAGAAAAAGGAATTGAAAGCTAAAATTTTTGAACAACAAGATGAAATTGGTAGTTATGTTGATGTACTATCATCTGTTAAAAGAGAACTTGTTGAATCTCAAACTGAGGTTCTAAATTTAAAGAAAAAGCTTTCGAACTTTTCGGTCTCCTCTCTAGTCTTTGATGAAATCCTACAGGCACAGAGGACTGATACGAAAAGTAAGGCAAGACTTGGTTATCATCACGTCCTACCTCCAAAGGACTATCTACCCATGCCTGTCAAGGATAATATCAATGTCTTGATGCCTATCTTTACAAAGATAGATGTCAAACCTGTTCAACCTGCAATAAGCATTAAAATAAGTAAGCCTGAGTTAGTTAAGGCTGAAACCGTCATTTCTGCATCTCCACAACCTGAAACTAGTAAGCCCGAGCCAGTTAGGGCTATACTAGTGAGTCTGAAACAAGTAAGACTCAAAAGGTTGAGAAAGTTAAGCCTGTTAAGGCTGAGATTCATCAAACTGAGCTAATTAAGTCTGAGAATATAGTTGAGCCTAAGTTAGGAAAGGCTCTTTCTGTGCTTCCTCGTATTACTGAAGAGGAAATTGAAATTGAGGACATAATTGATCAAGAGTTTAGACCAGTAAAGAAAAATGTCATGCCTGAAAATCATATAATTACTATCGAACGAAATGAAAAGGCTATAACAAAAGGAAAAGGTAAAGTATGGCTGAACCTCAAAAGAAGATTGTTTCTAAACCAACTATATTAAATAAATCTTCTAAAAATTCTTCTAAAGCATCTCTTGTTGAATGCTCACGTAAATGTGATTGTTCAACACATGCTTCTTTTGGTCGAGCTCATCGGTTTATTCCTCAATCTCAATCAAGTGTTGAGCATCGATCTTGCTTCTACTGCAAGAAGCAAGGTCATTTGATAAATGATTGTCCTGTGCTTGCGAAAACACAGTATGGGAAACAGGTTTCGCGAGTCTCAAAATTTAAGAATCCTTCAAAGAAGTCTATTTCAATGAAAGGCTCAAAGACTCCTGTCCTAGTTGTCAAAGTCAACAAAGTTGAGCAAAATACTTTGCAAAACTTAAAGCTCAAAGTTGTTGACTCGCAAGCATCCAAACCAAAGCAGGTTTAGAAGATTAAAGAATCTTGCAAAGATTCTACATCCGACAATACCTCATCAGTCATACATTCTAAACTGTTTGAAAATAAAGTTTTGATTGATGTGGTCATTGTTGATGATGTTACTGGAGTACCCAAGACTATAAAGGCTTTGGTCTCCATTTCTAACTAATTTACCTTGTTTGTGGTGCCGCAGCAACTTGAATCTGTAAGGAATAGTAAATGGTATATCGACAGCGGTTGTTCTCGGCACATGACCGGTGATGTTTCCCTTTTATATGAGGTTCATGCTTACAATGGAGGTTATGTGGCCTTCGCTGGCGATAAAGGGGGAGTTATTTCTGGTCAGGGTACGCTTACCAATGGAATGGTAAGCTTCGAAAAGGTAAATTTCGTGGAACAGTTACAACACAATCTACTTAGTGTCTCTCAAGTGTGCGACAAAAACTACACTACTGCTTTCACAGACACTGAGTGTTATATCTTGAAACCGGGATTTGTGATCCCTGAAGAATGGGTGTTATTGAAGGCACCTAGGGAGAGAGATACTTATATTCTTGACATGAGTACTGTGGAAACTACACAGCTCACATGTCTTCTCTCCAAAGCTCCCGAAAAGGAATCATTACTTTGGCAAGATGAACTATCTGATCAAGAATGATCTAGTGCGAGGTGTTCCTAAGCAATCCTTTGGACTGAATGATCATTGCGTTCACTGTCAGAAAGGAAAGCAACACAAGAAGTCTCACAGACCGAAGCTGGTGAATTCAATTGAAAAGCCATTGGAGCTGTTCCACATGGATCTATTCGGGCCAGTTAGAAAGAAGAGTTTGGGAGGTGCTTCTTATTGCCTAGTTGTGACGGATCATTATTCGCGTTTTTCCTGGGTGTATTTTCTGAAGACCAAGGATGAAGTGCCTGAGATTCTCATCTATCTATTCGATAAACTGCAAAATCTTTGTGAGTTGAGGATCAAGAAGATAAGAAGTGATAACGGTACAGAGTTCAAGAACTCAATTATGGAGCTGTACTGTTTGAGTAATGGCATTGAACATCAATTCAGTGTCGCAAGGACTCCATAGCAGAATGGGGTTGCGGAGCGTAAAAATAGGACATTGATTGAGGCTGCTAGAACCATGCTATCTGACTCAAAGCTTCCAATCACCTTTTGGGCCGAAGCTGTTAATACGGCCTGCTATGTTCTCAATTGGGTGTTAACGGTTAAGAAAAAGAACAAGACATCATATGAATTGTTCAACAATAGAAAGCCTAATCTACAATTTCTTGAACCGTTCGGCTGTTTATGCACTATTATGCACACCAAGGAAAGAATTGCTTAGTTTGGTGAAAAATCCTATGAGGGTGTCTTCCTGGGATTCTCTAATAACTCACCAAACAAGAGAGTGTATAATCTGGTGTCAAAGCGTGTGGAAGAGCATTTTGAGGTCACCTTCTTCCATTACACTGACAACCCTCAGGGGAAGGGACCCGAATATTTGTTTGACTATCAAACACTGTTTGATTCTTTCAATATTCCTGAGGAGAATGAAGAAGAGGATATAGTGACACTACTTCATGGGCTGGACATCGCTTCTGAAACACCATCCATCTCTGCGTCTCCACCTCCTACAGCAACACCCACCACTACTCCTGCTGCTACCTAGGAGACTCCGCCTCCGATTGTCGCTGAAGAAGTTCCTGATTCTGCAAATGATGAGGAACAAATGTTTGAGGCTCCTGAACAATCACCTGCATCTGAACTTGAAGATTTACCTGTACTTGAACTTGAACTTGAAGTGGACTCTACTAATCTTGATTCTATCATCGTTTCAGCTGCAATTCTGAGTTCTCGTATCAATGTGTCACATCCAGTTGATGCCATTCTTGGTGATTTAAACAAAGGTGTTTTAACGAGACGACAGATTGCTGCTGCTGAACAATCTGTGTTGACGTCGTCTCCTGTTGCCGACACTGATCCTGTTTGTCTTGCTTCGAAAATTGAAGAATGATTTCTCTCACAAGTAGAACCGAAGAAGACAGCTGATGCGTTGAAGGATCCATACTGGGTTGAGGCAATGCAAGAAGAGCTTCAACAATTCAAAAAGCTGCAAGTATGGACCTTGGTGCCTTTACCCAAGGGTGTTCATCCAATTTGCACTCGTTGGGTATATCGTGTGAAGAAGGATGATCGGGGCGTGGTAATTCGCAACAAAGCACGTCTAGTGGTCCAGGGCTTCACTCAAATTGAAGGCTTGGACTACGATAAAGTATTCGCCCCGGTTGCTCATTTGGAATCCATCCGCATTTTCCTGGTGTACGCTTCATTCAAAGGATTTCGGGTTTACCAGCTTGACGTTAAGAGTGCATTTCTGTATGGTCAAGTTCTTGAAGAGGTTTATGTAAAGCAGCCTCCTGGTTTTGAAGATTCCGTAAATCCAAATTACGTCTGCAAGCTGGACAAGGCATTGTATGGTCTTCATCAAGCTCCTAGAGCTTGGTATGAGTGGCTTGCGACTCATCTTCTGAAGAATGGTTTTGTACGAGGAACAATCGATAGTACTCTCTTCATCAAGCGTGCAGGGGAGGACTTGTTATTAGTACAGGTTTATGTGGATGACATCATTTTTGGTTCTACCAAGGATGAACTGTGTCGCGACTTCGAGCGGATCGTGAAGTCAGAATTTGAAATCAGTGCAACGGGGGAGCTGAACTTTTTCTTGGGCGTACAAGTCGAACAGTCTGCTAAGGTGATTTACATTCATCAGTCCAAGTACGTCAATGATATGCTTACGCGGTATAACTTGACTGACTGTAAATCCTATGGGACGCCTTTAGAGCTTAATCATCACCTTGGTCCAGCGGAAGATGAAGAGGACTGTCCGGAATACCGATCTATGATTGGTTCTCTTATGTATCTCACTGCATCGCGTCCGGACATTGTCTTTGCCATCTCTCTCTGTTCCAGGTATCAGGCGAAACCAAAGGTATCTCATATGAAGGCAGTCACGCGGATCTTCAGTTATTTCAAATATAGACCAAATCTTGGTCTATGGTATTCGAATGAGAAAACATTTGCGCTCACTGCTTACTCGGACTCGGATTATGGTGGTTGCAATATGGATAAGAAGTCTACATCTGGGGGCTGTCAATTTCTTGGACCTAGGCTTGTTTCATGGTAGTGTAAAAAGCAAACGACTGTCTTTACCTCAACCGCAGAGGCTGAATACATTCCTGCTGCTAGTTGCTGCTCCCAGGTTCTTTGGATACAACACCAGTTGCGCGATTACGGTTTACTCTTATCTATGACTCCTATTCATATAGATAATACTGCTGCTATATGTATTACACGTAATCCTGTCCAACATTCTAAGACCAAATATATAGAAATTAGGTTTCATTTCATTCGTGACTGTTATGAAAAACACCTAATTGATTTGGTCCAAATAGATACTCTTAAGCAGAATGCCGACCTGTTCACCAAAGCCTTTTCCCGTGCTCGTTTCGATGAGCTAGTCAACATGATAGGGTTACGTTTCTTTCAAATTCAAAAGTAATATTTGTGACCTTATTATGTTATGTTCTTATGCTTATTTAAAAAAAAAAAAAGGTTAAATAAAGCAATAGCCACTCTTTGTGCTTTCTAGCATTAAAGAAAAGCAACGTTGCAACATTTGCAAAAGACGTTCAGTTGTGTCTGTAAACAACTAGGGAGATGATAGTACATTAAGAGACACCCCTCAAATGACAATATTAAGTTTTATCCTTGATATATCAGTAGGTTTATCTCGTATATGTTATACATGTCCTTACAAACATTTGTATTATTGCACGATGTATTGGTAGGTATTTTCATACTCCTCTTTGAGTAACTAAGAAATCTTTTAATCTTTGTTTATTCTTTTGTGATGACCAACATATGATGTATGACAATGTGTCTTAATTCCTATGTATCAGCTTGCCATGCTTCTATTAACCTGAGCTTGTATATGACAACATTTGGGGATTTATGCTGTTTATTTCCTTTGGTGTACGTCCGTACAGACCTGGTTTTAGTCAGCATACTTTCAAAATACTAAGCAAACAAAAGTCAAAGAACTTTAAAAGTCTTATAAAATCAAAGACACTTAACAAGGTTGCCAAAACGGTTTGACCAAGTCTGGTTTTGCTTACACCTGAATCAAGTTAAGTCGCTTTGTTGTACGTCAGTACAGACCTGTCACCGCTGGCTTGATTCTTAAAAATGTTGAATTCAAATATTTTCTCTAACCAATCGAAGTTTTGGGGATGTCTTGATACTAGGAGTATATCTGTGTGGGATTCACGGAGACATACTCACTCTCACAATAACTGCTAAAGCTTGAAGTTGAGTGTGTTACATGTTTTAGTGGACAAACAATACCGATAATCGTCTTGTTACTGACTGTTTCTCAGGCTTGTTAACTTTACATGATAAATTTAAATTTGGTCAACTATACTGATAATCGAATTAACACTTGGCATTGTCAAGCGAGCTTGTCTTTCTAATATGATCCCTAAATAGACATTTCTTAAAATGTTAGTTCCTTTTATTTTATTATATGTCTGTTTCTATTGCATTTTTCTTATAAGTGTCACAAATAAAAATTCAAATATAACCCTTGATTGACTACTGCGACACAAGCCTTGTGTCGCATATTTGTGTTGACCATCTAGCGACACAAGGCTTGTGTCGCTCATTGTGTCCCGGGTATAAATACCCTCGTGTCGCTGTAATTAGTTTTTAATTACCAGCGACACACTCCTAAGTTCGTACGAACACACAAGTTCGTATGAACCTACATAAATACATAACAAAATATTATAATGATTAACAAGTAAAACACATTACAAACTAACTATTACAAATTAGAAGTTGTTGTCACGTAACATGTACCAACAAACAGGTACCAGATTTTGCAGTATCCATGTTTACTACATAGGCGTTCCCTCTCCTATTAGCAGCGAGCACAACACTCCCATTTTTGTTGTAACAGTTCCAACTTCATGATCAAATAGCACTTTATTGTTTACATCACATAATTGACTAATGCTTAGCAAATTATGCTTCAACCCTTCAACATAAGCCACCTTCTTGAATAGTACTTTTCCATTGCTCAGAACACCATAATCTTTGGTTTTTCCCACATTGTTATCTCCAAATATGACATCAGGACCCCTTTCATCCTGAAAGTCACTTAGTAGGGACTTGCATCCAGTCAAATGTCTAGAAAATCCACTGTCTAGATACCCGATAGTGTCTTTTAGAATGCCTTGAATAGTCAATGAAGATTAGTTTAACAATGGAACCTATCCAAAGATGGATTCATATGGGCCAATGTTGGGGTTTGGCTTCCATTTGTGAGCATAAATGGTTTTTGACACATATGTAATTCCTTTTAAAGGAGTCGTTGTGCACTAAATGGTGAGATGTTTGTTGTTACTACAGTTGTAGCATCTTTTGTTAATTATTTTTGTCTTTTCTATATTGTGAGTTAAAATCCTTTTTGCGTTTTTGTTTTTACTGTTATTTTTCAACTTTTGTTTTTGTACTTTATTTTTAGACAAAAGTTGAATTGACGTTTTATTAACATAGGACTCGTGTTTTGAGGTAACAGACTTGTCAGACTTTGTGTGCACCTTTTTGTTTTCACTATTACTTTTCAAGTTGCTAATGAGTGATGGGCATTTATCAGTGACTTGAATAGTAGTTGAAAAATCTTCTTGCTTAAGTTGTAAAAACTCAGTTTCAAATTTGACTCGTTCCTATATCAAATTTGATTTGCATGAATCTGGTTGTTAAGTTCATTTTGTTGCTGATTTCTTAAGCATGACTTGATCTTAGTGAGTTGAATTTTTAATGTATTTTGAGTATCATATGATTTGGATAAGTGAACTATTAGACATTCAAACACCGAGTTTTTCTTTTCTATGGAGCAGGATTTAAATTTGTGTACCTTAGATAAAGTCTTAGCATCCCATCCACTTGCTGAGCATTTCTTAGTGACCTCAGAAATATTACTTTGGAATTCAACATCGTTTGCCATAAGACAGTAGTCTTGGTCTAGACATATCAGTGCCTCATTCTCTTCATCATTTGATGAATTGTCTGAGTCACTTATTGATGCTTCTTCAGCAACTAGTCCCGTGTTTCTTCTCTGGCCACCCTTAGCGAGTGCCTTCATCTTTTTGTACTTGGCCTTATATTTTTCATATCTATCTCCTCTAGTATTTGATTTTTGATCAGTGGGAATGGCAGGTTTTTATCTACAGTCAGCAACATAATGGCCAGGTTTGCCACAGTTGTAACAACTACTTGCTGACTTAGACTTTTCAGGGAGAGATGTACTAGTGTACTTGATGCTTCTTATTCCCTTTCTATAGTTAGATACTAACATTGCCATATCCTATTTTAACAGATGAAGCTGATCCTCGTCTGATTCATCATCTGCCTGTTCTTTGATTTCAACCTTTTCCTCATCCTTACTTTTTATGATCTTACTAGTCCTTTTTACAATTAAAGCCTGCTAATTTTCTTCAACTTGTTGAAGTCCAGCAACTAATGCATTTGAAATCTTTTGGGTCCCAAGAGTGGCTCTAATATGATAATTTTTATCAGCCTGAATCTTGAGTACGGTTGAGGATTGGATAGTCATTTCTCTACTTAGTACAGGTGACTATTGTACCCCAGATATTCCTAGGTAATATGTCAAGAAATTTCTCAACAATGAATCTCTGCCCTTTACCAATACCAGCTTTGTCCATTTTGTTCATTAGAGACTAGTATCTGGTATAGGTGGCAGAGAGTGTTTCATTTTGTTCAATTCCAAATAGTTCATATTGCCTAGTTAGATTCACTTCTCTATAGTGAATTATATCTGGAGTGCCAATGTAAATGTTTTATAGTGTGTCCCACATTTCTTTCGCAGCGGAACACAATCTGACAGATTCAAACACCTCATTGGGCAGAGCCATGCCTATTAGGATTTTAGCTTGTTTATCAAGTCTAACTTTTTAATGATCCTCATCTGACCACTGCATTACAAGCTTTGGTACTAGCAACTCTGGTGATCCAGGAGTAGTTGCAATAGCAAGAACTGCAGGAACAATGGTCGTGGGAACATATGGACAGTTAGCTATGATATCGCAAAGCCTATCATCTGTTAAATCAAAGAACATCATCATCCAGGACGTCCATGTTTCAATCCCTGAGGGATTAAACGCTGGAGGTTTGGTTGTTCAACCACTTCCCTTTTGATATGATGAGTCAACACAACTATACCTAATTAATTCCATTACAGAGCTGGTTATGTATCTTAAACCACTCTGCTCTGATACCAAATGAAAGTCCCTTGACTTACTTGTTGATTAAGTAATTCTGAGTTCAATAGTATAGCGAGAATTGTAGAGAGGGGGGGGAAATACAATTTATCCCGTTGATTATAGTACTTCTAAAATTCTTAACAGTTATCAAGTATTTTAAAAACTTTTTGTATTATAAATAGATTAAATGAATCACAATGTATATATATATATATATATTTGAAGATTGATAACATAAAGTTGAACACAAGATAAACTTGAATGATGAATTTATTAATGGTAAATTACATCAACATATTGAATTGCGTATTACTTAAAGTCTATGCTAGAACTAACTCAATACGATTACAAGTGTAAATGTTACTCACTTACACAATTCGTAGTTAGAGATTCTTTATCACTGATCGAAATCAAATGATAGCTACAAATTGGTAAAAAAATTAGTACAAAAATGTCACTCTATTTATACACAAATATTTCGTGTGGATATCTCCTATAAATTAGGATATAGAATGACACGTGTCGCTATGAGAGTGGTTTTCCACTAACAGATAAACGGTTAGCTGTCTGCGGTCCCTACGAGATCATGCATTCTTTGTGTGTTATGGTTCCACCAATGACAATGAAGCATGACTGTCATACTCTTCATCATTGGTAACTTCCTGAGTTGTTGATGAACAGTAGACCAAGGACTTCACATGCACAACGACTTGAACATGATTATTTAGTAATTACGTTATTCTTGATATCACTGAAGGATAAGACGCTTCCTCACGTACTGCGATCTAACATGCTCTTATAGAGTGACTGGTCTTGATTTCTTCCAGTGACTTCCTTTTATTCAATGATTGAAAATGCATAAGTGAATAGTCACATAGAACACCAGTGAGTTGATTAACCACTTAGTAGTGACTAGTGACTTATCAATGACTTCCCATAGTTTGAAGTGGATAACGTCTTGATATATCTTTAGCCTTAAGTGCATATAGAGATAGGAGCACTTAGGGATAGATTCTTCAAGCGATAGCGATTCAACAGAGTTATGTCAGTAGTTACTTAGCGGTGACTTGGTTGACCACGGACCAGTGAGATAATGTATCCTTGGAGTTTTGACTTCATCATTTCTATGAAGAACTTTAGGGAATTGATTCATCACAGATCAATGACCCAACATTTAAAATAAATTTAAAGGACAATTTATGTAATTTTCTCTTTCTTAAATATGTCCTCATATATACATATAGAGGTGTTCAAAACCAGTTCGACTTCAAACTGGTTTGAGTCGGGAAACCCTACCGATTTGAAACCACTTTGCAACAATTTTGGCTAAAACCGCTGTAAACGAGTTTATGCAGTTCGGTTAGACTTATCCGGCAGATAGGTCCACCATATCCGGTAGATAGGTCCTTTCTATTCGCCGAATAAAGTCTTTTTGATTAAAGCCAAATTTATAAAATACAAAATGTACAAAACACATTTTTAGGGTAATTTTCTTTTTTAGTTGTATTTTAACTAATAATTGGAAATACCTAATACATCTTCAAACATAAAAACATAAACGAAGTGAATTGTCACCGTTTATTTAGTCTTCTTCTTCGAGTCGTCGCCATTTACTTAGTCTTCTTCATAAGGCATGTTGCGTAAGTCTTCTTAATAAGCAAGCTCTTGCGCAGTAAGTGGTACCCACAATCCCATTTCAATCTCTTGCTTGTGTATTTCTTCTCTCAAACCTTACCATTTCCCCTTTGAGTGGTGAAATGTTTTGTATATGTTCAACCTCATGAAGATAGTCTTTCAAACAAATACAAACTTCCACTGACAAAGGGGTAAGCTTGGTTCTTCTTGGTGAGACACCCAGATCACTAACCGAAAAGGCCGACATTTTTGTATGTAATGTCTCAAGATCTTGGTTAGCGATAACGGATTATCTTTTAGGTATTAAGGTGCGGAATCCCTTAATACTTAAGGTTATAGGCTTATATAACTAATCTATCAATTAACAAGCTTCGTTTTGATATTAACTAGTGTTAAACAATCAAAACCGAGCCTATTAAACAATAGCTTTTATATCAGCACGAAATACGAGGAGAATATTATAATATTTGGTGTGTGTAATTATGGCACGGATATCTAGAGGTCTCTTTAATTTGAGCAGCATTAAAATATTTATATCTGGTTCAACTCGCAGGCTATGGGCTTTGCGAGTTGACTCAACTCGCAGCCCATGGGCCTGCGAGTCCAGATGGCTGCGAGCCCAAATCTCAGCTCGCAAGTAATTCCTGCGAACCCATATCTCAGCTCGCTAGTCCAAGACCTGCGAGCCCAGATCAGGCTGCGAATTGAGATCTCATCTCGCAGGTTATTTGACCTGCGAGTTGACTTCTCATTTCGCGATTTTGACTTTAACTTGAAATCGATACTTGTCTAATAACATTTAACAAATAATAATAACAAGTTAATATAATATATTTACGAGTCTAAACCAATTATACAAGTTTGACAATAAATACACTAATCCTATTACAATCTAGATCTGTTGTCACAATAACATGTCCCAACATTGTATTACTTTTTGTCTATAAATAGAGTGAATGTAATCAAGTTTTACGGTTTGTTATTTACATATTCGTGTTACTTGTTTATTATCGTACGTTTAATTGAGAATTCCGCACTCAGTTACACTTGTTACCTCGTAGCTCCAGATCACAGGAACCTACAAGTTGTATCAGACCTATAAACGATTGATTCGTTTAAGGTTCGTGGTATTAATCGATAAAGAACAAGAGACTACGAAAGACTTTGACGTTTAAACATTTATTTTTACGTTCAAGGTGTTAAAGATCATTGGTTTTCGAGATTAGAAGAGCCCAGATTCGAAGTTTTGCGAATTAGGGTTGATCAAATTAATCGTACGAACTTTTGCAATATCGTACGAACTTAGCTCTTCGAACTTAACTCAAGTTCGTTTGACCAAGTTCGATGACCAGCTTTTCGAACTTAGCTCAAGTTCGTTTGACTTGTGTTGACTTGTGTTCGAACATACTTAAGTTCGTACGAACTTAATTGTATTTGAACTTAGTCAAGTTCGTACGACGTTGACTTGTTAGATCGAATTCTGTGATTTGGACGTGATTCGTGTGTAAACCGAATGTATATATGCGTATATAAGAACAAGTAGTCTAATGCTTCTATATTGATTGATCACACAAAGTTACAAGCTCACCGAGACTCAGTTTGATTCTTTGATTAAATACTATGTATGCTTTGCTATGTGTAGAGTATCCAACAAAGAAGCCTTCATCTACCTTACTTTCAAACTTGCCTAGGTGATCTTGAAATCTAAGATAATACAAGGACATCAAAAAGGTTTTAAAAAGCTAACCAATGGTTTTCTTTTAAAGAACAGTTCATAAGGTGTCTTGTCATTAGGTTTTACTACTGTTACTTTGTTTTAAACATAGCAAGCAGTACTAATTGCTTCTGCCCTAAAGGTCATAGGCAATTTAGCATCTGCTAACATAGTTTTAGCAGCCTAAATGAGTGTCCTATTTTTCCTCTCTGCTACTCCATTCGGTTGTGGAGTCCTAGGAGCACTAAATTGTCTTGAAATTCCTTTAATTTCACAGAATTTATTTATCTATTAATTTTTAAACTCTGTGCCATTATCACATCTAATGATTTTTACAGTTTTAGAAGTTTGAGTTTCTATCTTAGTTATAAATGATTCAAGTATATCACTTATTCTATCTTTAGTCCTAAGAAAGAATACCCAGCTAAACCTGTTAAAGTCATCAGTAATTACTAAGCAATAAGAATTTTTGCCAATACTCATTACATTAATGGGTCCAAATAAATCCATATGCAATAGTTGTAAAGGTAGTTTAGTGTAATGCATAGATTTAGATTTAAAAAAAGTTTTATGTTGCGTGCCTTTTTCACATGCAACACAATGATCATCACATGAATATTCTTTTTCTGGAAACCCTCTTACTAAAGTCTGTTTAACATGTTTATTAATGGTTATGTAATTTATGTGACACATCCTTCTATGCCATAAAGTCGATACATCAAGAGAAGCTTTGGATCAAAGGCAGTTTAAATTTTGTTGAGGTTTCACACTTGCTAAGTCACAGCAGTACACATTATCTTTTCTTGGTGTTCTGAAAAGAATCAAATCTTCATCAATTTTGAATTTATTAGAATGGATAAGGCATTCTATGTCAGTTAAAGAACTCGGTTCTTTTTATGTATGATTTGACTCACACTTAGTAAGTTATATTGTAACTGCTCAACAAAATAAACATCTTTAAAACTTATCTTTTCACTGCTAACCATTCCTTTGCCAGTAATCTTCCCTCCTTTGGGATTACCTCCAAATGCTTCATAGCCACCATTGATATTCTTGAAGTCCTGTAGCTGTGATCTATATCCAGTCATGTGCCTTGAGCAACCACTGTCAATATGCCATAAATGTCTCTTTGGTTTGCCCTGCACAGATAGATATAAAGTTAGTGTCTTTTGGGAACCCAAACCAAAGTGGTTTTAGGTTTCCCACGTGCATCAATGTAATCAAATCTCTTGTAGATCATTTGAGTTTACGGTAGTAACAGGTTTCCAAATCCAACTGATGTTAGACTTACTTGTAGCATTAACTTGATTAACAGTATTAACTTTGTTAACAGTATTAACATGCCTGGCAGTAATGCTGTCAGAAAGATGAAATCTGTAAGGTCGCTAAATCTTGGTTCGATAACGGATTATCTTTAGGTATTAAGGTGCGGAATCCCTCAATACTTAAGGTTTTAGGCTTATATAACTTTACTATCAATTAAAGGGCTTCGTTTTGATATTAACTAGTGTTAAACAATCAAAACCGAGCCTATTCAATAATAGCTTTTATATCAGCACGAAATACGAGGAGAATAATTTAATATATTTGCTGTGTATATTAATGGCACGGATACCAAGATGTCTATCTTAACATTTGAGTAGCATTTAAATATATATATCTGGTTCAACTCGCAGGCCATGGGCTTTGTGAGTTGACTCAACTCGCAGCCCATGGGCCTGCGAGTCCAGATGGGCTACGAACCCAATTCCTCAACTCGCAAGCAAAGCTGCGAGTCTAGATGGTCTGCGAGCCCAGATGGCTGCGAGCCCAGATCTCAATTCGCAAGGCTGCGAATCCAGATCATCTGCGAGGTGAGATCTCAACTCGCAGGTCAAACCTGCGAGTTGACTTCTCATTTCGCAAATTTGACTTTAACTTGAATTCGATATTTGTCTAATAACATTTAACAAATAATAATAACAAGTTAATATCATATATTTACGAGTCTAAACCATTTATACAAATTTGACTATAAATACACTAGTCCTATTACAAGCTAGATCTGTTGTCACAATAACATGTCCCAACAGACTCCCCCTTGACAATAGCTCTAGCGTCGTTATCTTCAACTTTGTCCTTAGTCTTTACTTGTAAATTCTACTGCCCATATGAATCTTCATTCTGACGCAAGTCTTCACCATCATTTGATAATCTCTTGCAAGATCACCTCATACTTTAGTCGTCAAGATCCTGTTTTCGTTTAACTTCAATAGGTCCTTCTTCGACAGATTCATCAGGTGTCGATGGTCATAGACTGTCAGAATCACTCTTTCTCCTCTTTCAGCTTCATCATCAGCTTCAACCATGACAGCTTCACCAGTCTCTGAATCCACGTGCCAATTCAGAAAGATTTCCCAGAATATTATGTGGCATTGTCTTCAGCGGTATCTGCTGTACACACTTGACAACTGGATAAGTTTTCTTCCTTAATCTTCTTCCAGTTCTTTGACTGCGTTCCTGTAATTTGATTGTCTTTCCGACTCTTGGCTTTATCTTTTCAAACTTCATAGAACGACCTTCAGTCTTGATTATTCTTTCAACATATCTTGCATATGGATCATTACTGGGGTTCTTCAATTCTAAGTGTGTCAAGTCTCGAATCTACACACTCGTCTGCCCCAACTTCAAAACTGGAAGTCCAATCCTCAGGAGGAACAAACTCTCCTTCTTCAAGGTCAGAGTCAATGTCCTCATCTAATTCATCTGGCATGTCGCCTTCAGAATCTGATAAGTTCAACATTTCAAGACCTATAGAATTACATACACAAATATATTAATATCATAAGTTCTTTCATTGATTTCCCTGAATCAGTCTAAGATTTTTCTTATTAATCCCTTTGTGTGTTTGTCATATTGTTAACTTTATAAATCTTTCATTGATTATAAAATAAGATTATAATCAATCTAAGATTCCTAAAGTCTTATAGTATCAGAACACTAAATAAAGTTAAACATTAATGTATTGTGAATGATAATGATCACCAAACATTCAAGTTTACCATTAATTCTCAAGTCTAGAATGCAACGATTATAACTTCACATAACCTTGATCAGATATAACTCAAAATGTAGGATCGCAACAAAGACTGATCTTTAACAATGAATCGATAACTAATAGCTAATGCGCGGAATTCAATAGCTATCAATTGTACGTTTAACCGCAAAACAAAACAATAAATCACAAATATATTATATTAATCAAAGAACCAAATGTGATTTACCAATGAATGACCAGAGAGATATCACAGGCTGCACAAAACTCGTAGGTCAACAACCCCTAAATTGAAACCCTAAAAACGTATTTATAGGTAACTAATCAGTAATGTAGGCGATATTGGTGATATCGCCTATGCGATATTGTTAATATCGCTAAAGCGATATTGCCAATGTCACCATTTACAGAATATTACTAATTAATTACAACTCAAAACCTAGACCAAGTGACAGACACTCTAAATGTACCAACAAACTCCCCCGTGTCTTCAGCTTGGTCTTCAAAAAGAATCTTCAGTTTAAACCCATCCAGTAGGAAACTTACCACCCGCATGGATTCCATGGGTAACACAAATATCCACAATTCTCTGAAATTGTTGAGCAAGCTTTTCATTTGTCGGATTACCTCGGTAATATCTTATTCGATTATCAAACAGCTTCCTCATATCCTCCTTTGATAAATTTATCAAGCTCATGAGATCAAAAACTCGATATTGTGCTTTCTTCAACCCATAGAGAGAAGTCTTCTCAGGTTCAACATTTTCTGGCACAAAAACCAATACAGCTTCTCCAGTTTGGCTATCAAACTCCCAGTAGTGAAATCTTCTAAGAAAGTTTAGGGGAACCGTTTCCAGAGTAATTCTTTTTATGCAATCAGCCGGAGGATAGCGCATTCTGATCAATGGCTGATTTGTAGCTGGATCTAGCCGTTTCTTATAAATAATTCTTTTACCCAAAGTTGGCTTTATAAAACTATACCTCTTTGTACGAATTTCTCTTTGTAGCGTAGTCTGAATGAAGTTTGCACGGTTATCTCTCTCAGGATTTATCAGTTGTAACTGAGCAAGCCTATTTATTTCACCTTTAGGCAACGTACTCAGCTTTGTAAATGATCTCTTGAAATATTGGACACCGTCCAGCCTCTTGATCATAAACAAACTGTTCAAAACTTTCCAGCTCTTGATCATTCCAGTATAATCTCCCTTGACCTTATATGATTTGCACGTAACAGGCACAATCTTTTCTTTACCTTGAGGCCACCAGGATGCCAGACGAGACGCTCTTTCTTCTGCGGTTTCCGGAACCTTAGGAGATTCGGGCATTTCAGCTTCAGGTTCAGTTGAGTCCTCAGGAGATTCATCTTCTTCTTCAGATGAGTCTGACTCAATAATTGGAGCACCATAGTAAAATTCATCCTCATCAAATGTTTCATCTTCCGCTTCTAGGTCAGAATCTTCTTCAGGTGTATCCTCCCTCACATTATCTGATTGGTTAACCATTCTTGCCAGATATGACAAATCAGCACACGAATAGTCAACGGCCAATGGTCTTGGTTGACTAGGTATATCCTCAATCAAGAAGTAATCCAAACGAGCACTTTCATTTCCTGATTCAACATTTACATTTTCAGTTTCAGGGGGAGTTACATTTGGTCTTTCATTTCTATCACCTATCTCCCCCAAAACGACCAATTGGGACTCCAATGCTACAACCCTAGACCTAAGCTCCTCATTCTCTTTCTCCACAGCTTCAACTCTAGTAGCTTGAACTTGGATGACAGCAGCTTAGGAATCCAGGGTGTGTTGCATAGAATCCAGCCTCTTTATTAATTCCTGGATAACCGAGGGATGAGGTTGAACCGGAATGTCCACCTGCGGTGTATCCTGAGGCATTGCAGAAGTAGAAACCAACCGAGCTGCCTTAGATTTCTTTGGTGGAGGTGGCACAAACTCGTCGGAATCTTCAGAAGATTCTCGTACCTGCTTGTCTTTCTGCGGTACGTGCTGCTTGCCTGCAGCAATCCTCCTCTGGATCCTTAAGTAACGCTGAGGATTGATACGTCTAACCCGTTCAATCTCTCGAGGATCTGGAACCAGCCCTTCAGATTCGGTATCAGTTTCGCCCCCGGCTGGCCCAGAGGAGTCAGAATCAGTGGATCCCTCAGATGTGTCATGATGAACATGCAGAGTATGCAAGTCACCCTGAGAGGACACACTTACATAGATATCCTCTAAAGGATCTTCCATAGCTTGTACGGGAACTTCAGCAAGATTTTCTTCCAAAATGGGCTGTCGAAGGACAGGATCTAGATATCTTTCATTTGCTGGCGGTTGGTAGTTCGGGTCAACTATGTGACCAAAAAGAGGAGTATCTGGAGGAATTGGAACACCCTTACCGTTTGAGCTCATAACCCTGAATATCCGATTGGACATTGGGGTTTGTCGATATACACGGGTGGCATCAGTCGCCAAACCCGGTAGCTCCCTGTTGATGAGCAGCTGAATGAAGCGGGGATACATAAACCAGCGGTTATCCCCTAGCTGCGCGTTATCCACCATAGCCCGAAAAATGTAGCCCGAATAATTATAAGGCTTGTTGTATACGAGGGCTAACATTGCAGAAACCGTCCTATGACTGGTGCCGTCATAACCTGCGCGACGGTTCGATAAACAGAGAATGAAGATGTGCATCAACCACCTCCAAACCCGAGTCAGATTACCCTTTCGATACTGATCAGAATGGGTACCAGCATACCCCATTCGATTCATAACCCCAACTATGAATTCGTTTGAGAAGAGGATCGGCATGTCAGCATCGTCATCAAACCATAGGACCTCTCTTATCAGCTGTTCAGATATAATAATTTCGCGTCCGTGCACTGTCGAGATCAGACGAGTGTGCTCAAGAGCAGAGTTGACAGTAGCATTCCTCCAAAACTGCCCGACGTGATCTCTATATATGGTGTCGGAGGCAGTAATCGCCGTGAAAATTCGCGAACGGCGCAGGAAGGCAATCAGTGGCCTGAAGGGCTCAGCAGAGTCCTTAGAGTCATCCAAAAAGGCCGTGATATTGTGACGGGCATCACATTTAACATCAAATTGCGCAAAATCTTCCATATCTGCAAAATATGAATACAACGCACAAAACTCGAAAACAGTTAGCGATTTAGAGAAAACAGGCCAAAATAAGTTTAGAAAACACAAACTGGGCCCAATTCACCAAAAGTTTGGGCCTGGCCCAATTTACAATTTCTGATTTAGTCGATATTGACCTAATATCGCACATATCAATTTAGGCGATATTGATCCAATATCGCGTAAATTGAACAAAATTGATGAGTTCTGTTTGAAATTGGCGATATTGGAAATTAATCCAAATTAAGCGACATTAGATAATATCGCATATGACATCGCATATGACATCGCATGTGGTATCGCTTAATTTTAAGCGTTATTGCAATATCGCTTATGCGATATTACAATATCGCACATGTCAATGTCGCTGAACAAACGGCTCAAAAACTCTTTTAATCGAAAAACAAGTAAACTCATGATCTAAAGCACAAGACTTATTACAGAGACAATGGGAAAGATTCAGAGCAATAGTACACTAGTTTTGACCATCTTTTAACGACTTAACTCATGAAAACCTAGGTTTACCCCATTCCGAATAAAAAACTATCCAAACACGCACAAAAAACAAGATATAAAGCGAGAGAAGCATACCAAATGATTAAGTAAACAAAAGCGAGCAAGAGGAAGTGGTTTGATTGAAGTAAGGGTCGAAAACGAAAGTGAAATCAACTCGAACAGGCGATATCGCAAAATCGCCTTACAATATCGCTAGGAAGATTTTGAAAACGTATCGAGTACTGTGACAGACATTGGTATATAAACAAGTATACTTTTTAGCGATATTACTAATATCACTAAACAAATATCTAATTAGGCGACATCACAATGTCGCCGTCAATATCGCGATACACAAATCTCTAGATAGGCGACATCACAATGTCGCTAACAATATCGCCAAAATTCAAAAAGAAGCAGTAACTTGCGACATCACAAGTATACTTTTTTTTTTTTTTTTTTTTATTAAATCAAATAGATGGTGTCGTATTTAGGGATCATATTAGAAAGACATATTCGCAAGACAATATTAAATGTTAATTTGATTATCAGTATAGTTGTCCAAATTTAAATTTATCACGCAGAGTTAACTAGCCAAAGAGACAATCGGGAACAAGACGATTATAGGTATTGTTTGTCCACTTAAACATGTAACATACTCAACTTCAAGCTTAGCAATTATTGTGAGAGTGAATAAGTCTCCGCGAATCCCACATAGATATACCCTTAGTATCAATACATGCCCAAGACTTCGATTAGTTAGAGAGAGCATTTGAATTCAACATTTTTAAGAATCAAGCCAGCGGTGACAGGTCTGTACATAAGTACAACAAAGCGACATAAACTTGATTCAGGTTTAAGCAAAAACATACTTGGTCAAACCATTTGGCGACCTTGTAAGTAATCTTTGATTTTATAAGATTTGAAAGTACTTTTGACTTATATTTGCTTAGTGTTTGAAAGTATACTGACTGAGACCAGGTCTGTACGGACGTACAACAAAGGAAACAGACAGCATAAATCCCCAAACGTTGTCATATACAAACTCAAGTTAATAGAAGCATGGCAAGCTGATACATAAGAATTAAGACACATTGTCATACATCATATGATGGTCAACACAAAAGATTAAACACAGATTAAGATATTTCTTAGTTGCTCAAAGAGGAGTATGAGAATGCCTACCAATACATCGTGCAAGTAATCAGATGTCTAGAAGGTCAAGTATAACAAATACGCGATGAACCTACTGATATATCAAGGATAAAACTTAAGATTGTCATTTGAAGAGTGTCTCCTAATGTACTATCATCTCCCTAGTTGTTTACAGACACAACTAAATGTCTTTTACAAATGTTGCAACGTTGCGTTTCTTTAAGGCTAGTAAGCATAAAGAATGGCTATTGCCTAACATATTTAAGCAAAAACGATCAAATAAGCAAAAGAAATAATTGTCACAATTTACTGTTTTTCTTGAAAGAAGCGCAACCCTATCATATCAATAAGCTGGTTAAACCTAGTTCTAGAGAAGGCCTTAGTAAACAAATCAGCATTTTGCTTATCAGTTTCTATTTGGACAAGGTCGATCAGATGTTTCTCATAGCAATCCCGTATAAAATGAAACCTTATCTCTATGTGTTTGGTTTTAGAGTGTTGTACGGGATTTTTAGTTATACAGATAGCAGCAGTATTATCAATATATAAAGGAGTCATAGTTAAGAGTAAACCGTAGTCACGAAGTTGGTGCTGAATCCACAAGATTTGTGAACAGCAACTGGCAGTAGCAATATATTCAGCTTCAGCTGTGGAGGTAGAAACTGTCGTTTGCTTTTTGCATTGCCATGACACTAAACGTGAACCAAGAAACTGGCATCCTCCTGACGTTGACTTCTTATCGATGCTACAGCCACCATAATCAGAATCTGAGTATGCTATGAGAGCAAAAGACTTCTCTGTTGGATACCATAGACCAAGAGTAGGTCTATATTTAAGATACCCAAAAATTCGTTGAACCGCTTTCAAATGAGACACCTTGGGTTGAGATAGATATCTTGAACACATCGAAACAGCAAATACTATATCAGGTCGAGAGGCTGTAAGATACATTAAAGATCCAATCATCGACCGATATAGCTTTTCTTCACAGTTCGCTTCATCTTCAGCTGGTGCTAGATTGTGGTTTGTTTGAATGGGAGTGCCATACTCTCTACAATCATGCAACTTATAGCGTGTTAACATATCATTAACATACTTTAATTGATGAATGTAGGTGCCCTTCGTTGATTGATCAACTTGAACACCCAAAAAGAACTTTAGCTCCCCCATCGCACTCATTTCAAATTCAGACTTCATAATTTTCTCAAAGTCTCTACACAAAGATTCATTGGTTGAACCAAAAATGATATCATCTACGTAGACTTGAACAAGCAGTTGACTGTGTTCAGTACGTTTGATAAAAAGAGTGATGTCGATGTGACCACGTTCATAACCATTTTTAATCAAGTGCATTGCCAACCTTTCATACCACGCACGCGGAGCTTGATGAAGACCATAAAGGGCCTTATCCAACTTGCACACATAGTCTGGGTTGACAGAATCCTCAAAACCAGGAGGTTGTCTGACATAGATTTCTTCAGTAACCTTTCCGTACAAAAACGCACTTTTGACATCCAACTGATAAACACGAAATCCCTTAAACGCCGCATATGCTAAGAAGATACGAATAGATTCCATTCTGGCGACAGGCGCAAAGACTTCATCATAATCCAAACCTTCTTGTTGTGTATACCCTTGGACGACTAACCTAGCTTTATTCCGAATCACCACTCCCCTATCATCACGTTTAACTCGAAACACCCAACGAGTTCCAATTGGGTGTACACCTTTTGGAGGTGGAACTAAGTCCCAGACTTTCAGCTTTTCAAATTGTTGCAACTCTTCTTGCATTGCTGAAACCCAATGAGAATCCTTTAGAGCCTCATCAATCTTTGTAGGCTCAACTTGGGATAAGAAGCATTCTTCAATTTCAGCCTTTAGACATGTAGGTGAAGGATCTTCAGACGATTCATCCGAAAGATCATTCGTTGGAGAAGGTTCAGCTGCTTTGCTTCTAGTTAGAACACCTGCATTCACATCTCCAATAATATTGTCAATAGAATGATTCTTATGAATACGAGAGATAGGTATTGAATCAGGTGTGAGGTTTGATTCCAAATTGTTTAGCTCAACCTCTTGAGCGAAAGAATCATCTGCATTCTCAGAATCATCAATAGTATCATGAGAAGCTTCAGGCTGTTGATCTGCAGAAGAACTCTCGGGAACATCAGTAGACGAAGAAGGTAGAGTATCAGTAGTAGCAGGAGTCAAGGACGGTGTGAATGAAGAGTTATTCGGATTAAGATGCAAGCTATGAAGAAGCGTAACAACTTGATCCACTTCATTGAATTTTGGAAGATTGAATGAGTTAACAAGTTGGTAATACTCAAACAACCAATCAGGACCTTTTCCTTTAGGAGACTCCGTGTACTTTAAACATTTTACTTCAAAATGTTCTTCAATATTTCCCGTTTCTTTGTTGAAAACTCTCTTGTTAGGAGAATTAACCGAATACCCAAGAAACAGCCCATCGAAAGCTTTTTCACCAAATTTTGAAACTTTGTCCTTTGAAATTAAAATGGTGCATGGACATCCAAAGGGCTCCAAAAACTTTAAGTTTGGCTTTCGGTTATTCAACAATTCATAACACGTTTTGTTCTTCTTCTTGTTCATCAGAACACGGTTTAATACATAGCATGCCGTGTTAACTGCCTCTGCCCAAAACGTAATCGGCAAGTGAGAATCAGACAGCATAGTTCGTGCAGTTTCAATGATTGTTCTATTCTTTCTCTCCGCTACACCATTCTGTTGCGGAGTTCTTGCTGCACTAAACTGATGAACAATTCCTTTGCGTAAACAGTAGAATTCAAGAATTTTGTTCTTGAATTCCGTACCATTATCACTACGTATCTTCTTAATCTTCAAGTTGCACAGATTCTCAAGTCGATCGAAAAGATAAGTCAGTGTATCTGGAGTTTCATCCTTTGTACGCAAGAAATAAACCCATGAGAAGCGGGAGTAGTCATCAGTTACTACCAAACAGTAAGATTTACCTCCAATGCTCTTCGTGCTGACAGGTCCAAACAAGTCCATGTGAAGTAATTCCAATGGAGATTCAATGGAATTAACTTGTTTAGACTTGTGAAACTTCTTGTGTTATTTTCCTTTCAAACACGAAACACAATTGTCTTCCAAAGCAAAAGATTGCTTAGGAATCCCGTCCACCAAGTCATGTTTTACCAGATAATTCATTTTCCGAAAATGAATATGACCCATCTTTCTGTGCCACAGCAATGAATCCTTAGTTGATGCTTTGGTTAGAAGACAGGTATGTTCCTCAGTTTCCACAGTCCTCATATCCAAAATATAAGAGTTTTTCACTCTTGGAGCACGAATCAGAATCCATTCTTCGGGAATCACAAATCCCGGCTTAAGAATCAAACACTCTAGGTCAGTAAAAGCAGCAGTGAACTTCTTATCGCAAACTTGAGAGATGCTTATCAAATTGTGATTTAGCTCCTCCACATAGTTAACATTTTCGAAGCTCACTTGACCATTGGACAGAGTGCCTTGACCAGTAATCTTTCCACCATTAACACCAGCAAAAGCAACATATCCCCCATTGTATGGTTTAACATCAGAAAGAAGGGAGATATTTCCCGTCATGTGTCGTGAACAGCCACTATCAACATACCACTTGCTATTCATCATCTTTGACTGTCACAACACAAAGAGACAAATGGTTAGTTTGAAATGGAGACCCAAGCCTTGACAGACTTGGGTACTCCTGAGACTTCATCGATTATTACCACATCAGTTAAAACCTTGTTTTTCAATAAATCATTTTCTTTTACTGATGTGATAACTTCAGATGACACATTATTCTGTACTTTTTTCTTTTTCCAAACTTTCTGAGGAAAAAATGATTGCTTATTAATAACATCAACCTTTCGAACCATTGTTTGAGTAGGAGTAATGTTATTAACTTTTGAAATTGGGACATTTCGAGATAATCCAGATTGTTTTGACTTTTGAAAGTTTCTATTTTTTGAATGATGTGGATTATTTCGTGATGCCCATTTTCTAGCAAGCATTGGGCATTGATTAATGAGATGACCCTGCTTCTTACAGTAGAAACATGATCTTCTCTCTCGGAAAGTTTGATCAATACTCAACAGTGGTTTTGGTGAAAGAGGTGACCTACGAGATTTGTTTTCAGGTACATTTACGACACATGAACACATATGTGAACATGATGGAGTAAATGTATTGATAGTTGAGGAAATCTTAGATGAAGGATTTTTAATTGAAACCTTATGATTTTGAATATTCTCTACCTGTTTCATTTTTAAATCCTTAGTAATAGATTTCCTTTTAGAAAAAATTTGTCCTCTACCTTCGATAGTAAGGATTAAATTTTCAGGATTATGGTTATTTTTCTCAACTTTCTTTGTAACCTCGTGAGTTACATCCTCCACTTCCACCACCTCTTCAACATTTGTTGAAGGTGCAAACATGATTGGTTCAAATTTAGGCTTAATAGGATCAGCCTTCTCGTGATTTGAACTTAAAACTTTAAGCAACTCAGGTCGCTTGACATCAACAGCCTTAACAAGATTAGGCTGTTAACCTCTTCAACTTTGACAATAACTGGTTCCATAACAGGGTTTGTATCCTTCTTGAGAACAGAAGGTACATAATCTTTTATTTCATCCTGCGAAAGACTGGGCTGATTCAAATTTGAGGGAGGAGGTTGGTTGTGATAACCAATTCCTGCCTTACTCTTTGTATCAGTCCTTTGACTTTGCAGGATGTCCGAAAAGACCATAGTAGATGTTGAAATGTTTGCAAGTCTTCGTTTTAAATCAACATTATCAGCTTGAGTATTAGCAAGATCCTTTTTAAGATGAGCAATTAGTTTTAAATAGCTATCAATCTCATCTTGTTTGCTGAAGATCATAGCTTTCAACTCTTTCTTTTCTTCCATAATAGTTTTCTGATTTATTATAAAGATCTTTTCATTTTCTTTTAAAACTTTGTTCGCTTCAATAAGATTGGTTAGATCTGTATTCAAGCGATCATTATCTACTACGAACCTGTTGATTTTACCAGTTAATTTGATACATGTTTCACAATTAAAAGAGTCACATTCTGTATCATTCTGAACATCTGCCATAAGGGCTACGTTTTCTTGATCATCCATAGCCGAAAAATCATAGGCTTCTTCTTCTTCTAACAGAATAGCTGCCTTGGCTACTTCATTATCTTTCTTGAAAGTAGAAGGTCTTGTAAAACCCGTAGATGGTTGTCTTCCCTTCTCACATTCTCGTGCAAAATGACCCAGATTTTGACACTTGTAGCATCTAATTTTGGACTTGTCGAAGCCCATGCTTGTCTTATCAGTGACATCTTCAAGAGATCTCTTTCCAGTTCTCTTTAAATAGGTTTTAGTCCTTCTGGTAAGCATGGCCATGTTCCAACGAAGATCCACTCTCTCTAGCTCATCAGGATCAACTTGTGCAAAATCTTCATCGGTAAGATCTACCAAGCTAATCCTCTTTGAGAGAAAATCATCATATGATGATAAAAACGCATTGAATATTACTGCATGCTCATTGTGAGATGCAGTAGCAGAGGAAGATGTTTGAGTTGGAAAAGAGGAGAATGTTCCAACAGAGTGATTTCCTTGAGAATAATTGGGTTTAGACGCAGAGGTGGACGACCCAGATAGAAGTGTTGTACTTCCATATCCAAAATTACTATTATCAGGAAGTAAAGAACTAGATCTCGTGCTTTTCTTTTGAATATCCAAAGCACATGTTTCTAGCTTTCCAATAAGTTGATCCAAAGACATAGCTAATATGTCTGGATCATTTTCCATCATCAACACTCTAGTTTCCCAGTGAGGAGGTAGAGCATTAAGCAGCTTCTTGTTGACCTCAATAGAGCTGAATTTGTAACCACCCTCAGTCAGCTCATTCACAAGACGCGAATATCTACAGAATAAATCCTTCACCGTTTCATTCTTCTGGATGTCAAACAGATCATATTGTTTCTTCACTAGCTCCAGCTTACTTTCTTTGTACTCAGTTGTACCTCCACATCGTTCAGCTATGCCATTCCACAGATCATAAGCAATGTCGTGTTGTTTGAACATCTTCATGGCATCGGCAGGAAGAGACATGGTTATAGCAGAGTGAGCCTTTCTCTCACATTCCCATGCCTTGCGTTCTTCAACAGTCATTGAACGAATCGGCTTTGGTGGAGGAATACCCACATGCTCTCCACTTGAAACAGGTCTAACGTATCGTTCGAGTAGAGGTATCTCCATTTCAGGGTCGGTAAACGCAACGAACGATAAGAATCTGCCACGCCATTCAGAATACTCCATTCCCGGAGCAAAGAATGGAGGTTTGTTTGCACTACCCACCTCAGCATTGTGTTTCAACATAGCATTAACAGCATGTAAAGTAGACATTTTAATATGGATTAAATAAAATTAAGTTTTGTTTTATTTAAAATTCTGATTTAAAATAGTATAGCGATATTGATGATATCGCTAAATGGATGATGATTGAGCGATATTGATGATACCGCTATCAATATCGCTAGTTAAAGCACAAAACAAAATCAGAATAATTTAGGCGATATCACATGTAGGAACCCTTTTGCTGGACCTAATCAGATCGTATGACTCAATCAGAAGGGCGGAATCCAACTAATCGAGTATTGAACGTATATTGAATCACAAGCACAGTTTCTCTAACGTTTTGTATATATGAACAATTGAAGAATAAGCTTACAATCTCTCTCTCTCTCTCTTTCTCTCTCTCTCTAGGGTTTGATCCACCCACAAATGAAATCTGACTTCACTATTTATAGACATTGTGTCGCAGGCCAAGCCCACTGCGACATAGGCATTATGTCGCTATTGCGACATAAGCTCTGTGTCGCATGACCAATATTCTATGTATATTCTATAATTACATTTCATTCACTGACTTGAATATACACATTAATCACATCACATAGTAAGACTAATTGACTTTGACAAATACGAACATTGACCAACTGACTGACACACAGAAATGCACTAACAAACTCCCCCATGTCATCAGCTTGGTCAAATAGGCTTCATTTAGTCTTCACCAACAAACTCCTCTATGTCATTAACAATTAGAAACTCCCCCATTGAGATAGCATGGTCTTCAGAATATTGATGTCCAGATTCATGTGACTGACACACCTTTTGCATACAATAAGATCTTCAAACTATATGACCATCTCTCAATCTTTAGCAGCTTCTCCAATAGAATTTATCTTCACAGTCTTTGGAGAATAACCAACATCCTTTATATCTTCAATATTTGACTTTAACAAGATATGTGATATTGAATAAAACAACATAGAAATAAAATATTTTTTTAATTTTCTTTATAAATGAAAAGTAAAGAATACCAAAAGGAAAATAAATCGGGAATAAGATTGTAATATGTCTGCTTAAGGATCATATCAGGATAACATATAGTTATTAGGAAATAGCAAGTGTTATTTCGATTATCAGTATATTTATCCAACTTTAAATTTACGTAGCATATTTAAATCACCGGGTATAAATATTAGTTCAAGACGATTATTGGTATGTTTGTCCATATAAACATCTAGCAATCAGAATTTACAAGTGCATTTTGAATTATTATTCATGATTACCAGAGTAGCTTCCCATTTGATATACTCTTATGATCAGGATACATGCATAACTTCCATGTAATGAGTGTGATTATTGTATACCATCTTTAAAGTCAAATCATGAATAAATGTTCAAGTACTTTTGTACTCCATTAAAGATTAAATTTGACTAGGGTTAGAGACAAACAAATCTAAAATCAAACTAGAGGTGACAGGTCTGTACTTTCGTACAACAGAGCGACATAGTTTGACTAGAGACCTTGATAACGGTATTCTTGTATCTTGGTCTAGTTTGCTCTATGTTAAGATATACTGACTGAAACTAGGTTAACATATTTCTGGATGTAGCAAAAGAAACACTCAGTATATCTCCCAGATGAATTCTTTAGCATACTCAATGACATGTGTTATGGTAGTATCTATCACATAAGAATTAAGACTTATCGTCATACATCAAAAGAAAGTGTTCACATGATAATTTCGAGAGTTAAGTTTATTTTGTGCACTTAAAAACCTTTATGTTAGATGTCTACCAATACATCATATGATGAAGCTAATATTTAGAGAAGGCAGTTCAAGTATGCTAGATAAATCTACTGACACATCAAACATAAACCTTAAAATTTCCATTTTGTGTACATGTCAGCTGATGAACTATCATATCCCAAGTTATTTACAAACACAATCCAAAATGTTTTCCAGAATTAAGAATCTTCCAGAATTAAGAATCTTGCTGTTCAAATTTCTGATCGAAATAATCAGAATTTTTAATGTTTTAAAATTACTCCCCCTGAACAGCAAATTCTTTTCTCAATTCTAATTCAAAGGTTATCCCCTAAAAATTAAACTAATTTTAATTTTTTTTTTTTTTTTTTTTTTTTTTTAACAAAATAAATTTCGCAACATTACATTTCTTTGATACTAAAGAGTATAAAGAATGGTTGTTGCAATACTAACAAATTGAACAAAAAAAGACGAAATAAAAGTTCCAAAATCACATATCAAGTCAAATCAAATTCTTTTAACCACGTTATGCCGTCTCGAAACTTTGATAATCTCATCCATTCAATCACAATGCACCACACTTAACTACCTTGAAAGCATTCTTAACACAATACACATCCTTGCAGTCACTAAAAATATAATCTATCAAAAAGCTTACTGCATCACCACAAACAATGAAACATTAGATTTTATGGGACACCCAAGCCTTGATAGTCTTGGGGTGTCCATTAGCGTCCATAATCATCACATCAATGAGTTTATGATATTTTAAAAAGTCACTTGATTTCATTGATGTGTTGTTTGTGGATTTTTGTTTCCAAACCTGCTTAGTTTTGGATAATTTGTTTTCAACAATGTTGTGTTGTTGAACTTGGGTTCTACTAGGCACAACTTTGTTTACTCTGGCCATAGGTTTAGGTGAAGAGGATGCATAACTAGATAAAGGCGAATGTGAACTACGCATTGACAATGATTTTGAACAAGAACTTCTATATGAATAAGTTCTTGGCATTCTTCTACCAAACCTGTCTAGGTCTATCAACTTACAATCCCTAATAACATGTCCTTGTTGTCCACAACAAAAACAAGAACGTCTATCCACAAAAGATTTATTCCAATGAGTTCCTTCAAATCGTTTTGGAGGAGGATAATACACCGAAGGCCTATTAATAGGAACATTTGTTGAACATGCACTCTTAGGTGAGCATGTTGAAGTAGATGTTCCTAAGGTTGAGCTAGTTGACTTTGAATATTTATTATTTTCATATTTATCAACTACTTTATCTTTCTTGAGATTCTTCACAGATGACCGTGAATTATCCGAAGATATAGATTTTGAATCCCTTTTAACATGTTGAACTTTTGAGGATTCATTGTAAACCTTTGCTTTTCTTTTGCATTTAAAACAATCATCATTTTCAGTTGCAAGAATGAAATTTTCAGGTTTGACATTTAATTTCTCAACCTTAATGGTAGACACTTCAGGTATATCATCTACCTCAATAACCTCATCAACCTTAGTGATAGAATCATTAACTGAGGAATTAACAGGTTTTGTGTCTTCTTTGGAAGAAGAAGGCACAAGGTCTTTGATGGAATCCTTTGATGGCATTGGCAGATAGTCATTAGGAGGTGGTACATGGTGATAACCAAGACCAGCTTTGCTTTTGGTATCTGTCCTTTGCGATTGAAGAATTTCATCAAATACCATAGAGGATGTAGAAAAGTTTGAAAGTTTTCGTTGTAAACAAAGAACTTCTGCCTGTGAGTCAGCAAGTTGTTTCTTCACAAGAGTAAGCATATTAACATAACTACCTATCTCATCTTGCTGACAAAAAATTTTGGCTTTTAGTTCTTTCTTTTCTTCAAAAATGGCTTTCAACCTTTTTTCACATGCCTTATCATTTTCTCTTAACAAATCATTACTTTCTTTTAGTTGTTCTATGTTAGAGTTAAGGCGTTCATTATCCTCTCTATACCTTTTAATCGTACCAGTTAAGTTAATACATGAAGCACATGAGGATGGTTCAGAATCAACCTGATTATCCGAAGCTTTGATTTCAACTTCTTCCTTCATTTCTTCTTCTGAACTTGTCATTCTTATCTTAGTATTACTTCCGAAACTTACTTGAAGATTTTGCCACAAATTAAATGAAGTATCTTGATTTTTGTAACATGAGGCTTCATCCCTTGGTAAACACTCCAATATTGCCTCAAATGTCTTCTTTTCCAAATTAAAATTTGCACGTTCTGAGGTAGACATTTGGTTTACCATTTTGAAAGATGTACCTCCGGCTATTCTAGGTTTCTCATACGGATTTGCAATGAATATCCATAAATTTGCATCATACAGCGTAAGCAACACTTCAACCACAGCTCTCCAACGATCAAAGTCCTCATGAAATAAGGATTTCAACTTTCCTCTCAAGGTTGTATTTAAGAAATCCATATTTGAATTTAGCGACACACAAAAAATTCCTTACAAAAAAGATTTTTTTTTTTTTTTTTTTTTTTTATGGGACACAAGGCTTGTGTCGCTAAGCTTGTGTCGCAAGCTTGTGTCGCTAAGCTTGTGTCGCAAGATTATGTGACACAAGGGTTGTGTCGCAAGATTATGGGACACAAGGGTTGTGTCGCAAGATTATGTGACACAAGGGTTGTGTCGCAAGCTTATGTCGCAAAACGGCGCTGATCAGCTCCAAAAACCCCAAAAACGAAAAATTTCGAAACCCTAATGAATTTTGAACGAAAAACAACGAACAAACCCAGAAAAACTCTTCAAAAAACACAATCTTCAACCAAAATAACCCAAAAACAAAGATTACACAATTCAACCTTCGCAAATCAAACCGAAAACGTTCAAAAACACGATCTGAAACCGTTGAATAACTTATTCACGGCTCTGATACCACTTGTAGATCCCAATACTGATCTTGAATCAAATCGTTACAATTAATCTAATGCGCGGAATTCGTTAGATTATCAAACACACAAATATAAAGCTTGAATTAATAAGAACAATAATCAAATATGAACTTTATATTTCCTTGAACAATTCTCTGATTAGATTACACAGCAAAAACACAGAGAGAACTAATATCAAAAAGTCTAACCCAATTAAATCAGTAATTAGGCTATTTATACTAATCTGGCCGACTTATGCGACACAAGCCTTGTGTCGCAGGATTCACTATTGCGACACAAGCACTGTGTCGCACCTATCACTTATGCGACACAAGACTTGTGTCGCAGTACACAGAAAATGTAACTTTATTTACTCTATTACATTTACAGACACAGTACAGACTTGACCAACTGACAGACACTCTAAGATGCATCAACATCACAGGCGATATTGATACAAATATCGCTTAAATTAATTAGGCGATATTGCTAAGTAATATCTCTAGTAATATCGCTAGAGATATCGCTCAAATTAATGAGTTCAAATCAGGTAATATCGCTAAAACCCTAGAGGCGATATTAACGGTGATATCGCTTCTAATATCGCTAAAACGGCTGTAAACCCTAAAACTACTAAGATTAACGAGTTAATCAAAGTTTAGGGTAGCAAATAAAGAACACGAATCCAGAAAACACTAAAAGTACTGATTAAATAGCTTTTAAGAATAATAAACGATTTATTTATACAAAAAACTAGTTAAAAAGACTTTTAAACGTACGAATATTGATTCAATAAACCACTAATCCAATGATTAAATGGCTCTGATACCAATTGTAGGATCGCAACAAAGACTGATCTTTAACAATGAATCAATAACTAATAGCTAATGCGCGGAATTCAATAGCTATCAATTGTACGTTTAACCACAAAACAAAACAATAAATCACAAATATATTATATTAATCAAAAAACCAAATGTGATTTACCAATGAATGACCAGAGAGATATCACAGGCTGCACAAAACTTGTAGGTCAACAACCCCTAAACTGAAACCCTAAAAACGTATTTATAGGTAACTAATCAGTAATGTAGGCGATATTGGTGATATCGCCTATGCGATATTGTTAATATCGCTAAAGCGATATTGCCAATGTCGCCATTTACAGAATATTACTAATTAATTACAACTCAAAACCTAGACCAAGTGACAGACACTCTAAATGTACCAACACAAAACTTATTAAATAACATATTTAACTTGTAATACACGATCTCAAGTCTAACATATTTACACAATACTCCAAAGTTATATATTACACAATAATTTAAAGTTATAAAATACAAGTATTAATTATTACAATCAATCCAAATTAATACAGGTGTCACCTTCTTCAGCTCCACCATTTTCAGTACCAGCACCAGCTCCACTACCACTTGCTTCAGCAGACTCCCCCTGAATTGTAGTCTGCTGACCAGTCGTTGAAGGACCAGCCAGCTCACTTTCTTTTCTAGCTGCGGGATCATCGTCTTTATCATCTCGGCTCTTCTTAGCCAGCTCATCCTCTTTACAAACTTCTTCAAATGCAGCCTTCTCAATTGCAGCTTTCTCCCCTTGAGATGGCTGGTTCTGTTCTAAATATGTAATACGACGAGAGAGACGGTCAAGTTGTCGTTGCTTCTCAGCCACGTCATCTACCAGAGTGCTGTTGGTCTTGAGCAGTGAGTAAGCATTGTTCTGTGTAGTGACATTGTCTGACAATTGTAGAAGCTGTGTGGCAAAAGTGTTAGCAACTATCTGCAACTCTCGAACCCTAGACTCCAATTGTGTAATGCGTTCAGCATCAGTCTTTGGTGAGGTTGAAGGAGCAGCATCAGTGGTGGTTGGCGGTGTGGGAGCGGACGGTTGCATTTTCTTTGCTATCTCTGTAGCAACATCAGTCAAAAGAAGTGCCACAACCCTGCTGGATTTGGTGGTTGGGTGTGTGGAAGGAAGAACTATAGCAGGAATTATTTCAGTCTCTGAGGGCGTAGAACGTGATTGTATAGGAGCTGCAGAGGTTGAAGCTATTTGCCTGATCAGCTTGCGAGGTCGAGTAACAAGCACCTCCTCCTCTTCTTCTTCATCTTCATCTTCATCTTCTTCGACAATAACGAAGTCGGGATCCTGATCAACGGCTTTCCTCTTTAACTTCAGAGCCGGATCCATAACCAATCTTGATCCCTGTCGGATCATCCCTTCTGGAATTCCAGAGACAAACCCAGGTGGTCCAGTCTCATCATCATCATCATCAGAATCAGACTCAGAAGCCGAAGCAGCTTCTTCATCTTGTCCCGATGGACCAGTAGCGTCAGGTACCTCAGCAAGTGGAGTTGGTCCAGAAGTACTCGTAAGATCTACATCTCGTAAGATCGGATCAGTAGCATCATCATTCGCTCCCAACACCTACTGTACCACTTCGGCGGCAACTTCAGTATCTACCTGTTGACCTGGCTGATTTGCCTGCTCTAACACTTCCTCAATCAGCTCTTGTGGATCAGGTGCACCCTCGGCCACATCAACATCAAGCCAACCATTGTTTGGTGGCGTCACATACTCTGGATTAATCAAAAATACAAACAGCTCTGTCAGCTGTGGTTGCATCTCGAATCTGCGAGAGGTTTGCATAAACATCGCATTATATGCCCGTAGCCCAATGGTATCAACTTTTAAATCTGCTTGAAAAACCGGCAGATCAGGGATAGAAGCCCTAATGATCAACATACAGAATCTCGGGTAGATCATGAACTGCGATCTAACAGCTCCCGAGATCTGTCGAGCAATCTCGCCAAAAATATAATCTGAGAAACTGTATGGTTTGTTGTAAACCAGGGACAGTACTCCTGATAGAAGCGAAGGGCTCAGCTCATCATATTCTCCCTTCTTGGCACCAAAAACCGTCACTAGGACGTGCCATAAGAATCTCCACTCACCGAAGACGAGGGCCTTCAAGAACTGTTACCCTCGCATGGTTCCAACATACCCCATACGTCCTAGAGCACCCTCAAGAAAATCCGAAGAGAACTCGGTCGGTCCATCTTCCTGATCAGCAGTGCCCAGGTGTAAAACATTCCTGATGTTAGTGGAGAGAATACAATCGGGTGATCATTTACCCTAGTCTGAATCACCGGAGGGTTGACAACTGTGTCGAACTCGATGTTAGCCCAGAATTGATCTAACAGATCCCTTGATAATGCTAGGGACTCTGTGACAGGATATTGGATCCTTGATCGACCCAAGAATGTAAGAATCCGAGCTATCCTAGCTGCACCTCGGGCATTGACATCTAAATCAACCAGCACGTTGTGATGTGCAGCAAATTGTCGAGCCATATCTGTAAGATAAACATCACACAAATGTCAGACAATTAGTTTAACCAAAATTGATAAACTTATATGATCTACAACTCCTCATTGAACTATTAAGCCGTGAGACTTAATTAACAATGATAGTTGTTAATCATATATAAGATCAATAAGTCGAACTAGCTAGTGAATCCTGTTAAAAGTATATAACTTATGACACGAGATCATAAGTCTTATAAATTAAAGGTATAAAGTTTTTCGTGTTCACATTAACGTCTACACGACTAACCGTTTATTAATTTATAACTCTTAATTATAATTAATCTAGAGTTCTTAAATTAAACCAAAAGGAAGTAAGTCAAATAGGTCAAACAAGTCAAACAGTTCAACTCGCAGAGCAAGTCAACTCGCAAGTTTCAACTCGCAAGTCAACAAGTCAAACAAGTCAAACAATGTCAACTCGCAAGACCAGTCAACTCGCAAGTTCAACTCGCAAGTTCAACTCGCAAGATTCAACTCGCAAGTCAACAAGTCAAACAAGTCAAACAATGTCAACTCGCAAGACCAGTCAACTCCCAAGTTCAACTCGCAAATTCAACTCGCAAGTTCAACTCGTAGGTCAGCTCGCAAGTTCAACTCGCAAGTTCAACTCGTAGGTCAGCTCGCAAGTCAACTCGCAAAGTGTCGTCGCAAGTCAACTCGCAGGTTGGACTGACCGTTGACCTGTGAGTTGAGTTGGATCTCAACTCGCAGGATGAACTGCTATAATGACATCATTCTGAAAAATTAAATTTTGCAAAGTTTAACACAATCAGATCATGCCATTATGTTTAATATGCTCCGATTGTCATAAACCCTAAGGTTTCTTGGCCATTTGAGCTATATTTTAATGATTTTTGTAATTTTAAAACCAAAACCCTCATTTTTAATAAAATGTCGATTTAGAGGTTAATTACTCGATGGAATTCCTTGTTTTATACCTCAATATGTTCGCAAAGATGAAGTGTATATTATCTAAGAGGTGAAAAGTCCGATCCTAAAACAGAAATTTCGAAATAATGTTTCGGCTCGCAAGGTCAATTCGCAACAGAAGTTTGGATTCGCAAGTGCTTTGAAAAGTGAACTCGCAAGTCCCTTTTAAATCTACTGAGCTCGGCTCGCAAGAGTTGAGTTCAACTCGCAAGCCTAAGTCAATTCGCAGCCCAAATCTCAACTCGCAATTTTTGTCTATAAAATACATTTTTAATTAAAAACGTAATTTTAAGTCCAAAAACAAGTCTAAAATAAATGTATTTTTCACTTGTCTTTCTTAGAATAGCACGCACATTACAAGTCTAAAATCTGAATATTTTTCACTTGTTATGTAGCACTGCGATAATTCGAACAAATGCATAAAAATAAAATGACAATGATTCATAATAAACATTGGTATCAAGTACCCTTGTATTAATGAAACAAATAGATGAAAAATTGTAAGATATAATAAAATACATCCTAATTGAGGGCGTTAAGAAATTATTGACAGCGGGATCATATTAGAAAGAAACAGCTAACCAATTGTTGAGTAAAATTCTGAGAAGATTGTTAGTATTCATACCTCATGAAATTCACAATAGGTTACACAAAATCTCACAACTTAACCATTTATCAACTTATTATTTATAAAAGTATAACTTGGTTACCTATCTCCACAGAATATATTATTCACATCAAAATGAAGTGATTAATTATCATAGACAGTTCAAGACGATTACCGGTATTATAATCCATATAAACAAAGTCTACACTGATTTCCAAGAAAATCTTTTATTGTTTGTATGTGTATTACCTAATGTAATCCAAAATATGACATACTGAGAGATAAAGTAGAACACATTACACTGTATCTTTCACATTCAAGGTAGAGGTCACTAAATGATGTTCTTTTCGAAGCATATAACATACCCTTGAGTGAATGTTAAAATGTGACAAACATCAAACCCGTTTTGTAGATACTAGTGGTTCTAGATCTGTACTTTGTACAACATAAGATCCCTTAGTATAGACAAAACAAACTTGAAACCATTGGCAAAACTAAAGGAGTCGGGTCTGTACTTAGTACAATAAAAACACCAGTAGTTTTACTAATAGCCATAATTCTTATTATTTGTCTTGACATATTTTCATAGATTCTTGATAACAGTGTATGGTCAGACTGTCCTTCATCAATTATGACTTACGTCATACGTCATATATCAGATCACACGAGATAACAAACAAAAGATTTATAGTTTATTATATGCTCAGAAATCAAAGCAGAATTTGCCTACCAGTACATCATATAATGAAGCTGTCTAGATCTAAAGTTTTCAAGAAAATTATAACGTGTGGAGAGAGGTATATACTAAAATAAAGATAAGTAAAAGCCTGGTTTTAAATATGTAAAGTTCATGTAGCTAATTTGAATCTACTAACACATCTAACTTAAGACTTTTACCTACAATTATTAAGCCGATTTCTCTAATTTACTATCATTTCTCAGTTGATAAAGACTTAACCCTAATCGGAGGTGATTCCCCTTAGGTAACAAGCAAATGAATGCCATACACCTTACTCCCCCCTTTTTTAAAAAAAAATAAAATAAAAAAATAAACATAAACCAACTAATAAATATAAACGACTAATTTATTACAAAATAACTCTATGGAAGACTAATCCTCTGGATTTCTCATTCCATTTAGTTGCACCAATTTCTCGAATCAAGCTCTGTCGAACGCTTTGGTGTATAAGTCTGCTAAATTATCCACAGATGGAACCTTAGCTAACTTTATCAAATTCTTCTCAGCACAGTCTCTAATGAAGTGATGTCGAATATCAATATGCTTAGTTTTACTGTGCTTGACAGGATTATTGGTTATAGAGATCGTTGATTCATTATCAATCATCATAGGAGTATTTGTTATACTCAACCCATAATCAAGTAGTTGTTGTTGTATCAACAGAACTTGAGAACAACAACTGCTAGCTGCAACATACTCAGCTTCACATGTAGAAATGGCGACTGAGGTTTGCTTCTTGCACTGCCAAGAGATCAGTCTACCTCCTAGGAATTGACATCCACCGGTTGTAGACTTTCTATTCTGATTGCATCCTCCGTAATCAGAATCAGTGTAAGCCACAAAATCTAAGTCTCCATCAGTCGGATACCAAAGTCCCAGCTTCGGTTTCCCTTTGAGGTAACGAAGAATTCCTTTTACAGCTTGCATGTGAGACTCTTTAGGAGTGGCTTGATATCTTGCGCAGACACATACTGCAAACATTATATCAGGCCTTGATGCTGTAAGATACATTAGTGATCTAATCATGGCCCTATAAAGAGTAGGATCCACGTCTGTATCACTCGATGTATCTGGACCAATACCATGGGCTTCCGGAATAGGAGTATGAAAAATTCTTGATTCTTCCATCTTAAATCGTTCTAGAAGCTCATTAGTATACTTAGTCTGATGAATGAAATATCCATCTTTCTTTTGATCGACTTGCAATCCTAAGAAAAATGTCAATTCACCCATTGCTGACATCTCAAACTTGTTCTTCATAACTTGTTCAAATTCACTACACATCTTTTCATCATATGACCCAAAGATGATATCGTCAACATATACCTGAACAAGTAGAAAGTCTCTCCTTTTCCATTTCACAAAGAGTGTACTGTCAATTCTTCCTCTTGTAAATCCATTCTCAAGAAGATAAGTAGACAGTGTTTCATACCACGCTCTCGGAGCTTGATGTAATCCATATAGAGCCTTATCAAGACGATATACTCTACCTGGATACTTTGGATCAGTAAAACTCGGTGGTTGAGAAACATACACCGTTTCTTTGACTTTGCCATACAAGAAGGCACTCTTAACATCCAGCTGAAATACTTTCATTTTCTTTGAGGCTGCAAATGCTAAGAATAACCTAATTGCTTCAAGCCTAGCCACAGGTGCAAACACTTCATTGTAATCAATCCCCTCTTGTTGATTGAAACCTTGGACAACTAGACGAGCTTTATTGCGAATCACGATTCCCCGATCGTCTTTCTTGCACTTAAATACCCATCTAGTTCCAATTGGATATTCTCCAACGGGTAAGTCAACCAACTCCCAAACTTGCAATTTTGTGAACTGAGACAGTTCTTCCTGCATTGCCTCGACCCACGAATTTTCCTTAAAGCTATCTGAACATTCTTAGGTTCAATTTGTGAGATAAAACATGAATATAGACATAGATTTGAAATCCCTGTCTCGTTCATTTCAGCATACAAGCTTGAGTGAGTGGATGTGCTGGCTTTAGATTGATTTCGAGTTAAAACAGAAGAATTAGGATCACCGATGATGTTATCAATCGGATGATTCCTATTAATTCTTGTTGAAGTAACAGGTTCAAATGGAATATCATCCTGTAAGTTGGCACCAATTTCCTCCAAAGGTGGTATACCATCATTAGTAGTTGATATCCTTAATTGTCTCAGAGGAGTGAGAATATCATCCACAATCCTTTGAGAAGCAATTTCAGGATCTTCACACTCTTGAGGTATATCATCTTGAGGTTGTTGTGACTCAATAGGAGAGACCACATCAGTATCGACAATAGTCCTAACATCAGACGTTTGAGCATTCGATGTTGGAGAAGGAGTAGTATCCTCATCTCCCGACAATAAATGCTCAGGAATATCTGAATTACTGACATAGTCACTGATAGGGACTTTAAATGACTTGAAGAGATCTAAGTAGTCAAATTGCCAATCCAATCCCTTATGCGAGTCATGTGTATAGCTCGTAACTTCAATGTTATAAACTATTTCAACACGTCCCGAAGTTTTATTGAAGACCCGTTTGTTTGGTGAGTTAGGCACATAACATAGGAAGTATCCTTCGTCAGCCTTCTCGCCAAATTTAGGTTGATGACTTGTCTTCAACAACGTACATGAAACTCCAAAGGGTTCAAACCCTTTTAAGTTAGGTTTCTTATTGTTCAAAAGCTCATAACATGTCTTGTTCTGCTTTTTAACCGTAAGAACCCGATTGAGAACATGACATGCTGTATTCACTGCTTCTGCCCAAAATATGACCGGAAGCCTTGAATCTGCAAGCATTGTTCTCGCTGCTTCAATTAGAGTTCTATTCTTCCTTTCAGCAACACCATTTTGTTGAGGTTCATATGGTGCACTGAATTGATGTTGAATGCCTTTGCTCAAGCAATTTACATTCAATGTAGAATTCTTGAACTCAGTCCCATTGTCACTACGAATTCTCTTAACTCTTTTTCTATAGATATTCTCTATTAGATCTAGAAACTCCATAAGAATGCCCGGAGTTTCATCCTTAGATCCCAAAAAGAATACCCAAGAGAATCTAGAAAAATCGTCTGTGACAACCAGACTGTACCATTTGCCACCTATGCTTCTCTTGCTTATTGGGCCAAAGAGATCCGTATGTAGCAACTCAAAAGGCGAGGAAATAGAGTTCACAGTTTTAGACTTGTGTGGTTTCTTATGCTGTTTTCCTTTCAAGCAGGATATACACTTGTCTTCAAATGCAAAACTCTTCGGTGGTACACCCAGAACTAACTCATGTTTTATTATGTAGTTCATTTTATGAAAATTCAGGTGTGCCATTTTCCTATGCCATAGTAGAGAGTCTAATTCTGAAGCCTTGGATAACAGACAAGTAGACTCCATCGAAGTAATAGGAGCATTCATGTTGATTGCATAAATGTCCTTCTTACTTAGAGCTTTCATCAGTATCCATTTTTCGGGAATGATAAAACTCGGCTTCAGGATCAAGGCCTCTTTCTCAGTGAAGAGAACAGGATGACCTTTATCACAGACTTGGGAAACACTCACTAGGTTGTGCGTCAGTTCTTCAACATAATTCACATCCTCTAGAGTCAAAGTTCCATTCGAAAATTTTCCTTTCCTAGTAATTACTCCTCCTTTATCACCAGCGAAGTGCACTCCTTGTCTCAGTCCACCTCTGAAGTCTGTCAGTAGACTTCTGGTTCCTGTCATGTGCCTAGAGCATCCACTGTCAACATACCACCAATTATCATTGTTCCCAGTCTGCTCCTGCACATACAAGTTGTACACAATTAGTTATCAAGAGGGACCCAAGCCATTACGGTCTTGGTTTGTCCCTTATCATCTACAAACTGTAGCTCTTTAAAGTAACCATCCTTTCCGTTAGGAGCTTTGGTCACCTTTGAAGGAGCATCAGCTTGCTGATGATTAGTGGTCCTGGGTCTATGAGTTGACTGATTTCCAACCCTCCCCGATACATAACCCTGGGATTTTTGCCCTTGGTTACGACTATTGTAGGACCCTTGGTTAACTCCTTGTGTGCGAGACGTAGAACCATTCTCATTATGACTTTGGTTCCTTGAAGTAGAACCAATTTCATAACGACTATGATTCCTAATGGGAGTCATAAACCTCGACGGCACTTGATCTTTAAAGTGTTCAGGCCGTTTAGGTTTGGGTGGCGAGACACTGTGAGAAGCATCTCTTTTAAGAGCATTTACAGGTTTAATACCAATTCCCGGTCTGGTACCTAACCTGTCTGTGCTCGAACTAGAGATATTCTTAGGCTTATCACTGTTCTCGCGTTTAGGAGTAGCTTCCGTCTTCTTATTGGGACAACAAGAAGATACGTGTCCTTTTTTATGACACTTGAAGTATGACATCTGCTTTCGTGACTTAACAGTCTTAGCAGTCTCCTTCTTTGTCTGATTATAAGACACTGAAGGTATATCCTTATGTTTCTTAATTACCTCATCATTTACATTAGTACTACCAATCATGCCACTTGACACAAACTGTACTTTAGTGAATGATTTGACTGTACTTCTGTCTAATGATGGGTCATTAACAGGATCCTTCTGAGTCTCAGATGCGTCAGACTGTTGAATTTCCAAATCCTCAGTCTCAGGATTCGCATCTGTCATCTCTAAGTCAATTTGAGTAGTAGTATAATTAGCATTAAAAGGCGGAGGAACATCAGAGTAACCTAGGCCAGTTACATCCTTCACACTACGTTGTGAGCTAATGATTCTATCTAAGGTCAAAGAAGATGTCCAATAACCTTCAAGTTTTCTATTTAGCTCTACTAACTTCATGTTTGACTCTGAGAGTTCTTTATCCTTAATAGCAATATTTCTATTTAACTCATTAAGGTTTAGATATAACCCGTCTATCTTGATACATTGTTCATTAATTATGTCAGTAGGCTAGTCTTATCTAAGGCATCGCTCTTAATCTTTTCAGTTAATGCTAACTTATCCTTACCTAACCTACGAACATCACTTTTAGCTAAGTCTAGTTCAGATGTTAAGGTTTTGTTAGATTCAGCAAATACACTAACCTGAGTTTGTAAATCAGTACCCAAATAACAAACATCAGCAAGAGTAAGAAGATCAAGACATACCTTTTTCTTGTCTATCTGAACATCAGTCATGTATGCAACGAAGTCATCGGGACTCATCTCTTCGGTTGAATTGATGTAGAGCACATCTTCATCGCTCCCCTTGACTTCTATGTGTGGCACATTAGCTTGAGGTTCCTCAGCAGTTGGCATGTATGATGTTGATTCAGTTGGTTTCTCTTGATCATCTATCTCAGCCATGAGGGCTTGCTCAGGCTGAGTGGACCAATCATAGGAACCATCTACTTGCTGAACTACTAAGACTTTGGAAGTCAAAGTACTTCCCGAGTCTTGTTTTGCAGCGCCAGTATCAACCTTCGGTCGTTGACATTCCCTAGCAAAGTGTCCGTAACCTTGACAGTTATAACACTTTACCTTGGATTTGTCGAATCCAGGTCGATTTCCAACAACTCTTCTACCTGTTCGATTCAGGAAATTCTTAACCCTCCTTGACACCATTGCAAGCTGCCACTAAAGGTCCATCTCCTCTAAGTCATCGGGATCTACTTGATCGTAGTCCTCATCAAATTGTGCAGGATCAATTATCTTCCCTTGAATGTAGTTTTCATAGGAAGCAACGAACGATGCCAGCACTGAGAGTAGCTGTTCAACTGACTTCACACTCATCGGCATCTTATGATGCCCTTGAGTGGACTTATCAGAGGTAGTGTTCCTGCTTCGTTTTTCACCGCCATCCGAAGCTATGAAGCACATATCCTCGGTCAACATTTCTCCAAGTTCATCAATTTCACCAGCAAACAATGCAGTGGTTGAATTGGATGAAGAATTAGAGATACTGGTCTTTCCATGGTATAGACCAGGATTCTGTAGATGATCAGAATCTGTATCTCTCGTTTTTTTAGAGAAATCATAACCCCTTAGCTTATCAATTGCCTGCTCTAGGGGTCATGGTAGCATATCTCTCATCATTATCCTTAAGCATGATACCATACATTTCCCACTTACAAGGCAAACCCTCAATGAATTTTTCAGTTTTCTCCTTGTCATTGTAGAAAATCTCGTGGTCGTCAAGTTCACTTAATAAATGATAAAACCGGGTAGTGTAGGCTTCAAGGTCCTCTTCTCTAAAAGCTTTAAATACCATAAACTGCTTTTTCAGAAGATTACACTTGCCTGCCTTCACCTGAGGGCTTCCCTCACACCTTTTCTCTAGAGCATTCCAGACCTCTTTAGCTATGTGAAAGGACTTCAATTGGTGATTGATTTCCTTAGGAAGGCTCATTTTTATCGATGAATGTACCTTATTATCAATAGTGAATTCTTTCTTTTGATTGTCATTCATTCTGTCGTAAGGCACAATCACAGTTGCATTCCCTACCTCAGTTGTAGGTGCAACATATCCGTTCTTAATACACAGCCAGATGGTGATGTCGTGGAATCTACAGTAACTTTCGAATCTGTCTTTCCACCCATAATAGTCTTCAAGTCTGAGTAGCTTCGGTGGAACATTAGATTTGCCAACCTCGTGTTCCATCTCGATCATTCGACTCAAATCAGACATTTTAAAGTCAAAAATCAAGTTATCTTGTGAATTCAGTAAAGTCAGCTCGCAGAGAATCTCAGTTCGCAAGTCAATCTCAACTCGCAGAAATCTCAGTTCGCAAGTCTATCTCAACTCGCAGATAATTCTCAACTCGCAAATAACAGTAACTAATCTCAACTCGCAAAACGGCGCCTCGAAATCTGGGAACTGAAACTTTTTGGTATTTTTACGAATAAATCAGTAGATTTAGTTCGTAAAACAACCCCAATGTTGTTATATAACCAAAAACCTTGTAACTACAACATTTCTAAGCCCTTAAGCTCTGATACCAATTGTAAGGTCGCTAGATCTTGGTTCGATAACGGATTATCATTTAGGTATTAAGGTGCGGAATCCCTCAACACTTAAGGTTTTAGGCTTATATAATTTTACTATCAATTAAAGGGCTTCGTTTTGATATTAACTAGTGTTAAACAATCAAAACCGAACCTATTCATTAATAGCTTTTATATCAGCACGAAATACGAGGAGAATAATTTAATATATTTGCTGTGTATATTAATGGCACGGATACCAAGATGTCTATCTTAACATTTGAGCAGCATTTAAATATATATATCTGGTTCAACTCGCAGGCCATGGGCTTTGCGAGTTGACTCAACTCGCAGCCCATGGGCCTGCGAGTCCAGATGGGCTGCAAACCCAATTCTCAACTCGCAAGCAAAGCTGCGAGTCCAGATGGTCTGCGAGCCCAGATGGCTGCGAATCCAGATCATCTGCGAGGTGAGATCTCAACTCGCAGGTCAAACCTGCGAGTTGACTTCTCATTTCGCGAATTTGACTTTAACTTGAATTCGATATTTGTCTAATAACATTTAACAAATAATAATAACAAGTTAATATCATATATTTACGAGTCTAAACCAATTATACAAATTTGACTATAAATACACTAGTCCTATTACAAGATAGATATGTTGTCACAATAACGTGTCCCAACAGAATCAAGGGCTAGTATAGTTAAAACTGCTGCAACAGAAACTACTGCAGCAATACTAATTAATAGAGCCAATAGTAGAAAGACTACAAAAATAGCATTAACAGTTAAAATTGTGAACAAAGTTAAAACTGTTAACAAACTTAATATTGTCAGGCACGTTAATACTGTTAATAGAGTTAATACTGTTAACAAAGTTAATACTGCCAGGTATGTTAATACTGTTATTATAGTTAATATTGTTAACAAGGTTAATACTGCCAGACATGTTAATATTGTTAACAAAGTTAATACTGTTAATTAAGTTAATGTTGCAAGTAAGTCTAACATCAATTAATGCTGTCAGAAAGATGAAATCAAGGGCTAGTATGGTTAAAACTGTTGCAGCAGTACTAACTAATAGAGCCAACAGTAGAAAGACTACAAAAAGAGCATTAACAGTTAATACTGTGAACAAAGTTAAAATACTAACAAAGTTAATACTGTTAATAGAGTTAATACTGTTAACAAAGTTAATACTGCCAGGCACCTTAATACTGCTAATAGAGTCAATACTGTTAAAAACGTTAATACTGTAAGTCCACTGATCTTGGTTCGATAACTCCGTTATCTATAGTATTAAGGTGCGAAATCCCTCAATACGATTAATTCAAGATTATAACGCGATTCTATTAACTAATATGCTTTGTTTTGATATTAACGAATGTTAATCAGTCAAAACCTAGCCGTTAGTCTATTCAATACTCTCTGGAAACTCAAAACTCAATAATTCGTATTAAAAACCTTAATCAGAATAATTAATCAGAATATTAATTAAATACTCGTCTAAACTCGCAGCCCGTGGACTTTGCGAGTTGACTCAACTCGCAAGCCTAAGTCAGCCTAGTGACTCAGCTTGCAATAGATAAGGGTTGTGAGTCCACATGGGTTGCAAGCCCAGATCTTATCTCGCAAGTCTCATGACTTGCGACTTGAGTTGGGCTGCGAGTTCAGATCTCATCTCGCAAGTCTTATGACTTGCGACTTGAGTTCTCTACTCGCAATTCTGACTTTAGTTCGTATTCGTTATCTGTCTAATATCATTATATTTAACAATAATAATAACAAACTAATATCATATATTTACAAATCTAAACCAATGCACAAACATGATAAGAATTACACTAGTCCTATTACAAGCTAGATCTGTTGTCACAAAACATGTCTCAACAGACTCCCCCTTGACAATAGCTCTAGCGTCGTTATCTTCATCTTTGTCTTTGGTCTTTACTTGTAAATTTTTCTACCCATATGTATCTTCATCCTAACACAAGTCTTTACCATCATTTGATAATCTCGTGCAAGATCACCCCATGCTTCAGTCGTCAAAATCCTGTTCTCGTTTAACTTCAACAGATCTTTCTTAGACAGATTCATCAGGTGTCGATGGTCATAGACTTTCAAAATTTCTCGTTCTCCTCCTTCAATCTCATCATCAGCTTCAACCATAACAGCTTCACCAGTTCCTGAATCCACGTGCCAATTCTTAAGATTTCCCAATATATTCTGTGGCATAGTCTTCACTGATATTTGATGCACACATTTGATAGCTAGATAGGTCTTTTTCCTTAAACTTCTGCCAGTTCATTGACTGCGTTCTTTCAATTTGGTCGTTTTTCCGACTCTTGGCTTTATCTTTTCAAATTTCATTGATCTACCCTCAATCCGAATTATTCTCTCAACATAATTTGCATAAGGATCATTACTGGGGTTTTTCAATTCTAATCGTGCCAAGTCGTGAATTTCAAATCTAGGAAGAGAACTGAAAACTTTAAGCTTTTTATCAAAATATTGAACTCCGTCAAACCTTTTGATTGCAAAAAGCTTCAGATCAAAATCATAGTACCATCCTATGATTCCTTTTCGTGGAACTCGCTTTCCAGTAATATCAACTTCAAACATCCCAATCTTTTTCTTCTTTTTCTTCAATGGTCTGAACATTGGATTACCTTTGAGTTTATCTGGAAGATCATCTTCATCTAGATCTATAACTCTTTCTCCGTCTTCATCCTGAATGGTCACTTTTGTAGTTAATGGGCTTACGATGTGTTCATCTATATTAGCATCAAGATCTACACTTTCGTCTATCCCAACATCAACACTAGAAGTCCAATCTTCAGAGGCACAAACTCTCCCTCCTCTAGATCATAGTCAATATCTTCATATATCTCATCAAGCATGTCGTTTTCAGAATCAGACAGATTTAGCATTCCCAGACCTATAGAAGTACATACACAAGTATTCATTAATATCATAAATCCTTTCATCGATTTCCCTGAATCAATCTAAGGATTTCCTTATTCATCAATAACAATTAATATCATAAATCTTTCATTGATTTCCCTGAAATTTCTTTGTGTATTTAAAACACATTATATAAACTTATAAATCTTCCATTGATCATAAATAGAATTACAATCAATCTAAGATTCCAAAAGTCTTATAGTATTAGAACATTAATTAAATTTAAACATTAATGTATTGTGAACAATAATGATCACCAAACATTCAAGCTTACAATTAATTAATATAATAAATTCCATTGCATAATTAACTTGTCAATCTTACGATTCTCAAGTCTAAAATGCAGAGATTATAGTAAAAGTTTGACCGCCGATATTAAATCGGGACCCGCCACACAACTATCTGTAAGTCGATAGACTTTCGATCAAAACTTTTCATAACCTTAATTGGATATTACTTAAACTTATGCAGAACATATTTAACTTGTAATTATAAATCTCAAGTCTAATATATTACACAATAATTCTAAGTTATAAGTTACAATGTATTAATTATTACAATCAATCTAAATTAATACAAGCTTCACCTTCATCAGCACCACCCTCTTCAGTACCAGCATCAGCACCAGCACCACTTCCACTTGCACCTGCAGACTCCCCCTGAATAACAGTCTGCTGACCAGTCGTTGAGGGACCAGCCAGCTCACTATCTTTCTGAGCAGTGGGATCATCGTCTGTATCATCTCTTCGCTTCTTCGCTAGTTCATCTTCCCTGCAGGACTCCTGATATATTAATATCTCCCCCTGAGGTGGCTTGTCCCTGAGAAGATGTGTAACCAAGCAATCAAGTCGATCAATCTGCCTCTGCTTATCAGCTACATCATCTACCAAAGTTGAATTGGTCTTGAGCAGCATCGAATAGGCTTTAGATGTTCAGTCAGATTCTGAGACAATGTGGAGGTGACCGCTTCCAACTCTCGAACCCTAGACTCCAAGCTATGAATGCGTGCAGAATCAGGCTTAGGTGAGGAGGAAGGAGCATCAGTATTGGTTGATGGAGGCGTAGGAGCAGGTGGTTGCAATTTCTTAGCTATCTCTGTAGCTACATCTGTCAATAAGCGCGCTGCAACCCTGCTAGACTTGGTGGTAGGATGTGAAGAAGGGCAAACCAAAGCACTTATCATTTCAGCCTCAGAGGGCGTAGAAAGTGATTGAGTAGGAGCTGTAGAAGTTGAAGCTGTTTGCTTAGGTTGCTTGCGAGGACGAGAGACAAGCGGCTCCTCATCTTCATCTTCATCTTCTTCTTCTTCAACAACAATGAAGTCTGGATCTTGATCAGCGGCTTTTCGTTTTAATTTCAGTGTCGGGTCCATAATTAACTTGGACCCTTGACGAACCATGCCAGTTGGAATCCCTGAGACAGACCCGGATGGTCGAGTCTCATCATCTGCAGAATCAGAATCAGAAGCAGCTTCTCCATCACGTCCCGACGGACCAGCACCACCAGATGGCTCAACAACTAGCGGTGGTTCTGAGGTGTGCGGATCTTCAGCAAAATATTGATCGATATCATGCAAGATTGGATCATTTGCATCATCATTTTGTACCAGCACCTGTTACACCACTTCCGCTGCAACTTCAGCATATATCTGTGGTCCAGGTTGGTTGGCCTGATCTAAGACATCCTCTATCAGTTCCTGTGGCTCAGGTACAACCTCTGCCACATCAACATCCAACCAACCATGATTTGGTGGCATTACGTACTGAGGATTGATCAGATAACCAAAAAGTTTGGTCAACTGAGGCCGCATGTCAAAGCGCCTCGAAGTATGCATAAACATTGCATTATATGCACGCAGCCCGATAGTATCCACATGCAGATCATCTTGAATAACCGACATATCAGGAATAGTAGCCCTGATGATCAGCATGCAAAATCATGGATATATCAAAAACTGGGATCGAACACCTCCCGTGATCTGGCGAACCAATTCGCCGAAAAGATAATCCGAAAAACTGTATGGTTTATTGTAAACCAGGGACAGTACAACTGATAGCAATGAAGGGCTCAACTCATCATAACCACCCTTCTTTGGACCAAAAATAGTGACAAGAACATGCCACAAAAATCGCCACTCTCCGAAAACCAACGCCTTTAAGAACTGACGTCCGCGGGAGACTAGGAGGTTAGAAGTGTAAATATCATCTAAACTCTTAAAATCTTCAAAATCTGCACATACACACATACATATATACATACGAATACACAAACACGTTCTTGTATGTGACAACCCTCGAAAACTAGTATACTTCCGTACACAGTTAACATGCATTCTTATGTTAATTCCCTCTTAATGAAATCAAACTTGATTGAAACATGAGATAAGTCTAGCACACGCCCACATTGCACATTTTGGTGTACTTTACTTTAATGCATGACGCATTACATTTACGTAATTAATTAAAACTGCGCGATTTAAATTGGATGACTTCCGACAAATGCGAACGTTGGTGATAACTTTCATAAATAATGTAAATCTATTCAATTATATAACAGTTATGATTATTGTGATAATTAAGCCAAGAAATGAACGTAACAACTTTTAGAAAGCATTAAACGTCCACGACTACAAAACGTGCAACGACGAGTTAAGTCGTGAAATTAATCGAACAAAGTATCGGCAAATCAATCAAATATTATTTCAATCAATTAACAACATTATCACAACCTAATAACCTTAATATATCCTAATTAACCTTAAACTACCTTGATTAACCCTAATTAAACCTAATCGTACAATTAACGCCTAATTAATCGAGATTAGTACCTAATGACTAAAATATCTAACCTAATTGTGATTTCAACCCACAAAAGGGGCCCTCCCCTTCCCTTGGAAAATCTGGCCAAAAAGGGCCCTAGGAACCCCTTTGACCCTTGAAACATCACTTGCACAACCATACTCAATCCCATAACTTCACTGTAACATCCTCCCCAATGGCCTAGTATTTTTAGGTAAATTTACTTTATTTACTTTATTTAATTGAGTCGAATTATATGAAATGTTTGAATGTAAAATTGTTAGAAATGATTAAATGGGAATTACGGTATTTTTAGTTTAAATTACGGATTAGCCTAACTATATTAACTAATACCATCGTGTGCTAGATTAATGATAATAATACATCGTAGTATACGTAATTATATATATATATATAAACCCAAAGTCTGAAATCAGCCCCATTATCATCACTATCTTCATTTTATTCATCTCACACCAAGAACACCAAGAACACACACTAAAACACACACTTGCACAATTGAAGCTCAAATCAAGCCCAAAACATCTCCAAATTGTGTCATTAGATTCGGAATTCATTATAGATCATTCCTACAACTCGTTTCTGTGGATTAAATCAGATTAAGGTTAGTTTTGATTAGTTTTTTTGTTTTTTACAAAAAGTGAGAAAGTTAGTTGGTTTGATTTAATTATGTGTTTTTATGTTGAATTGATGCATTTCGAGTGTTTGTTTATGTGTTTACTAAGTGTTAGAACGTTTAATTTGTGTAGAAACGTTGTTAGAATTCGATTTGAGAATTTTTGGTGAAAATCAGCCAGTTTTCTGCCCAGTTCGCAGGATGAACTGGTTTGGCGATATTGCAATATCGCCCTCCAATATCGCTACCCAATATCGCGATTAATTTCGCTTGCAATATCGCTAGTGGCGATATTGCAATGTCGCTAGAGGTGCAAATTTTGAAAATGCATAAGTAAAAGGTTATACTTTTAGCGACCAAAATTGAAAGATTCCTTTTTAACTGCGGATCGAACTTTTATTATTCCTTGAATACAGGGGTCACCTGTTTGATTAAATATGTTATAATAATGATTCGAAAATTTGGTTAATTGAGTAAATAATTAAATAAGCAAATTTTTTATAAATTGATATAATTGATAGTTGTACAGCGGTTATAACAGATAAATTGTGACTTGATAATTGTTTATTATCTGGATAATATACATTGAGACATGTTATACGATTTCAAGGTGAGTTACTAACTCAATATTTGTTGTATTCTCAGATCAGTCAAAGACTCAGTAATATAAGAATTCTGAGAAGTGAACGGTAGCAGTCAGGTGAGTGGATCTGCAACTCATAATTTGAGTTAGTTGTAATGGTGTGATTACAACAAGTAACGTAAACCTTGATTGACTATTTAGTCTGAGTTATGATTGAATATATCTGCTTGTTATGCATATGTGGCCTTCGGGCATCTGTGTTATTCAGAGGTCAATTGCGATTGGACTTGGCTACTACTGTGTTCAACACACGTTCCAGATACATGTGTTGTCGCTGGAAAGTGTGTTATGGTGTTGTAGTGCCAAGTTATCGGCCTATTCTGTATGGGCCTTTACAGATTGTGGTAAGTGTTACTGTGGGCCACCGCGGCTGTAGGGTTCCTCAGTAACCGCCGATCCTCTTGAGTTTATGTGTTTACTGTGCTTAGTGTAAACAGATTATTAGGCTAAGTTGAATTGTTAGTTGTACATTCATTCACTTAGCTTTGTGCTAATTCCACCATTTCCCTTCCTGCAGGTTATGCATGTCTTTTGTGGGTTGGGCAGGAAGATGGTTTTGAAGAATGTTTGACACGTGCCATCACTCTGATATGTTTATGAATGTTTTGTAAATTAACGTGTATGTGGATTTTGTATAACAATTATATGTTTTGTTTCAGCAACATTTTAATATTGTAAACTCGCGAAAAATCTATGGTCATTTTGTAAGATAAGTTATAATATTATCTTTTATCCATCGCTTCCGAGTCAAATTACTATTTTAACCCTGAGGTAATTTAAGGGGTGTTATATTCACCCTCACTTGTTCCCTTCATTCACCACCTTTCACACACAAACTCTCCCTTTATTTCCTCTCCCTTGATTCACGACAGCAGCAGCACCCTTCCCACACCCTTCTTTGTCCCAAACAACCACCACAAAGCCACCTTTCAACCACCCTTGAACCACCCTTGAACTACCCTCAACCATCCTCAACCACCATGAACCACCACTCCTAAAACCCTTCTCTTACACTCATTTTACTCACAATCACTAGTACATTTCATTTCGATTCCATTCTAGGGGTAAATCAAACTTAAACTTTCGGATTTGGAGCTAGGAGGCCAACCACACCAAGTTCAAACCTTCATCTTGCTCAAATCCTCTCTTTTAGTGCATTGTAAGGAAACTATCACCATAACCTCTTTGATTCTTTCATTTAATTACTTATATGATAGTTAATATGTGTTAGATATTCACTCATGCTAGAAATCGACTTATGAACATGTATTATTGTTGATTATAACTAAATTTTGCTAAAAAGAACCAACACAAACACCAAAACAGAAAGTATAATTCCGGAGAGAAAACTTAACCAAATCTAGTGTTTCTTGAGTCTAACACCAATTTTAAAGAGTTAGCTTTCCAACCCAACCAATTTCATGAATTTTGGACAAGTATAAGTACTTTAAAACGAATTTATAAAAACAAGTGTACAAACTGTCCTTTGGAGACAGAAACTGACCTAACTTTGGAAGGTCATAACTTCTAAACCATAGATCTAAGCGAAGTGATTCTTTTTCTTACGGGTCAATATTATCTTAGATTTAAAAGTAGTATAATTACACTTCATGGAACTAAGTATAACTCAGTGAACACATGGATCTTTATCCAACTGTCCAGAAAGTTAGCTGTTGGACCCTTGTGTAGAAATAAATAAGTTTGAACTCCTTAAATGTGACCAAAAATTATGAACCTTACATTTATGTAAACCTAAGACATAGGAGAACATGTGATAAAAATTTTAGAATAAAATAAGTACGTTTGATTAGTCAAAATAAGAACAAAAGAAGGACTAAAAAGTGGACAGAATCTGTGAAAAGTGACGAATGGAAACTAAAACGGGCAAAGTATATAAAAACCATATTTTGTGGACTATGACTATGAAACTCAGTAAATTTTGGTATAATAAAGGTTGATCTATAGATTATAATTATGATAACAAGAATTGTTTGGCTAAAAGTCGATAACCGAAGAGTTAGACTAAAAATGAGATAAATGAAACAATAATGACTAAAAATATGAAATAGACAAAATATGGGCTGAGGTAATTAAGTAAATAATTCAAAACATATTAAAGTGTAATTTATGACCTAAAGTGTTAAGAACAAGTCTCGTGTTGTTAAAAAGCCGATAAAACCAAACGTTAGCTTAAAAAATGAATAATTGGAACTTTCGGAACTAATAATGTGAAAACGGAAAGTTTATGGATTAAAAATCCTCAAAAAAATAACTTATAAGTTCTCAAAAGAAAAGCCAAAGAAAAGATGCTGAGAATATAAATCATTAGGTAAAAACCGAAGAAAACGAACGCTTTAACCAAAACCGACAAAATAAACGTTCCAAGAACTTATAATGATATTGATATATATATATATACATATATAAGTATATATATATATATATCATATCGTTATAATATTTAGTCAATTTATATATATCTTTCTACTCATATATGTACATATATATATAAATATCGTTATAATACTTAACCCTATATATATACATATATGAGTATATATATATCGCATAAGTATCATAACGACGTATTGTTAATTTACGATTTCCAATCTAAAAAGTTATGGAATCACAAATCTTGATTTAATTACGTTCAAGGGATTTTATATATATAAAGAGATATATATATATATATATCTGTATATAGATATAACAAGACAACAATTAACATTATGGATATGCTATTTATAAAAATACATTATAACGTTGGCTTAGACACATTTTAATGTTTTTGAAAAACTATTAAAGAGCTTATAACCATTTGTTATTGATTTCAAGCCAAGTGGTGGTGGAATTTTGATAGAAACTTATAATGCCCAACTTAGAAAAGTTGGGCATCTTGTCAAATGATGATAACCTACTAAATTGATAGCTTAATAGTGTTGTTTTGATGTATGGCACACATGATTAAAGTAGTGTTAAAAGCAATTGAACTATAGAATGAATTTATGGTTGAAGTGGTGAAATTTTGATCAGTTTAAAGTCAAACTGGGCACATTAGTTGAAATGGTGAAATTGTAATAAGAAAAGTTGTGTAGGATGTTGTTTCATTCTTTATATGTTGTTAAATTGCTATGTGGTGATTCTCATTTGGTGTTTTACCATCATTAAACCAACGAGATGAGTTTATAGGAGTCAAATGAGTCATGTAGTTTCTTGAATTCGGATTATATCCGTGTAAGAGGATTCATATAATAGTAGAGAATATGTTTTCATGTTATATATGAACCATATAATAGTTGCTTATGTTTTGGAGATTTCCTAGCCTTGTTCTAGTTTAGTGGTTTTATGAAAGTGGAAGTTGAACACGGATCGTAAAGTGGTGCATATGATCTTTACATATGCAAGTTTCTAGTTGAGATTGTAATGTTGATTTATTTCAAGTTGTTAGTTGTGGTTGTACTTGCATTCAAGTTGTTGAGTAAAGTTGAGCATATGATTCCTACATATGCAAGTTGTTAGCCGAGTTTTTAGTTGTTAAATGATTTTTTGTTGTTAATTGACTACATGTTGCTATTAATTTCAAGTTGTTAGTTGGTTCCAAGTTGACACTTGTATTCTAGTTGCTAATTAAATTTTAGTTGTATAGTTGATCATTTGATGTGGAAGTGATCCATTAGTTGTTCAAATTGATTTAGAAGTTGTTTACTTGTTTACTTGTTTGATTGCCTATAAACTCACTAAGCATTTTGTTTATTTTGTAGGCACAAGTGGAACCGGTAAGAAAGTGGATCATGGAACCGGTAAGAAAGTTGTTTACTTGTTACTTGTTTACTTATTAACTTGAGCCTAGATTTTATGTGAGTGTCAAAATGGGTCAAATATGTTTTTGGTATGAACTTTTGATGACTAATGATGTAAACGATCTTCCAAGTCGTTGTTATAAGTACGTTTTGTCGATTCGAATGAGGATAAATTAATTTGCTATTGAAATGGTTATGTTTTAAGAAAAATGCAGAAAACTTGACAGAACAGGTCTATCCAGTGGATAGCCGTGTACACTGTCAATAAAAATGGGCTATCCGGCGGAAACGTGAGACATATTTGACGGATAGCACTTAAAACAAGAGTATGAGACCTAGCAGGTACGAATCCGGTGAGCCATGTGGAGCCGTCCAAACATCACAAGTTAAATTTATACCGGCTTCTATATTTTGAAAACCTAAAATCATTTCATTATTAGCAATTTTTCACATTTTAATAACGTCTTGTCTAAGAGTTGAACGACTTACATGTGTATAACGAAGTTGGAGCGTTTTTTGGATGAGTTTCGACAACCGTAGATTTTCGAAGTGGTCAAAAGGCAAAATTTCTTGTATGACCAACTTCGCCGTCCTATCTCGCACCAAACTCGATTCGTATTACCAAATCGTAGTATCATTCGCCATTGTCACTTGATCATGCCCCGACCTATATATCATCGTTGTGCAATAGAGAGTTGAATGATTCTTCAAAGTAGTATTCCCGGTTTCCGTAAAAAATGCCTCGGATTTCTTGCATCGAGCTGTTCTAGACCGCTCAACATTTCACACAAGTCGTAATTGCACCAAATATTGGGGTTTATTTTCGTCGCTATGACGGAAACAACCTTAGCATTACTAGGTACTTCCCGATACCGACGGACGATTGTGATTGCCCTATGACGATGCCATTGCGTTTGAGAATTGAGAGTTGAGAGAATGAGAGTTGAGAGTATATGTTGCGTTTTTTGTTGTTTGAGAGTGTTTTTAGAATTTTATTCAAAGCTTTTGAGAATTTGAATATTGTAACTAAACCTCAACATCTACTACGTATATATATTATCAAAATGGACAAAAAGCTCTCATAAAACAACAAAAAACAAGTAAAAAACCGATTAAAATGGCTACATGGCCGTTTTCCAACAACTAGTATCAACCAGATAGAGGCTGCCGGATAGCTTCCCAAACCAGTTTCAAATTGAAAACCCAAACTGATTGAAAATGGTCAAATCGGCTTCAAATCGGACCGATTTAAGCAAAACCGATTTTCAATTTGAAAGCTGATCTAATCTCCGAACTGATTTTTTTGAGGACCTCCATATACATGCTACTAAGTTTATTATGTAGGTTGGTCCGATGCTAACTTGGAGTGTAGCATTATCGAATATGAAAATACGTAGGGACTCTCACTGCAAATACATTGATAGTTAAACCACGTCACACGCGTTTCCATCAGCCAATAAAATCATAGTATTATGCAACAAGCCAATTAGAATCTTCCACGTAGAAAATCCAACGTAGCAGAGCATGTTAGATTTCTACTACCAAACACCTCGAAGTCTCGAACTAACAACTTGCAAGAAATAAATATTTTATGAATTCTGCTTAATTAAAACTTCCAATGGTTTCAGTTTTTTGTTACATCATCGCTTGAAATAGTTACTCCGTTCTGCTATACAAGGAAAAAATCGCCGGATAATTGAAGATTTTGGACGGATCTCGACATTCCGGCGGTGATGGAATCTCACGGCGTCAGTTTGCGCCGTGTTCTGCAACTCACATTCTGCGTCGCCGGTATTTGGTCGGCTTATATATATCAAGGCATTCTTCAAGAGACAGTGTAAGTATTTCATACATCATCCTTATAATGATAGTAAGTAGCCTTATTTAGTTTATTTGGAAATGATATTTAACAATGTTTCGAAATTTCAATATGTAGTGAAATGAATTTTGGATTATGAAATAATTTGATTGCTTTGTCGTCAATGCTGATGCTATGTTAGTTTGTTTCAGTTGATTTGTATTATTGTGATTACAGCATATATATTGACACTATTTATATGCTTTGTTACGAAATTTCAATATGTTAGCCATGCGGCATCTGAATTTGGATCAACGGTTGTTTGATTTCAGGTTTTAAATAAAATTATAAAGTCTTATAAGTTGTTACGGAGTAGAATAATTAGAACTGATGGATTTGGTGTAGACCTAACTAACGCCATAATCATGTATATGCCTTCCCTGATTTATTAAGTTTTAGAAAGGCCAATGTATTATGTAGTAGTTGGGTTCAAAGACACATGCTCGTGCCTGTTTATGGCTTGTAAATTTACATTTTGTTGTCATTAAGTTGGTTAATTACATGAGACTTCATAGTTGGGTGGCATAAAGAAAGTATTTTTTGAGCCCTTTTTAGAATGGATTGAGTATATCTGTATATAGTTTGTTAAGCTTGTTATGGTAATTGACTTACTATTTTAAAAAACTTTCATATATGAAATTTCAGGTCTACCAAACGATTTGGCCCTGACAAGGAGAGGTTTGGACACCTGGCATTCTTAAACTTGGCACAAAGTGCTGTTTGTCTAGTATGGTCATTCGTGAGTAAGTGTGTTCTATATTTGTTTTTTATTTTATCTTTTTCCTCATCTACGACACAATTGAAGAAAATGATGATTGATATTCTTTGCTTGTTGAATAGTGATTAAGCTGTGGCCCAGTGGTGCTACTGGTCGTGCTCCATGGTGGAGTTATTGGAGTGCTGGCGTGACAAATACAATTGGTCCAGCTATGGGGATTGAAGCATTAAAATACATAAGTTATCCTGCTCAGGTATTTTTATAATTTTTTTAATCTGTAGCACCTACGCTTATATCTCCTTGTTACTGTTTCAGGCCTTTGCTTTAAAGATGGAACTAATGTTCCGTTATCATTTCTTAAAGGGTTAATATCTTGTTTGATTGTCTAAACTGTTAAAGGTTATTAGAATTTATATATTTAACAAAAGTGAACTGTTACACCACTTCACCTTTATTTGGACGGTTTGAGTAACCACTATACGAAATGAATGATGTTTCATATTATTTAGTTCTCTGTTTGTTTGATTTATTGGAAGATAAAATGACTATTGAAAAGCAGAAGTGTGTTCATCCATGGTATCTTTACCTACCAAGTCTGACTTTGGTAGCTTCTGTATAATATGTGCACTGAATATTGGATGACGACACTAGACTAGTTGTACAGAGTTCAATGTTATAAGCTGATGCATGCTGCTCCTTGGTGGAAGAAATGTGGTAAATTAGGTACTCATTTGTTTATTATAACTTGCAGGTCCTGGCAAAATCCTCAAAAATGATTCCAGGTAAGTTTCAGCTCGATTAGGATGAACAGTATATTATATGTATTATCCTACCCTTATGCAATGATGCTGATGTGGATGCAATTATTCTTAAAATCTGTGGTATTTTATTTTTATGCAGTTATGCTGATGGGGACACTAGTTTATGGTATAAGATATACTTTTCCTGAGTATCTTTGTACTCTTCTTGTTGCTGGTGGGGTTTCTGCATTTGCACTAGCAAAGGTGAATATCAAAGTGACTCAAGAAACTGCAATCATAGTGCTTGTTTTATGTCCCTCTTTTTTCTCGGGAATATTTATATGACAATCTGAAATTAATCAATTCCCATAAGGCTGTTTAGTGTATTTTTTTGCTTTTAAAGTTTCATTTTCAGTCTCACTTAAGTTATAGAATTGTCTCTGTCCAGACTAGCTCAAAGTCATTAAGCAAGCTGGCTCATCCTAATGCCCCACTTGGATACGGGCTGTGTTTTCTAAATTTGGCATTTGATGGTTTCACAAATGCAACCCAAGATTCAATATCAGCAAGGTATTTGATCAATAAGCTTTCTTTGTTTGTTGATTCGTTATACGTAACAACTGGAAGCAAGTTAAGTAGTAAGCCCTCCATCCCCAAGAAAATTTGCTTTGGTGCTCATGCTCTTATCTGTCAATATTATACTCCCTGCTTTGCATATAAATGGGTACTTTGCTTTATCTATAATACCCTAGATGCCCTTCAATAATGAAAAGATAAAGGTAAATCTTGTGGATTATAAAATCATATCGTCATAGAGGGACAGATTGGTAATTCTTTGAGGTTTGTCAAAAAGGATTATTCAAACTTTTATAGGACATACCAAAATGGAAAGTATTGCAATTTTATATGGATGGGGTAGTATTCTAATGTAGCTGTCAATTACTATCAAGCTTATGAAGATGTCATTAAAATCAAGTGTTGAGTTTGACAGTAATAATTATAGATTTCATATTAATTTACTCGAGTGATTACTTTAACCCTACAATGATTACATCTCTTGAAGGACGTTATCACCTTGAAGGAAATCACCAAATGTGTAAAAGTTAACAACAGAATCTATATATAGATATTGCAATCTAACGCATCTGATAATTGCATTTATGTGTTGTTTAGGTACCCAAAGACAGGTGCATGGGATATAATGCTAGGGATGAATTTGTGGGGTACTATCTACAATTTTGTGTTTATGTTTGGTTGGCCACAAGCAAGTGGTTACCAAGCAGTTGAATTCTGCAAGCACCATCCCGAGGCCGCCTGGGATATACTATACTACTGTTTGTGTGGTGCAATTGGCCAAAACTTCATCTTTTTTACCATTAGCAGATTCGGTTCTTTAACGAACACCACCATCACGACAACCCGAAAGTTTGTGAGCATTGTGGTGTCATCACTGCTTAGTGGTAATCCCTTATCTAGAAAGCAGTGGGGCAGTGTTGTTATGGTGTTTAGTGGATTGTCATACCAAATTTACCTTAAATGGCAGAAAGTGCAGAAAAAGAGGAAAACGGTGTGAAGTGTATACAATCACATGATTATGCGCTTTTAATTACATTTGGATATAACAGTTATAGTTACTGGGTTCTGTAGTGATTAGATTTTGAGTGTAGAAGCCCAGAAGGCTGTAGTTGGTTAGGTCTTATGCGTTGATGTTAGGTTTCGGAATCGTTTTTGAATATGATATGAAACAGTTTAAATGCAAGTAAAAAAAGAAAAAGAAAAAGAACAATACACATGATATTATTCGTAATTGAGCAGTGGTCCCACTCACCACTACATGTCTTAAGTTTTTCCAAAGTCGTCAAACGAACAACGGATTAAACTCAGGCTATAACAAGCATAGCTCATAATTTATGCCAATAACACAGAAAAACTTAGGTCTCAATAGATTTTTTTTTAAAAACAGAAGGCATGCTTTAGAATTTGAAAAACAAATAAAGTTGTTGACCATAGCTTTTTATTATGTTTCTCTTAACTCTTGCACAATTTAACAAAATATTGTGTCCAATTACATCATTTAGAAAACATAAATGCTCAACTTTCACAATATATTTCATTTCTATAATTTTAAATTTCTACTTTTCATCCTCCACATGAACTAGCTTGACCAAAACAACATTCTTTCACTTAAATTTCACTCTGAGTGACAAAACACAGAAACAGGGATATGGAAGATTTTCATATCAAGGCACCATGACAGCATGAATCTTCATACACTACAAGTAAGTTCACTATCCAAAATTCCTATTTTCGTCATCAAAATGCTCAAAACAAAATCTTTTGCACACAACAATCAAGTGAGGTAAGCACCAAAACCGAAAAATCAAATAGTAACCGAAATAATCGAACTGACGGTTAAACCGGCGGTTTGATTTTTGATAATGCAATGACTGAAAATTTCGGTTCGATTTCGGTTTTACCTAGAAACTTAATAACTATACATATTCATTATTTCTATCGTAAATCTGTGTATCTACCCTGTTTTTTGAGATAAAATTTTGGACTGATATATTACATTGTATACTTGACTAAGTGTGTTGCTAAATTTTTGAAAGCATTTATCGACGTATTATAATTTATATGGTATAATCAATATTACTTTAGCGTATTTATATTTATACAAAATACTTTGTAATACAGTTTTGTTTAATATTGTAGCTCAAATGTTTTAATTAGCTAATAGTGTAAATTAAGTTATAAATTGAATCATAGAGAAACTGAAATCGAACAGTTTTGATTATTTAAAAACCAAAATATTTGGTTCGATTTGATTTTTGGCAAAAAATCGATCACCGGTTATTAACGATAGCTATGGCACTTGTGCTATCACAGTAAATTAGTACAACATCAAATTTGAAACCATAGTCTATTAGTTGATTCATGTTGGGAAAAACAATGATCAAACCTAAGTTATAACTCTAAGGAGTCAAAATCTTGAAGCTGCAAAACTAGCTGAGTGTTATTGTTAGTCTGTGTAATATGAGTCTGTGTGATGTACATATTCAAATGATCACAGACTCACAACTCTAAAGAGTGAAGATAACAGACTAAGAGCTTGATAGACTAAAGATCTTACAGAGTGAAGTCATACAGATTGAAAAATGTTTGATAGAGTCAAACATAAAGAGTCAAGACCGTTGCGAGGCTAATCAATGGAGATTCAAATTCAAGATTGATCAATTATGATTATTTGAATTAGTATTTTGATTTAGTCTTCCACAATTTAAGCAGTAACATTTACTAACAATCAACACCTAACTTATATAAATAGGTGATTGATTGTTCATAGAAACTGTCAAAAAAAGTTGAACAAAAACTTAGAAATTCTTAGTGAATTACTGTTTTGTGATTGATTAATTCAGTTTAGCTAAGTGCGATTTGAATACTTGTTATCTTTTTGGATTATTAAATAAATTATATTCATTATATTCATTAACTTACAAATGTTCTTGTTTCCACCAAAAATAATACAAGTTTGATTGTTGATTAACTTGATATTATAAATTAATCTCTTAATTTAATCTGTTAATCAATTTCCGGGATCTATACTACCTAGCAACTAGTATCAGAGCAAATAAAGTTTTAATTAGTAATAATCATAATCTTTAAACGATCAAAGGTACCTAGAAAATTCAAAATAATTTTTAATCAATCTATTAAAATAAATGACTTCAGTTGCTATGGTCGGAAAGGGAATTCCAATCTTCAATGGGACAAGCTTTACCCATTGGAAATTGAAAGCCAAATGACATCTTGCAAGCATTCATGATGAAATGCTAAGATTCATTCGCGAGGGTCCCATTGTTCCTGGTAAAACTGTTCCTGGATAGACTTAGACAAACAACTATACAGTTAGAATTAAAAGTAAAAAGTGTATTAGGTAATGTTGTATGTGAACATATATGTTCAAAAATTTCTGGTTGTAAGAAAGTTAAAGCCATATGGGACATTTTCACAAATCAGTATGATGGTGTCACATTGGTTAAAACTCAAAAGAAGAAAAGTCTTCTAAGAAATTATGACAATTTTGCTGCTGTCTATAATGAATCATTAATTGATATTCATACAAAATTCAAAATCCTAATGAATGATTTATGTAGGTTCTAGGGGTCTGGATCTATGAGATATTCTAGTATAAACAAGTGCGAAATCCTTGAATATACCTAACGATAATCAACGATTAAACACGAATGCGTAATGAATACTAATAACTCGTTATTGAATATAATCTCGGTTACATTCAATGTTGATGGATCTTAGTGTGTCTGTCAGTTGGTCAAGTCTGTAATGTGTTTGTTAATGTAATTGAGTTAGTTAGAAATACATTTTCTGTGTTATGCGACACAAGCCTTGTGTCGCATTAGTTGTAGTTGTGACACAGTGCTTATGTCGCAATAGTGATCTATGCGACACAAGGCTTGTGTCGCATAAGTCGGCCAGTTTGTTTAGCCTAAATACCCAAATTACAGAATTTTAGGGTAGGACTTTTCACACACTATTCTCTGTGTTTTGCTGTTGTATTTTTCAGAGAGTATTTGCAAAGGAAATATAAAGTGATTCTTGAATTGTTCTCATTTGTTTAAGCTTTATATTTGTGTTAGTTACCATCCTACGATTTCCGCATGTGGGTTTTTGGACGATTTGGTTAAAAGATCTACATTGGGATCTACATTCAAACTAAGACTAAAACCTCTCACACAAACGATATCTCTCTGTAAACGACTCAAAACTAATGCCAAAAACTGATTACCAAATTCGTATGGACTTAGGACTTTTATAGAGCTCAAGTTCGTATGGGCTGGGCCCTACAAACTTAGCTCAGTCCAGGCCCATACAAACTTAGGTAAGTTCGCAGACAAGTTTGTATGTCTAAGTTCGTATGTCCAAAGTTCGTGTGTATCTAAGTTCGTACCTACCTTAAGTTCATACGAACTTATATACCTACTTAGACAAACTTAAACATTTACAATTACAAAGATAAACAAAATGACTAATTACAAAACTAGAAGCTGTTGTCACACAAGATGTACCAACAGACTCCCCCTTGACAATAGCTCTAGTTGTCTTCAGTCTTAATCTTTGTAGTTTCAATGACGACCAACATACATACCCTTTTCAACACAAATCTTTCACAATCTTCTGATATCTTCAGCCTTCATGTATCCAACTATCTCTGTAGTTTCATAAAGCTTTATCAGATTTTGACTAGACTCCCCCTTAATCTGTTCAAGCGTACCAAACCTTCCAGTTGAAGAGTTTGGCAGCTCACATTCCATTTCCTTTGGTGATTATTTGATGACCATCATTTGGTGCATTGGGATCATCGTCTCTGTCAAGTCTTCCAGTTTCTTTTCAGCTCCACCTCTTTACAACCAAACTAGTCTTATTCCCCTATCTTTCAGTTGAAATAACCAGCCTTCTCCCCTTAGGATCAGTCTTTCTCCCCCTGAGCTGCCGCGCACTTCAACAAGGGATGTTTCTCCCCCTAAGCAATGGCGAGGTCATATGGTGAGATAGTTGCAATAGGTGCAGTTGGAACTGTTGTGATAGTTGCAATATGTGACGGTGGTTGTGGGTTGGATAGCGTGCTCACTAATGATAACGCGACTAGATCATCTTCTTGTGGACTTGCTAGGTAGTAGCGAGGTATCATTAGTAGAATCGTCATCATCGCCTGCTTCAAATCTGTCGTCGCATGAAATGGACGAGCAGTAGCATTCATATCTACAAGACAAACAAGAACAAACCAAATACAGGTGCAAATAAAGTGAAGTATACTAGTTAGTCAATATATAAACCTGCAATAAGGTAATACAATGAAAAACTCGGTATATTTTACTTTATGTCATGAACTTGTAGTAGGGCTGGCAATGTAATGAATCAAGTGGCAACACTAAGTAATACTTAGACAGTTTAATGAATCACATGGTTGTGACCAATCAAAAATAAAGATCTCCTGAACAAAAAGAACTAAAATTTTGAAAATACTAACGAACAGAAAACTAATGAAAACAAATATGAAATTATTCATATTGAAATTCACATTCTTTTTGTGAGAGTCACTGAGACAAAGATCGTATTAGCCATAATATAGACTGTACACAGTAGGAATTATTGTATTCCTTGGTTATTATGGATGTAATTTATAGTTCACAACGATTATTGGTATTGTTGTCCACTTAAGCAGTCAACACTCAGAATTTTCAAGTACATTGTTTAGTTATTGTTCACGATTAACTATGTATCCCACATTTGATATACCCTTAGAATCAAGAAAGTCCAGAATTTCATGTATCGGATATTTTAAGTTTGTGTCATCTTTAAAGTCAAGTCCTTTTACATTCTTTTGAAGCAATGTACACTTGTACATGTTTTATCTATAGGACAAGACTAGGGTTAGAATCAAACAAATCTAAAATCAAACCAGAGGTGACAGGTCTGTACTTTTGTACAACAAAGCGACATAGTTTGACTAGAGACCTTGAAAGCGGTATTCTTGTTTCTTGGTCAAGTTTGCTCTATTTTTAGGATACACTGACTGAGTCTACGTCAGCATGTTTCAGAATGTAGTAGAAGAAACAGTTAGTGAACCCCCAGATGAATTGTTTGATATTAATCCGATAACATGTATTCAGGTACAAGCTATCTCCTAAGAATTAAGACTTAATGTCATACATCAAAATAGAGATTGCACAGAAGAATCGTATTATTTAATATTGATTAGGTACTTCAAAACCGTTATGTCGTATGCCTACCAATACATCATATGATGAAGCTATTAGTTACGTTTAGAATTAAGGTACGTTTTTACTGTGTATGTACTAAATCTAAAAGCCACACATATATTAATGTTCTAGGCATGGGTAATGTTTTCGTCATTTCTTTGCGTGTAGTTCAGTGACACTCATGTTTTTATATTTTTCATAACTTACTAAAAATAGAAACTAAACTATTGATAGTGTTCCGAGATACATTATTCAGGATTTATCATACCATTGAGTTGAACTAACAACTCAAATCGTGATCTATCAAAAGCCTTAGTATACAGGTCAGCAAGATTATCAGTAGTGGGAATTTGAACTAATTTAATCATCTGTTTTTCAGCACAGTCACGAATAAAATGATGTCTAATGTCTATATGTTTCGTTTTACAATGCTTAACAGGATTCTTAGTGATGGAAAGGTGGATTGATTGTCTATCATCATAGGAGTATTAGTTAGATTTAAACCATAGTCGCGCAGCTGTTGTTGTATCCACAAAATCTGTGAACAACAACTACCGGGTGCGACATACTCGACCTCCTAAAAGTTGACATCCTCCACTGGTGGATTTCCTGTTCTGATTACACCCTCCATAATCGGAGTCAGTGTAAGCCACGAAGTCGAAATTGCCTCCGGAGGGATACCAAAGACCTAACTTGGGTTTTCCCTTCAAATATCACAATATCCTCTTCACAGCCTTCATGTGAGATTCCTTTGGGTTGGCCTGAAATCTAGCACACAAACAAACAACAAAAGTTAGGTCAGGTCGTGAAGCAGTTAAATACATGAGCGAACCGATAATCGCCCGATACTGAGTCGGATCCACATCTTCGGAACTCTATGTATCTGGTCCAAGGTTGTGGTTTACAGGAATTGGGGTGCTGAAGGACGAGCAGTCCTCCATAGCAACCGTGCAAGCATTTCATGCACATACTTGGTCTGATGAATGAAAAACCCGTCTTTTTTTTGATCCACTTGTAATCCTAAGAAAAATTTCAGCTCCCCCATAGCACTCATCTCGAACTTCCGCTTCATTACCTGCTCAAACTCTCTGCACATGTTCTCGTCGGATGACCCAAAGATGATGTCATCGACGTAGACCTGTACAAGTAAGAAATCCGCCTATTTCCATTGAATGAATAGTGTATTGTTTATCTTGCCTCTCTTGAACCCATTGTCCAAAGATAGGTAGACAGTGTCTTATACCTAGCCCGAGGTGCTTGATGCAATCCAAACAGAGCCTTGTCCAATTTATAGACTCGGTCTGGATGGTTTGGATCCGAGAACCCTGGCGATTGTTCGACATACACTAGTTCTTGAACCTTCCCATACAGAAACGCACTCTTTACATCCAGTTGATAGACTTTAAATTTCTTGAATGCAGCATACGCTAGAAACAATCGGATTGCTTCCAGCATTGCTACAGGAGCAAAAACCTCTGTGTAGTCTATCCCTTCCTGTTGGTTGAATCCTTTTACCACGAGTCTGGCTTTATTTCGAGTGACAATTCTACGATCATCTCGTTTACACTTAAACACCCATTTGGTGCCTATAGCAAACTCTCCCTTAGGTAGATCAACTAGCTTCTATACTTGAAGCTTCTCAAACTGTGCAAGTTCTTCTTGCATCGCCTCAACTCATGAATTTTCCTTAAGAGCCATTTGAACATTCTTTGGCTCAACTTGTGAAATAAAACAACTATATAAGCAATTATGTATGATCCCTGTATTTTGGATCGATACATAAAGACTAGTGCTCTCAGTAATTCCTCTACGAGTCTTCACACTGGAACTAGGATCACCAATTATGTTGTCAATCGGATGATCTTTGTTAATTCGTGTTGAGACTGTAGTGTCAACAAGTATATCATACCTAAGATTTGATCCAATCTCCCCCTCAGTTGCTACTTCTTCTTCAACAATTTCTTGTTCGGAACTAGTAGCCTCTGAAGAGTGAATTTGTTCACATGAACCTGAATCAACTTCTTCTATCTGATCAAAAACTATTTCTTTTTCTTTTCCTATTGAAGTTTCCGAACTTGTAATATTGGATCAAGGTTCATCACCATCATCCAATATCGCATATTCTAACCCTGAAGATTCCTCGGAAGTGCCTGTATCACTCAGAAGAGGAATATTGAAGGTTTTGAAAACTGCATCATAGTCAAATAACCACTCCGGGCCTGTTTGAACTGCTGGCGTGTAGGAGATAACCTGTATATTAAACACAATCTCCACTCTTCCTGAAGTCTTATTATAAACACGTTTGTTTGGTGAACCTGCATCATACCCTAGGAAGAACCCATCGTTTGCCCTTTCACCAAATTTCGGTTGATTCCTCATTTTGAGTAAAGTACAAGGAACGCCAAACGGTTCAAACCCTATGAGATTTGGTTTTCGACCGTATAAAAGCTCATAACATGTTTTGTTATGTCTCTTAACAGTTAAAACCCTATTCATTACATGGCACGATGTATTCACAGCTTCACCCCAGAAGATTACTGGAAGCTTTGAATCAGCTAACATGGTCCGTGCTGCTTCAATCAGTGTCCTATTTTTCCGTTCTGCAACTCCATTTTGTTAAGGTTCATATGGTGCACTGAACTGATGCTGAATTCCCTTGCCTAAACAAGAGATGTTCAGCACTGCATTCTTGAACTATGAACCATTGTCACTACAGATCTTCTTGACACCTCGACCATATTGATGTTTGTAAGTCCGTATGTATAGGATCGATAATGAGGTTATCTTAAGGTATTAAGGTGCGGAATCCCTCAATACTAAGTTAGAGGATCTATAACAATTTGTTTCACAAGTATTTAGTGAATCGGAATTCTAATACGTTTTGCATTGATTATTAACCAATGTTAAACGATCAATACCTAGCTGTTAGAAGGTTTAATTGCTCTGGAAAACTCAGGAAATTCGTAATTGATAAATGGCAAAAGTTAATTAGGTTTAAAACCTAATTTCATTATATAACCGTCTCGGTTCGCGGGTCATGGGCCTGCGAACTGACTCAGTTCGCAGCCCAACTTGGCCCAGCGAACTGACTCGGTTCGCAGTCAACTGTGGTAAACATTTTTCAGCATTTTAATATTTTTCTCTAAAATGTTTTCAATCAATATTTTTCATTACTAATTCAAAACCAATGTACAAACTTGATTACAATTAACATTAGTCCTATTACAAGCTAGATCTGTTGTCAAAAAACACGTCTCAACAGACTCCCCCTTGACGATAGCTCTAGTGTCTTTGTCTTCAAGTTGTCTTTGGTAAGCATTTGTAAATTTTTCTACCCATATAAATCTTCATTCTAATACAAGTCTTCACTATCATTTGATAATCTTGTGCAAGATCACCCCATGCTTCAGTCGTCAAGATCCTGTTCTCGTTTAACTTCAACAGATCTTTCTTAGACAGATTCATCAGGTGTCGATGGTCATAGACTTTCAAAATTCCTCTTTCACCACCTTCAACTTCATCATCAGCTTCAACCATAACAGCTTCTCCAGTCTCTGAATCCACATGCCAATTCTTAAGATTTCCTAAAACATTCTGTGGCATTGTCTTCAGTGGTATTTGCTGCACACATTTGACAGCTGGATAAGTCTTCTTCCTCAGTCTTCTTCCTGTTCGTTGACTTCGTTCTTTCAACGTAATCGTTTTTCTGACTCTTGACTTTATCTTTTCAAACTTCATTAAACGACCCTTAGTCTTGATTATTTTCTCAACATATCTCGCATATGGATCATTACTGGGGTTCTTCAATTCTAATCGAGCCACGTCTCGAATTTCGAATCTAGGAAGAGAACTGAAAACTGCAAGCTTCTTCTCAAAATATTGAACTCCGTCAAACCTTTTGATTGCAAAAAGCTTCAAATCAGAATCATAATACCATCCTATGATTCCTTTACATGGAGCTCTTTTTCCCGTAATGTCAACCTCAGACATCCCAATCTTTTGCTTTTTCCTTTTTAAAGGCCTAAACATTGGATTATCTTTGAGTTTCTCAGGAAGATCATCTTCAGATTCAGAACTAGTTGATTCATTCAGATTTTCATCTAAATCTACAACTCTTTCTCCATCTTCATCCTGAATGACAACTATGGTTTTTGATGGGCTTACGAGGTGTTCATCAATATCAACATCGGGATCTACTCCCTCGTTTAACCCAACATCAGAAATAGAAGTCCAGTCGTCAGGTGGAAGAAATTCACCTTCTTCAAGGTCAAAGTCAATAGCTTCATCTATTTCGTCCAACATATCGCTTTCAGAATCAAATAAGATCAACATTTCCAAACCTATAGAAGTACATACACAAATAATCATTAATATCATAAATCCTTTCATTGATTTCCCTGAATCAATCTAAGGATTTCCTTATTAATTTCTTTGTGTATTTAAAGCATATTATATGAACTTATAAATCTTTCATTGATCATAAGGTAGAATTATAATCAATCTAAGATTCAAAAAGTCTTATAATGTCAGAACATTAATTAAATTTAAACATTAATGTATTGTGAACAATAATGATCACCAAACATTCAAGTTTACAATTAATTAATATCAGAGTTCCCATTGCATAATTAACTTGTCAATCTTAACATTCTCAAGTTTAAAATGCAAAGATTATAGTAAAAGTTTGACCACCGATATTAAATCAGGACACACCACACGACTATCTGTAAGTCAGTAGACTTTCGATCAATACTTTACATAACCTTAATTGGATATCACTTAAAACTTATATAAAACATATTTAATTTGTAATTATAAATCTCCAAGTCTAATATATTACAAAATAATTCTAAGTTATAAGTTACAATGTTTTAAATATTACAATCAATCTAAATTAATACAAGCTTCACCTTCATCGACAACACCATTTTTAGTACCAGCACCAGCACCAGCACCAGCACCACTTCCACTTGCACTTGCACCCGCAGACTCCCCCTGAACCATAGTTAGCTCACCATTCGTTGAAGGACTAGTCGGCTCTCTATCTTTCTGTGCATTGGGATCATCATCTGTATCATTGCCCCTTTTCTTTAATAACTCATCATCTTTGCATGCCTCATGTCGCCTCTTATTTATCAGTTCATCTTCTTTTTGAGCCTCATGATATGCCAATATCTCCCCTGAGACGGCTGGCCTGTCAACAAACTGGCGACAAGTCGTTCTAAACGATCAATTTGTCGCTGCTGATCTACAGACTCGTTGAGCAAAAGCGTGTGAGATCGCAATAAATGAGTCGTGGCTTCACTTTGAGTGCTAACCGTAGCTGCAAGTTTGAGGTTTTGTGATTCCAAAACTTTAACCCGCAGTTCCAGATTAGATATCCTCGCAGAGGCTCTTAGTGGGGCGACAGGTGCTGAAGGAGATGCAGAGTCAGATTGAGGAAAATGTTGTTCAATCTGAGCAGAATATCCCATACGTCCAAGCGCACCCTCAATGAAGTCGGAGGTGTAGACGGAGGGACCCGTTTCTTGCTCAACGGTACCCAGATGCAGAATCTGGCGTATATCGTCAGCAGAGAAGACAACTGGATGTTGATTAACCCTTGTACGAATGACAGGAGGGTTGGCAGCAGCATCATACTCAATGTTAGCCCAAAACTGATCCAGCAAGGCTTTAGACAATGGCGGAGACTCTATAATGGCATATCGAATCCTCGAACGAGCCAAATACGTCAGAATCTCAGTAAATCGTGCAGCCCCACTCTCAGTGAGATCTAAGTTCACCAATATATTGTGAGTAGGAGTGAAAGATCGAGCAGCCATATCTGTAAGCAGAAGAGTTACACAAATGGTAAATAGCTCAATAAAAGAGTAAAACTTATCGAACATTAATTAATTTTAAACTTTTATGTATTGTGAACTAGAATAGTCACCAAACATCGAAGTTTAATATTAATTAATACTTAATTTACTGAACTTAATTGAACGATTAAGTATACGAGACTTAATTTCAATTATATTCTCTAAATTATATATAGTTCGTAAGTCATAGGGGATAATCTGAAAAATCATACCGCCGATAGAAAATCGGAACACGCCGTACAACTACATATGAGTCGGAAGTCTTTCGATATGAGAGAACATAATATGTATAGTATATAGATAATACGTATTTCACTTATAAACAAAAGTTCGTAAGTCTAAACGTATAACACAGAATAAACAAGGCCAAACTTGTAATTTATTTGTAAATATAAAGATCGCAAATCAAAAACAAGTCTAACATATTAAAATCTAAACAAGTCAACCAAAAAGTCAACAATTTAGTCAAGCATAGTCAACATTTCAGTTCGCTGCGCAGGACAAAGAAAGTCAACAAATTTCAGTTCGCATCGCAGGTCAACAAGAGTCAACATGTTTGGGTTCGCTTCGCAAGTCAAAAAAAGGTCAACAAGTTTGGGTTTGCTTCGTAAGAGGTCAACCAAAGTCAACTCGCTTCGCAGGTCAATTCGAAGGAGCGGGCTGCGAACTGAGATTGGATCTCAGTTCGCAGGAGCGACTGGAATGAACAAAATTTGCGAAAAAAATTGATCAAACCAATTTATGTGCAATTAAGTGATAACAACATGTTTAGTATAAGCCGATTAACAACTTCGAAGTGTTTTATGTTTTCTTTTCTACTAATTATTAAATAATCCGTGAAAAACTAAAACCAAACTTTGAAGACACAAAAACGTCGATTACTCACAAAATATGCAATGAAATCACGTGAATCTTACCTCAAAAGATGCGTATTTGAAAGATGTAAAAGATCTACGGAGTGAAAAACCGAGCCTTGTGTTGAATATTTCCACCTGATACTCTTCCGCAGTTGGCATGTAAGATGTGGATTCAACAATTTTGTCTTGATCATCGATTTCGGCCATGAGTGCTTCATCAGATAAAGCACTCCAGTCGTATGAACCATCAAGCTGTTGAACCACCAAGGCTTTGGATGCTAAGTAAGTGCCTTGTCTTACAAGATTTGCAGTTTGTTCTACCTTGGGTCTTTGACATTCCCGGTTTATCACCCACAACTCTCCTACCAGTACGCTTCAGGAAATTTTTAACTCTCCTTGACACCATAGCAAGCTGCCACTGGAGATCCATTTCCTCTAAGTCATCAGGGTCGACTTAATCATAATCCTTGTCAAATTGTGCAGGATCATTAATCTTTCCTTGAATGTAATTCTCATAGGAAGCAATGAACGAAGCAAACACAGAAAGTTGATGTTCTGCAGATTTCACACTCATTGGCATTTTATGATGCCCTTGAGCTGACTTTTCAGAAGAAGAATTCTTGCTTCGTTTTTCACTTCCATCGGAAGCCACAAAACACATATCCTCATAAATGATTTCACCATTGTCATCAATGCCACCAACCGGTAAAGCAGAAGTTGATGCTGATGAAGCATTCGAGAGACTAGATTTACCATGATATAGCCCAGGATCCTGTACCTGATCAGAATCTGTATCCCTCATTTTCTTAGTAAAATCATACCCTCGGAGCTTGTCTATAGCCTGCTCCAGAGTCATCTTAGTGTATCTTTCTTCATTATCCTTAATCATCACTCCATACATTTCCCATTTAGGAGGTAAACCCTCAAGAAACTTGTCGGTTTTCTCCCTATCAGTACATATTATCTCAAGGTTATCCAGTTCGCTTAGGAGATGGTAGTACCTAGTGATGTAAGCATCTAGATCTTCTCCTTTCAAAGCCTTAAAGACGGTAAATTGTTTATTCAAAAGACTCCTTTTACCTTCTTTAACATGTGGACTACCCTCGCATCTTTTCTCAAGAGCTACCTAGAGCTCTCTAGCAGTGTGAAAAGATTTGAGTTGAAGATTAATTTCCCTAGGAAGACTCATCTTGATCGACGAGTGAGCTTTGTTCTTAGATTCATAGTCCTTTTTCTGCTCATCGTTCATCCGGCTATAAGGAAAAGCCACAGTTACATTCTCAACAGTTTGGGTAGGAGCAGTGTATCCATTCTTGATGCATTCCCAAATTACTAGATCATGGAAATGACAGTAAGATTTAAACCTATCCTTCCCTCCATAGTAATTTTCAAGTCGGAGCAATTTAGGTGGAATATTAGATTTTCCAATCTCATGGTCCATCTCAATCATTCTACTTAGGTCAGACATCTTTACAAATCCAAAAATTAAAAGTCACAAAAATTCAGAAAACTCAGTTTGCAGAAACTCAGTTCGCAGGACAAACTCAGTTCGCAGGACAAACTTAGTTCGCAGATACAAACTCAGTTCGCAGGACAAACTCAGTTCACAAATCTCAGTTCGCAAAACTCAGTTCGCAAAATCGGCTGTAAACCCCAAAAACAAAAATTTTAGGTTTTTGAACGTCTAAACCCTAAGATATCGAACGTAAACGAACCTAAAAAAATCCAGAGACTGATTTTGGTCACAAATACGCACCAATTGTACGTAAAAAAACCCTAAATCAACCGTTATTAACCCGAATCAACCGTTATTATCCCAAATAACCTCGAACCTACGCGTATCTACCCGTGGGCTCTGATACCAATTGGAAGTCCGTATTTATAGGATCGATAACAAGGTTATCTTAAGGTATTAAGGTGCGGAATCCCTCAATACTAAGTTATAGGATCTATAACGATTTGTTTCACAATTATTTAGTGAATCGGAATTCTATTACGCTTTGCATTGATTATTAACCAATGTTAAACGATCAATACCTAGCCGTTAGAAGGTTTAATTGCTTTGGAAAACTCAGGAAATTCGTAATTGATAAATGGCAAAAGTTAATTAGGTTTAAAACCTAATTTCATTATATAACCGTCTCGGTTCGCGGGTCATGGGCTCTGCGAACTGACTCAGTTCGCAGCCCAACTTGGGCCAGCGAACTGACTCGGTTCGCAGTCCAATCTTGAACTACAAACTGACTTGGTTCGCAGTCAACTGTGGTCAACATTTTTCAGAATTTTAATATTTTGCTCTAAAATGTTTTCCAATCAATATTTTTCATTACTAATTCAAAAGCAATGTACAAACTTGATTACAATTAACATTAGTCCTATTACAAGCTAGATCTGTTGTCACAAAACATGTCTCAACAATGTTGAACTTGAGTGAAGAATGTTATCAGCATCTGTGCTGTCTCATCCTTGGAACTTAAGAAGAAGACCCATGAAAATCTTGAATAATCATCGGTAACCACTAGACAGTAGTGTTTCCCGCCTATACTTCTCGCACTCACTGGACCAAATAAATCCAAGTGAAGAAGTTCAAAAGTCGTAGCAATTGAGTTCTGAGTCTTAGGCTTGTGAGGTTTCTTGTGCTGTTTCCCTTTTTGACACGGCACACATTTGTCCTCTAGCCCAAAACTCTGTACTGGAACACCTTGCACTAAGTTGTGTAGGACAATATAGTTCATTTTCCGAAAGTGCAGATGTGCCATTCTCCTATGCCATAACTGAGATTCCGTCTCTAAAGCCTTGGATAATAAGCAAGTTGACGCCGTTGAGGACTCAGTAGTACTCATGTCCATAACATAAGTGTCGTTCCTCCTTGGTGCCCTCATAACAATCCATTCTTCAAGGATAACAAACCCCGGTTTCAGGATAAGCGCCTCTCTATATGTGAAATGGACAGGATGTCCCTTGTCACAAATATGAGAAACACTCATGAGATTGTGCTTAAGATCCTCAACAAAGTTGACTTGTTCTAGCATTATTTTCCCATTGGTAACACTTCCTGATCCCGTGATTTGTCCTCCCTTTGCTCCAGCAAAGTTACATGACCCCCTTTCTTCTCCACGAAATCTACCATAATCTGCCTTTCCCTTGTCATATGCCTGGAGCAACCGCTGTCTATGTACCACCAGTTAATGACACGTCTAGTCAACTCCTGTACTCAATAAATAAATATTAGTTATCAAGGGGGACCCAAGCCACGACGGTCTTTGGTCGGCCATTTTCCTCAAATGTGAACTCTTTCAAGTAACCATCTCTCTTATCTTGAGACTTGGATACTGAAGTAGTTCCACGTGGAGGTGAATGGTAGGTCTTTCCCCTAGACTTTTGATATAGTCTCTGATTGACTGGTCATGGGTTAGATGACGATCTAACCTCAGATGGATAATTGTAATTAGAATTATTATAATTCCTATTAGTATTACCCTGATTAGAATTATTTCGTTTTTCGGAGTATGAAAACGTTGTGGAGTTCTCGACCTAATAGAATTTCCAATAGAACTTCCTGTGACAGAAGTAGTTGGACTATCATCTATCGAGAACTTGACTAGTTGGAAACGAGGTTGAAATCTTTGAAATTTTAGTACTTGAGGTAATAGTTTATCTCCCCCATTTCTAATCACGTTTTCAACTGGTTCATTATCTTTAATTTCATTATGAAAAAAATTGCCATTTTCTTGTTTACACTAGTTATCTCATATATGTTCAAAAGGTTAGTCTGAGAACTACTAGCTTTAACAGGTGATTGGTCTTTCTTCACCTGCGTTAATTTGACTCCTGTTCTTTTGTTTGGACAAATACTTGCCACGTGTCCCTTCTGGTGACACATGAAGCACGAACGTTTTACCAAAGCTTTCTTAGGAGCGTTGGTATTAGTTTGATTTTCCAAATTGGTAGAAGTCAGAGAAGAGACCGGTTCTAATTGTTTACCCATATCATTATGGTCAAATACAAGTTTTGGATCAACAATTTCAACACTAGTTTTAGACTCTTCTTCTTCTTCTAATTGTACCTCCATTACTCCCTTACTTTCAAAAGACACTTTCTTTTTCAGAATTGTTTTGGGAGTCATGGAAGTCTCAGTAGCAGTTGTTTCTTTTCCATTAAATATTGTTGGTGCACGTTTTGTGACTAACAACTCTTATTTTGTAATAGTTAGCTTTGTAATTAGTTTTTGTAGTTAATATATGTATTGTTTATTAACTTAAGTCTTTTTAGTGTTTTCATGTAAGTTTGTACGAACCTACATGTTCGTACGAACCTAGGATGTTCGTACGAACATGGTAAGTTCGTACGAACCTAGAAGCTGCTAAGTTCGTACGAACTTAGCTGTGTATAAATACTAAGTTGTAATACTTCATTTGTACGCTTTTTAATAAGATATATTCGAATCTACAGAGTTATCTTCGAATACATACGAACATACAACTTAAACACTTGCATTTCACTTGTTTTATTGTTGTTTTAGTGTATTATATCATTCCGCAAACTAATACACGTTGCAATCCCATTTGGATCCATTCAAAAGGGACTTTCAATTGGTATCAGAGCTAAACAAGACTTTGTTTGGGTTCGGGATTGATAAAACACAAAGAAAACAAGCTTAAAAGTGTTTTGGAAGATAAAAGTTCTACTTTTGGCTTCCTTGTGCGTTTGTGATTCATAATCTTCAAGTTTCATCAAATTCTCACGGTTAAATCTTCCTAGATCTGAGTTTTTATTCAGATTTGAGTTTGAACAGCAAGTTCGTACGAACAAGAAAGTGTCGTACAAACATACCTAAAATAGCCTTCGAACTTAGCTAGTTGTAAGTTCGTACGAACCTACAACTTCGAACCTATAAGTTCGTACGTTTGGATTTTTCAAAGGGTTGACCTGAAGTTTGACTTATACGAACCTAGATAGTCTTCGAACTTGTAAGTTCGAATTAATCTAAGTTCGTACAAACCTAGTGTGGTTGACTTCAGTTGACTTTTATGTTTGACTTTTTTGTTGACTTTTGTGCTTGACTTTTGTTGACTTTCCTGAAATATGTCTAACTTAAGCAAGATGATAGAAATGGATCACGAGGTAGGTAAATCTGCCTCACCACCGAAACTTCTCAAGGGAGAAGACTACTTCTAGTGGAAGGATCGGTTTGAATCATTCGCCAAGTACAATGATGTAAGAATGTGGATATGCATAAAAGATGGATACGAAGCACCAACTTACGAGTTTGAGGGCAAACAGAGAGTAGTGCAATATTCATCATTGAAAGAAGAAGAACGTAAGATGTACGAGGCAGAGAATAAAGCATTGTCTGCTCTTACAATGTGTTTGCCACAAGAGATCAAACACACGTTTAAGAAGTATGACCTATCTAGAGAGCTTTGGTTAGCTCTGGAGAAGAGGTTCGAAGGGAATGAGCAGATTAAGGAAGGTCGTGCTGAGCTGCTCACGAAACGGTTCTATGTGTTTAAGCACCTGAAAAATGAAACATTGGAAGAGACTATCACACGATATTATCATCTAATGAAAGAAATGGAAGGCACTAGCCTTAAATTTTCTGACACCATGAAGAATAACAAACTTCTGGAGGCTCTACCATCAAAGTGGGACATCTACACCTTGATGATAAAGGAGAGTAGCAACTATAAGACTCTCACGCTTGATGAAGTGATAGGGAAACTGCGTGTCTACGACTTGAGCATGCAGAGGAAAGAGACAGGATCCGATCAGGTTCGGGATCCCAGTGTTTACCACGGTAAACGATCTGATTCCGTTGCATCTACAAGTAATGGAGTTGCAGCCTTTTATACTAGCGAAGCAGAAACGGACTCGGCTATCAGAAATTCTGGTAGCAATGTCTGTTACATTGCCTCATCAGAAGATTCAGGGGTTGATAGGAGACCAAAATCTGGGACAACAAGTGGTCTCAAATCAATGCCCATGAGTATGAAATCAGCTGAAGAGGAAGTAGCCCTACTGGCCTCTTTCATAGCTTCTCGTGAGAACTTCATCAAGGGCAAGATCACGGATCCAGAATTAATAAATGAGGAGTATGATCAATTAGACCAAGATGACTTAGAAGAGATGGACTTGCAATGGCAAATGGCCATGATCGCAAGAAGGGCTCAACGGTTCATGAATCGGACCGGGAGAAAGTTCGTAAGTAGCAAATTAGGATTTGACAAGTCAAAAGTAAACTGCTATAACTATTATGGTTTCGGGCATTTTGCTAGGGAATGCCAAAGACCTAAGAGGGAGCAGACTCCTAACCATAGTGATCAGAGACAATACAGTCAAGGTTCCTCTAGTAACAACCAGAACTTAAGAGGTAATCAGACCTCAAGAGCTCTGGTGGTTCAATCACAAGAAGGAGCATATGACTGGAGCTCTAAGACTGAAGAACCTCAAGCTTTTATGGCATCTATTAAGGAAGTTAAAGAAGATGACAAGTCTGAGTCAAATGCTAAGGAAAGCTCAGAAGACAAGATGGAAATTGATGATACTGCTTCAGAGACTAGGTTGGTTCAATTGAAGTCAGCGGAGAACATGAGTTTACAAGACTTCATAGCCTACATGGCTAATCTAGATGCTGAGAAGCAGAAGGTATTTCTTGATTTAGATTTAGTAGTTAAAGCATGCGTGTTATGTACAAATTTTCAGGTACAGGCTCAGCTAAACTCATTAAAAGAAGAAAATGTTGTTTTAAAACTAAGAAATTCTAAGCTCGTAATAAAGTCAAGTCTGACAAAGAGACTTAAGGGTTTTAAAAGAAAAAGTGAATGAGCAGAGTCAGATTATTGACTTGGCTTGTGAGCATGTTTCTGACATAACCAAACAATCTTCTGAAAAAGAAAAAGAGCTAGCAGATGCTAAAGTTAGGATTGCTGATTTAAACAGAAAATTAGAATTACAAAAATTTTCAATCTAAACTTTAGACAACATGCTTAGCATACAAAAACAGCCAGGAGATCATCGGGGGATGGGCTATTCTGAAAGCCCTCCTCCATAATCATAATTACACCTCTACATCCGATGAACCTGAGTTGTTATCTGTAAATGATTCGGTCACTCACTCAACTGTTTCTGGGTTTATACAATTTGTCAGACCTGAGAGAGCTGAGACGAATGATGAGACAAAATCAAAAATTCCTGAAACTTCCAAGGCATCTTCATCTATTCTTAAAAAGAAAATGACTTTTGTAAAAGAAAGTGCAATGGAAGTTAAATCTGATAATGAGGAGCCAAATGAACCGATTAAACATGTTTTACCTAAATCTAAAAATGTAAATGAAAATCTTAAAAGAGACAAGGGCGAACAGGTAGAAATGGTCTCCTCTCCACCTTTACTTGTGCTGGACAATCCAACGGATCATAAGGCCCCTAAAAAGGCCTCGGTGAGACGTTCATGCTTCGTGTGCCACCAAAAGGGACACGTAGCAAGCATTTGCCCAACAAAAGGGAAAGGTGGTAAATCAACTCAGGTGAATAAAGACAAATCACCTGTTAAAACTGGATCGTCTCAGGATAATAAAATTGTGATGCTTGAGAAACCAAGTTTACATCAAAGAATTACAAATGTTTCAAATGAATCAAAAGAACATGTTGCTAATTCTAGTAGAAACGGGTTAGGATTTAAGAGAACTTCGAGCTCTCAGAGATCACAACCGATTTCAAAAACTGTGAAGTTCACGATAGGTGAGAATTCACGGAGTAATATTCCTGTTAGAGGAAACTCCGTTGGACAATCATCTAGGTCGAAGAGTCCACAGCGTTTTCAGACACCAAATCAAAGTTTTTCTAACCAAAACAGTAGTAATCAGAATTATCAGAATTCTAATTATAACTATAACTCTAGGGCAAGATCTACTTCCAACCCTAGGCCTATTAATCCGAGACTTTTTCAAAAGTCTCCCGAGCGAAAGCCTAGTGGTAGCTCATCCCATGCTCAAACGAATGCGATTCCCAAAGCATCTAGCTCTTCTGATAAGAGTAATGGATACTTTAAGGAATTTACATTCGCAGATGAGAATGGCCGACCCAAGACCGTCGTGGCTTGGGTCTCCCGTGATGACTAATTGTTTTCATTTAATTGTGCAGGAGCTAATCAGACGTGCTACAACTTGGTGGTATGTGGATAGCGGTTGCTCCAGACACATGACGGGGGAAAAACAACTTCTTGTGGATTTCATACACAAGAGGGGAGGATATGTAAACTTCGCTGGAGCGAAAGGCGGCCAAATCACAGGATTGGGCAATGTATCAAATGTTAATGACATTCTTTACCCAAATTAAACATCAATTTGGTAGAGGAGTTAAGAAAATTAGAAGTGACAATGGCCTAGAGTTCAAGAACTCGGTAATGAATGTCTTTTAGTTAAGCAAAGGAATTCAACACCAGTTCAGTGTACCCTATGAGCCACAACAAAATGGTGTCGCTGAGAGGAAAAATAGAACCTTGATTGAAGCAGCAAGAACAATACTGGCTGATTCAAAGCTTCCCGTCATTTTCTGGGGAGAAGCAGTGAATACAACTTGTCATGTACTCAACAGAGTTTTAACCATTAAGAAGCATAACAAAACGTGTTATGAGCTTCTCAATGGTCGAAAACCAAACCTGACTGGTCTTGAACCCTTCGGTGTTCATTGTACCTTATTGAAGACCAAACATCAATCTAAATTTGGTGAGAAGGCTGACGAAGGATTTTTCCTAGGTTATAAAGTCGGATCTCCAAACAAAAGGGTCTATAATAAGAAATCTGGCAGAGTTGAGATTGTATATAACATACAAGTCACATCTTATACTCCAGCTGAACAAATTGGACCAGAATGGTTATTTAATTATGATGCTGTTTTCAAGTCATTTAATTTTCCGATCCTAAGTGAAGTTGACACTTTAGGATTAGAATATGTTATACTAGATGATGGTGAAGATAATATATTTGAACCAAGATCTAGTGTTCCAAGTTCTAAAGATGCAAATGATAAAGGTAAGGAAGTGATTGATGAACCGATTGTAGACTTAGATCCCACTTCAATCGATATCCCATCTTCATCTGAGGTTACAGATTCTGTGCAAGAAACTGCTACAGAAGAAGCAACACCTGAGTGGGAGATTGGATCAAATATAGGATCTGACCTACCGGTTGACACTACGATCTCGACTCGTGTGAACAAGTATCATCCAATTGATAATATCATTGGTGATCCGAGTTCTAGAGTAAAGACTCGTAGAGAGATATCTGACAACACCAGTCTATATGTATCGATCCAAGATACTTGGATCATGCATAAGTGCCTGTACAGTTGTTTTATATCTCAAATAGAGCCGAAAAATGTTCAAATGGCTCTCAAGGATAACTCCTGGGTAGAAGCTATGTAAGAGGAACTTGCACAATTCAAGAAGCTCAAAGTTTGGGAGCTAGTAGATCTACCGAAGGGAGAATATGCAATAGGCACCAAATGGGTGTTTAAGTGCAAACGTGATGATAAGGGAATTGTTACTCGCAACAAGGCAAGGCTAGTGGTTTAGGGATTTAACCAACAAGAAGGGATTGACTATACAGAGGTGTTCGCACCAGTAGCAAGGCTAGAAGCAATTCGATTGTTTCTGGCATATGTTGCACATAAGAAGACAAAAGTCTATCAACTCGACGTTAAGAGTGCCTTTCTTTATGGTAAAGTTCAAGAACTGGTGTTTGTCCAACAAGCTCCGGAGTTCAGTGATCCAGATCATCTAGACCGAGTGTACAGATTGGACAAGGCTCTGTATGGACTACATCAAGCACCCAAAGCTTGGTATGAGACACTATCTACCTATCTCTTGGAAAATGGGTTCAAGAGAGGACAGATAGATAGCACATTGTTCATTAAGTGGCAATAGGAGGATTTCCTACTTATGCAAGTCTATGTCGATGATATCATCTTTGGATCATCTGATGAGAATATGTGCAGAGATTTTGAGCAAGTAATGAAGCGGTGATTTGAGATGAGCGCTATGGGTGAGTTGAACTTCTTCTTAGGATTACAAATTGATCAAAAGAAAGATGGATTTTTCATTCATTAGACGAAGTATGTACATGAAATGCTCACGCGTTTCAATATGATAGATAGTTCGTCATATGGCACTCCGATTCAACTAAATCATAATCTCGGACCAGATACAGAGAGTACCGAAGATGTGGATCCGACTCAATATCGGGCCATTATCGATTCTCTCATGTATTTAACTGCTTCCAGACCGGACATAACGTTTGCAGTTTGTTTGTGTGCTCGCTTTCAAGCTAATCCAAAAGAATCACACATGAAAGCAGCAAAGAGAATTTTGCGTTACCTAAAGGGAAAACCTAAGTTAGGTCTGTGATATCCCTCGGGTGGCAATTTTGACTTTGTTGCCTACACTGACTCAGATTATGGCAGTTGCAATCTGAATAGAAAATCCACCACGGGTGGTTGTCAATTACTAGGTGGTCGCATTGTTTCCTGGCAATGTAAGAAGCAAACCTCGGTCGCTATGTATGTAGCAGCAGGTAGTTGTTGTTCACAAATATTGTGGATACAACAACAGCTGCGTGATTATGGTTTGAACTTCACAAATACCCCTATTATGATTGATAATCAATCAACCATGTCAATAACTAATAATCCTGTTAAGCACAGTAAGACGAAACATATTGATATTAGACATCATTTCATTCGTGACTGTGCAGAAAAACACTTGATTAAATTAGTTAAGGTGATCACTGATGACAATCTAGCCGACCTTTATACCAAGGCATTTGATAGGTCTCGGTTTGAGCTATTTATCCAACTAAATGGGATGAGAAATCCTGAGTAAATTTTTCTGTCGCAACCCCCAAGACGTGTGGCAGCGGAAGGTATGAGGTGTCAAGGGGGCGCCGACCAAATCAAATATCACAATACAAGAGTTACAACAAACGACCTCTATATGAGACGTTTTCAAAAATCATTACATTACAAACTTAAAAGTGTTCACATAAAACTAGGAGTTCGCATCCAATACGTAGAATTACATAACTATTATTACAAAATATAGTAAATGCAATCTAATTCCTTAGTTGTTTCAAAATTTGCGACTCGAGCTATTGCTTCCAAAGCATCCTACTGCGGCTGGTCACCTAAGAATACATACTAAAAGAGTCAACATAAAGTTGGTGAGTTCATAGGTTTGAAAACAATTGATATCACATCGTATGGAACGTGTGGAACACAAGCTTTCCTGTTTGTATCATCCAACAATGATAGTAATGTATTACAAAAATGTAAAAGAGGTGTATATTGTTGCCATGAGCCCATAGTTCGAGCTTAACTGTGGTGTCGGGTCACAATCAAGTGCCACGATCGTGGTGCCTCCCTGCGAGTGCCTAATCCAACACTCGTAAGAACAAATGATAATGCGTCCGTTTGACCAGTTAGTGCGACTAACCCGGACGGGGGGAGTCAATCCCAAATAGTACTATTCATTAACATTCACGCTATAACGATACTAACAAACTATGTGTAGGGGACTTTCAGGATTAGTTAAATAACTCATGCAACCAATATATCGTGTTTTGTACTTGCGTTCACATAAAAATAGCAGTTGTTAAAAGCAGTTGTATGTATTCTCACCCCTGAGTGGAAATAGTAGAAAAAGGGGCTATGAAACTCACCTGAGATTAGTATGTTATTTAGCAAATAACAAATAGCAAGCAACTGGTGTTCCCAAGAGTAATCTTCTAGCGCCCTAGACGTATAAGATTGTGTAAGTAGATGTCTCAAAAGACCATCTATAGTGATTCTATAAGTGGAGGGTTAATGTCCACTTAAGTCAACCATGTAGGTGGAGAGTTAATGCCCACCTATTCGCTAGTAGTTCACTTAACTAATATGTCCATTCTTGTTTGCTTTATCAAAAACGTGTACGACCTGTTGGTGAAAGTTTGTGAAAACATCATGTTGATTAGTGTGATAAGTGGGCGAAGCCCACGAATGACGGGGGTCCGAGGGCAGTGCCCCTGGTGGCGGGGTCAAAGGGGTGGCAACCCCTGCTGGGGTCCAAGGGGCAGGGCCCCTGGCTGGGGTTGAGCTGGGTTTTTAAAAATGCTTCGATTCCTGGTTTTTAGCGACACTAGGGCTAGTGTCGCAAATGCTTTAATGTGACAACCGTCAAAAATCTCAGGTCATTAACGCACTTAAATTCCTAGTCTATCTAATTACGTTTACAGCACTCTAAAATCCTAGTGAAAAGTCTAGGTTACGACTCCTTAAGTACCGAAATCGCGTAACGTTCTAGGATATTGCTTAGCGAACTTTAAGACTGTGAGTTTACACAACCGAAAATCGGTTAATTGACTCGCGAATGTCAATCGTGATAGAATCAAATACATTTTGATGAATGTTATAAACTTATAAGATAAAGTTTCATGACTCAAACTTTAATCACAAAAACATCACAAAAATCGGAATTAACCGAAATTCCGTAACTCGGCAAACGCGACCCGAATCGAATAAACGAAACTCGAATCCGACAAACTAATACTTATATCCATTATAAACAATCTAAAATACAATTTGAAGTATTTTATAAATTTGGAACATCAATTTTTACAACCCTAATATTAAGCACAAAAACAACACAATTTAAAGCCTTTAAATGTACAAGACTTGTGCAATTTTAATACAAATAAATACTATAACTAATATACATTTTATTTTGACAAAAAAATAAGTTAAAAACCTCATTTTAATGACCCAAAACCGGACCCCCCTTCCCCTCTCTCTTTTTTTCCACTCAACCTCTCCACTAACCACTTATATTCCATGCAAAAGTCTTCTACCACTTACACACTCTTCCTCTCATCATTTCTCTCATTTTCTCTCAAGAAAACACACACAAAACCTCTCTTTTCACACACTAAACTCCAGAGAATATCCATCCTTAAATCATATCTTTGAAGGTGTTCATACACCTAAACCAACTTTCTAAGGTATGAACACCATCTCTAGCTTCCATTCTTGCAATTTCCTACTTTGATTCTTGTAAAAACATGGATTTTATGCCTTTTTCATGGCTAAAATTCTCATACAAGGATTGATGGTTTGTAGGTTCCCTTACACTTGTTTAAGTGTTAAAACAAAAGTGCAACCCATGATCAAACTGAAATCAAACCGAAAAAGTCGACTTTTTGATGTTATAGAGTTTATTTACATGTTCTTGCTAGAATAAATGGTTAAAATGTTAAAATATGTTTATGTTTCTGTAAAACACATGTACATGCATAAAAGACAAGGCTTCAACATTGGATGAGGTCTAAAAATCGTTGGTAGTGAAAAACACACCAAAATGATCACCATTGTCTTATATGTAATCTGTCCAGATTTTGACCTCACTTGAAACGACCATAACTCAGTGAAAAATGGTCTAAAAATCTTGATTTTTCTTCTATAATTTAGCTTAATGTCTTACCTTTAAAACCCCACTGGTCTCACTCAAATCCATTGAGTATTCGACCTCCAAATGTATCACACAAAACTGATGCGCAAATAGTAACTTTTCTGTGAGCACCTTGTTGTGATACTTGTTCATGGGTCTTAAGGTGTTCAATAAATTAAAAAAAAAAAAATTTAGACTCCTCACAAGTTTATCTCAGTAGAATAAAAAGATGGTAATTTATCTTGTTGACCTTATATTTTTAGAAAATGCATGAACATCATGCATTGTTGTAAGCTTGTAATCTCAAATACTTGTGTTGTGATGATTCAAAAATACATAATTGCTAGAGAAAACGTGTTAAAATTTTGGGGATTATTTTTTCCAGTAACTAGATCATGAAAAGATTCTTGAAAATAAAAATTGGAATTTTGAAAAAACATAAGTATTTTTCCTAAATTAATGCAAATAAAGCCTATAAAAGGTGAAATATTCATGAAAAATACTTTTGGACACCAAATAATTATGGGAAAATTCCAGTGTCATTTTCCTCAGGAAATGACACTATACTCAAAATTTCACACTCTTTGGAGGTGTTTTGATATGTTTTCTGATTTACGTCTCGTTAAAACGCATAATATTGGGAACCTAAGTTCCAGTGCTCAAAAAGACTTGGAAATTTTACACAAGCCTAAAAATGGGTAGAAAATGATCTGGTATACATTCCAGAATTTTTCCCATAATTATCCCACTTATGAGACATAAAATGATTATAAATAATCCATAAGTCTAAAAATCCCCAAATTTTCACAGAAAATGTTTGAACTATATTTCATGTTTCATACCATGTTTGGTAATTTTTAGATGTTGTATACATATATTGTCACACCCCGCTAAAGCGGAAACACGAGATGTAACAGTACAATGATTTCATAATCGAAAATTACAAAAGATCACCGTTCAACGGTCTACTACTAGTACATTACATAAGTCTTACAAGCGTTTACAACACAAAAGTAAATAATGTAAACATGCGACTACATCCAAAAGAGACAAAATTCCGTAACGCTATAGCAGCATAGCTCATATAATAGGTTTAGCTTCAATAGACAAGTTGTGACTATTTCCTGAAAAGCATGTAAAAATAAACAGGTCAACTATGAAACATAGTTGGTGAGTACACAGGTTTTGCGTAAGGAAAGACCCTTTTCAAGAGTTTACAAAGGTTAGTTTAGAAGTTCCACGTTACTACGTGATTAGTTCACAAAAGTAATCTGTTTAGTACCGAGGCTCATACAATGACGAAAATCATCCGATAATTTCATAAGATCAATTTTTAGGATGGTCAAGCGCTATTGCGCGGATAATTATAAAATTAATTCATTAAAACAAGGCTCATTTAAGAGCGATACCCATTTGATAGTTAGATTCATTTGTGAATCGATGTTTTGTTTGCAAAAGAGGTTTATTTAAGTACGAGATTCATTTAGAAGTGATTCCCTTTGGAGCTCAATTAAAAGTCGTAATTCGTCCATAACGCCACGCTCATATTTTCAAAGAAATGTTCAATTCACTTTTATAAAACTCAAGATATAGTGTTTAATAAGTTCAAGTTATGTTTATAAAACTCATATTGTAGCATTTAATAGATTCAGGTTACGTTTATAAAGTCAATTGGTCATCAAATCAATATCAAAATGTTTATAATCTCAACGGTTTATTATGTCGAAGTTCATAAGAATGCGAAGCGTTATTATGAAACCACGTCTATCATTGTCCACGACCACAATGATTTATAGTGTAAAACTCAAGTTTTAAATTTATGGTTTTAAAGAAGTATTGTTTCAAATGACAACGTCTTTGTAAAGTTTGGGTCGTAAGGTTTATAGTTTCAAAGAAATATTGTTTCAAATGACAAAACGTCATACGTTTATAGTTTCAAAGAAATATCGTTTCAAATGACAAGGTCATTGTAAAGCTCGGGTCATAAGTTTATAATTTCAAAGAAATATCGTTCAGATGTCAAAGTCATTGCAAAGCTCGGGTCGTAAAGTTTATAGTTTAAAAGAGATATCATTTCAAATGACAAAGTCACTGTAAAGCTCGGGTCGTAAAGTTTATATTTTTAAAGAGATATCGTTTCAAAAGTCGAAACGTCATACGTTTATAGTCGCTTATGAATTTCTATGCTATCGCATTTTTGTCTATAGTCACAATGAATTATTATGCTTGAGTCCACAACCAAACCTACAACCGATAAACCTTTGCCCCAAAGAGAGATGCCCTATCGTTGGCATTTAGGATGATGGGATGCACTCACGTGGCCGCGTGAGTGGGGAGGTGGTCTCGCTCCCAAATAGTACTATTCATATGCATCATTTGGCTCATATAGAGTTAATGGTCGTGTAGATATACCGGGGACTTTAGATACGATAGAAAACAAGCATATAATCACGTTCGTATAAACGGTAAACATTCAAGACGTTATTTGTAATCAATATGACATCTTAACCTTGTCAAGTATTCAAAATAAGCATAGCAATAGCATAGCATGAGCATAGTATTTGTAAATCAAGGATAGCATTTGTAAAACGAGCATAGCATAAGCATAGCATTCGTAAATCAAGTATTGCATAGTATTTGTAAAGCAAATATAGAATTTAAATCATATAGGCATGCTTTTCACCCCAAAACATTTAAGTAAAACGTTAAAAAGAGGGGCTGTGTAACTCACTATTGAGCGTGAGCGGAAGGATGGATGTAATGCGCGTGCCGACTGGATTTGACTCCTATCCAAGTCCTAAGAACACAAGGTTTCTAATTAGTTTCTCGACTAATACGGTTTGTTAGGATTGCTTATCTAGCTAATTAAATTACAAAGTGCCGTAAAAGTTTGAATTTCCATTTAATTTACGATGTCGGTAATTGTTCGAGTTGGGAACAAAATAATGGAAATATATGAATACAACATCTAAAAATGACCAAACTTGGTATAAAATATGAAATATAGTTCACGAATTTTCTGTGAAAATTTGGGGGATTTTTAGACTTATGGATTATTTATAATCATTTTATGTCTAAAAAGTGGGATAATTATGGGAAAAATAGTAATTATTCACTTAAAATTTTGGAATTTTTACCAGATCATTTTCTACCAATTTTTAAGTTTTTGTAAAATTTTCAAGACGTTTTGAGCACTGAAACTTTGGTTCCCAACATTATGCGTTTTAACGAGACGTAAATCGGAAAACATATCAAAACACTTCCAAAGAGTGTGAAATTTTGAGGATGGTGTCATTTTCTGAGGAAAATGACACTGGAATTTTCCCATAATTATTTTATGTCCAAAAGTATTTTTCATGATTATTTCACCTTTTGTAGGCTTTATTTGCATTAATTTAGGAAAAATACTTATGTTTTTCCAAAAATTCCCATTTTTATTTTCAAGACTCTTTTCATGATATAGTTACTGAGAAAAATAATCCTCAAAATTTTAAGACGTTTTATCTAGCACTTATATATTTTTGAATCATCACAACACAAGTATTTGCAATTTACAAGATTACAACAATGCATGATGTTCATGCATTTTCTAAAAATACTTAATCATCAAGATAAATTCCTATCTTTTTATAATACTGAGATATACATGTTAGGAGTCTAAAATAATTTTTCTTAGATTTATAGAACACCTTAAGACCCATGAACAAGTATCAGAACAAGGTGCTCACAGAAAAGTTACTGTTTGCGCATCAGTTTTGTGTGATACATTTGGAGGTCGTAAACTCAATGGATTTGAGTGATACCAGTGGGGTTTTAAAGGTAAGACATTAAGCTAAATTCTAGAAGAAAAATCAAGATTTTTGGACCATTATTCACTGAGTTATGGTTGTTTCAAGTAGGGTCAAAATCTGGACAGATTGCATGCATGACAAAGTGATCTTTTTGGTGTGATTTCACTACCAAACGATTTTTAGACCTCATCCAAAGATTGAAGTCTTGTCTTTTATGCATGAACATGTGTTTTACAGAAACATAAACATATTTTAACATTTTAACCATTTATTCTAGCAAGAACATGTAAATAAACTCTATAACATCAAAAAGTCGACTTTTTCGGTTTGATTTCGGTTTGATCATGGGTTGCCCTTTTGTTTTAACACTTAAACAAGTGTAAGGGAACCTACAAACCATCAATCCTTGTATGAGAATTTTAGCCATGAAAAAGGCATAAAATCCATGTTTTTACAAGAATCAAAGTAGGAAATTGCAAGAATGGAAGCTAGAGATGGTGTTCATACCTTAGAAAGTTGGTTTAGGTGTATGAACACCTTCAAAGATATGATTTAAGGATGGATATTCTCTGGAGTTTAGTGTGTGAAAAGAGAGGTTTTGTGTGTGTTTTCTTGAGAGAAAATGAGAGAAATGATGAGAGGAAGAGTGTGTAAGTGGTAGAAGACTTTTGCATGGAATATAAGTGGTTAGTGGAGAGGTTGAGTGGAAAAAAGAGAGAGGGAAAGGGGGGGTCCGGTTTTGGGTCATTAAAATGAGGTTTTTAACTTATTTTTTTGTCAAAATAAAATGTATATTAGTTTTAGTATTTATTTGTATTAAAATTGCACAAGTCTTATACATTTAAAGGCTTTAAATTGTGTTGTTTTTGTGCTTAATATTAGGGTTGTAAAAATTGATGTTCTAAATTTATAAAATACTTCAAATTGTACTTTAGATTGTTTATAATGGATATTCAAGTATTAGTTTGTCGGATTCGAGTTTTGTTTATTCGATTCGGGTCGCGTTTGCCGAGTTACGGAATTTCGGTTAATTCCGATTTTTGTGATGTCTTTGTGATTAAAGTTTGAGTCATGAAACTTTATCTTATAAGTTTATAACATTCATCAAAATGTATTTGATTCTATCACGATTGACATTCGCGAGTCAATTAACCTATTTTCGGTTGCGTTCACTGAGTTACGGAATTTCCGGTTAAATTCCGATTTTTGCGATATGATAACTATTTTGTGATGACTTATGAAATTTAATTTCACTTGTTTTCTTTGGCACTTTGTAACCTAATTTTGTGTTCCTCACAGTCTTAAAGTTCGCTAAGCAATCTCCTAGAACGTTGCGCGATTTCGGTAACTTACGATTTCGGTACTTAAGGAGTCGTAACCTAGACTTTTCACTAGGATTTTAGAGTGCTGTAAACGTAATTAGATAGACTAGGAATTTAATTGCGTTAATGACCTGAGATTTTTGACGGTTGTCACATATATTTCCATTATTTTGTTCACAACTCGAACAATTACCGGCTACGTAATTTAAATGGAAATTCAAACTTTTACGGCACTTTGTAATTTAATTAGCTAGCTAAGCAATCCTAACAAACCGTATTAGTCGAGAAACTAATTAGAAACCTTGTGTTCTTAGGACTTGGATAGGAGTCAAACCCAGTCGGCACGCGCATTACATCCATCCTTCCGCTCATGCTCAATAGTGAGTTTACACAGCCCCTCTTTTTAACGTTTTACTTCAATTTTTGGGGTGAAAAGCATGCTATATGATCTAACTACTATATTTGGATTACAAATACTATTCTTATGCTATACTTGATTTACGAATGCTATGCTTATACTATGCTCGTTTTACAAATGTTATCCTTGATTTACAAATGCTATGCTATGCTATATGCTATGCTTACTTTCGAATACTTCACATGGTTAAAATGTCGTATTGATTACAAATAATGTCGTGAATGTTTTCCGTTTATACGAACATGATTATATGCTTGTTTTCTATCGTATCTAAAGTCCCCGGTATATCTACACGACCATTAACTCTATATGAGCCAAATGATGCATATGAATAGTACTATTTGGGAGCGAGACCACCTCCCCACTCACGCGGCCACGTGAGTGCATCCCATTATCCTAAATGCCAACGATAGGGCATCTCTCTTTTGGGGCAAAGGTTTATCGGTTGTAGTTTTGGTTGTGGACTCAAGCATAATAACTCATTGTGACTATAGACATTATAACGTGTAGAAACCCTTTTGCTGGACCTAATCAGATCGTATGACTCAATCAGAAGGGCGGAATCCAACTAATCGAGTATTGAACGTATATTGAATCACAAGCACAGTTTCTCTAACGTTTTGTATATATGAACAATTGAAGAATAAGCTTTACAATCACTCTCTCTCTCTCTCTCTCTGTCTCTCTCTCTCTCTTTAGGGTTTGATCCACCCACAAATGAAATCTGACTTCACTATTTATAGACATACTGGACCCTGCGACACAAACCTTGTGTCGCAGGCCAAGCCCACTGCGACATAGGCATTATGTCGCTATTGTGACATAAGCTCTGTGTCGCATGACCAATATTCTAAGTATATTCTATAATTACATTTCATTCACTGACTTGAATATACACATTAATCACATCACATAGTAAGACTAATTGACTTTGACAAATACGAACATTGACCAACTGACTGACACACAGAAATGCACCAACAAACTCCCCCATGTCATCAGCTTGGTCAAATAGGCTTCATTTAGTCTTCACCAACAAACTCCTCTATGTCTTCAAACAATTAGAAACTCTCCCATTGAGATAGCATGGTCTTCAGAATATTGATGTCGAGATTCATGTGACTGACACACCTTTTGCATACAATAAGATCTTCAAACTATATGACCATCTCTCAATCTTTAGCAGCTTCTCCAATAGAATTTATCTTCACAGTCTTTGGAGAATAACCAACATCCTTTATATCTTCAATATTTGACTTTAACAAGATATGTGATAATGAATAAAACAACATAGAAATAAAATATTTTTGTAATTTTCTTTATAAATGAAAAGTAAAGAATACCAAAAGGAAAATAAATCGGGAATAAGATTGTAATATGTCTGCTTAAGGATCATATCAGGATAACATATAGTTATTAGGAAATAGCAAGTGTTATTTCGATTATCAGTATATTTGTCTAACTTTAAATTTACTTAGCATATTTAAATCACCGGGTATAAATATTAGTTCAAGACGATTATTGGTATGTTTGTCCATATAAACATCTAGTAATCAGAATTTACAAGTGCATTTTGAATTATTATTCATGATTACCAGAGTAGCTTCCCATTTGATATATTCTTATGATCAGGATACATGCATAACTTCCATGTAATGAGTGTGATTATTGTATTCCATCTTTAAAGTCAAATCATGAATAAATGTTCAAGTACTTTTGTACTCCATTAAAGATTAAATTTGACTAGGGTTAGAAACAAACAAATCTAAAATCAAACCAGAGGTGACAGGTCTGTACTTTCGTACAACAGAGCGACATAGTTTGACTAGAGACCTTGATAACGGTATTCTTGTATCTTGGTCTAGTTTGCTCTATGTTAAGATATACTGACTGAAACTAGGTTAACATATTTCTGGATGTAGCAAAAGAAACACTCAGTATATCTCCCAGATGAATTCTTTAGGATACTCAATGACATGTGTTATGGTAGTATCTATCACATAAGAATTAAGACTTATCGTCATACATCAAAAGAAAGTGTTCACATGATAATTTCGAGACTTAAGTTTATTTTGTGCACTTAAAAACCTTTATGTTAGATGTCTACCAACACATCATATGATGAAGCTAATATTTAGAGAAGGCAGTTCAAGTATGTTAGATAAATCTACTGACACATCAAACATAAACCTTAAAATTTCCATTTTGTGTACATGTCACCTGATGAACTATCATATCCCAAGTTATTTACAAACACAATCCAAAATGTTTTCCAGAATTAAGAATCTTCCAGAATTAAGAATCTTGCTGTTCAAATTTCTGATCAAAATAATCAGAATTTTTAATGTTTTAAAATTACTCCCCCTGAACAGCAAATTCTTTTCTCAATTCTAATTCAAAGGTTATCCCCTAAAAATTAAACTAATTCTAAAATTCTTCTCTTTTTTTTTTTTTAATTTAATAAATTTCGCAACATTACATTTCTTTGATACTAAAGAGTATAAAGAATGGTTGTTGCAATAATAACAAATTGAACAAAAAATGACGAAATAAAAGTTCCAAAATCACATATCAAGTCAAATCAAATTCTTTTAACCACGTTATGCCGTCTCGAAACTTTGATAATCTCATCCATTCAATCACAATGCACCACACTTAACTACCTTGAAAGCATTCTTAACACAATACACATCCTTGCAGTCACTAAAAATATAATCTATCAAAAAGCTGACTGCATCACCACAAACAATGAAACATTAGATTTTATGGGACACCCAAGCCTTGATAGTCTTGGGGTGTCCATTATCGTTCATAATCATCACATCAATGAGTTTATGATATTTTAAAAAGTCACTTGATTTCATTGATGTGTTGTTTGTGGATTTTGGTTTCCAAACCTGCTTAGGTTTGGATGATTTGTTTTCAACAATGTTGTGTTGTTGAACTTGGGTTCTACTAGGCACAACTTTGTTTACTCTGGCCATAGGTTTAGGTGAAGAGGATGCATAACTAGATAAAGGCGAATGTGAATAACACATTGACAATGATTTTGAACAAGAACTTCTATATGAATAAGTTCTTGGCATTCTTCTACCAAACCTGTCTAGGGTTATCAACTTACAATCCCTAATAACATGTCCTTGTTGTCCACAAAAAAAACAAGAACGTCTATCCACAAAAGATTGATTCCAATGAGTTCCTTCAAATCGTTTTGGAGGAGGATAATACACCGAAGGCCTATTAATAGGAACATTTGTTGAACATGCACTCTTAGGTGAGCATGTTGAAGTAGATGTTCCTAAGGTTGAGCTAGTTGACTTTGAATATTTATTATTTTCATATTTATGAACTACTTTATCTTTCTTGAGATTCTTCACAAATGACCGTGAATTATCCGAAGATTTAGATTTTGAAACCCTTTTAACATGTTGAACTTTTGAGGATTCATTGTAAACCTTTGCTTTTCTTTTGCATTTAAAACAATCATCATTTTCAGTTGCAAGGATGAAATTTTCAGGTTTGACATTTAATTTCTCAACCTTAATGGTAGACACTTCAGGTATATCATCTACCTCAATAACCTCATCAACCTTAGTGATAGAATCATTAACTGAGGAATTAAAAGGTTTTGTGTCTTCTTTGGAAGAAGAAGGCACAAAGTCTTTGATGGAATCCTTTGATGGCATTGGCAGATAGTCATTAGGAGGTGGTAGATGGTGATAACCAAGACCAGCTTTGCTTTTGGTATCTGTTCTTTGCGATTGAAGAATTTCATCAAATACCATCGAGGATGTAGAAAAGTTTGAAAGTTTTCGTTGTAAACAAAGAACTTCTGCCTGTGAGTCAGCAAGTTGTTTCTTCACAAGAGTAAGCATATTAACATAACTACCTATCTCATCTTGCTGACAAAAATTTTTGGCTTTCAGTTCTTTCTTTTCTTCAAAAATGGCTTTCAACTTTTTTTCACATGCCTTATCATTTTCTCTTAACAAATCATTACTTTCTTTTAGTTGTTCTATGTTAGAGTTAAGGCGTTCATTATCCTCTCTATACCTTTTAATCGTACCAGTTAAGTTAATACATGAAGCACAGGAGGATGGTTCAGAATCAATCTGATTATCCGAAGCTTTGATTTCAACTTCTTCCTTCATTTCTTCTTCTGGGTTTGTCATTCTCATCTTAGTATTACTTCCGAAACTTACTTGAAGATTTTGCCACAAATTAAATGAAGTATCTTGATTTTTGTAACATGAGGCTTCATCCCTTGGTAAACACTCCAATATTGCCTCAAATGTCTTCTTTTCCAAATTAAAATTTGCACGTTCTGTGGTAGACATTTGGTTTACCATTTTGAAAGATGTACCTCCAGCTATTCTAGGTTTCTCATACGGATTTGCAATGAATATCCATAAATTTGCATCATACAGCGTAAGCAACACTTCAACCACAGCTCTCCAACGATCAAAGTCCTTATGAAATAAGGATTTCAACTTTCCTCTCAAGGTTGTATTTAAGAAATCCATATTTAAATTTAGCGACACACAAAAAATTCCTTACAATTTTTTTTTTTTTTTTTTTTTTTTTTTTTTTATGGGACACAAGGCTTATGTCGCAAAGCTTGTGTCGCAAGATTATGTGACACAAGGGTTGTGTCGCAAGATTATGGGACACAAGGGTTGTGTCGCAAGATTATGCGACACAAGGGTTGTGTCGCAAGCTTATGTCGCAAAACGGCGCTGATCAGCTCCAAAAACCCCAAAAACGAAAAATTTCAAAACCCTAATGAATTTTGAACGAAAAACAACGAACAAACCCAGAAAAACTCTTCAAAAAACACAATCTTCAACCAAAATAACCCAAAAACAAAGATTACACAATTCAACCTTCGCGAATCAAACCGAAAACGTTCAAAAACATGATCTGAAACCGTTGAATAACTTATTCACAGCTCTGATACCACTTGTAGGAACCCTTTTGCTAGACCTAATCAGATCGTATGACTCAATCAGAAGGGCGGAATCCAACTAATCGAGTATTGAACGTATATTGAATCACAAGCACAGTTTCTCTAACGTTTTGTATATATGAATAATTGAAGAATAAGCTTTACAATCACTCTCTCTCTCTCTCTCTGTCTCTCTCTCTCTCTTTAGGGTTTGATCCACCCACAAATGAAATCTGACTTCACTATTTATAGACATACTGGACCCTGCGACACAAACCTTGTGTCGCAGGCCAAGCCCACTGCGACATAGGCATTATGTCGCTATTGTGACATAAGCTCTGTGTCGCATGACCAATATTCTATGTATATTCTATAATTACATTTCATTCACTGACTTGAATATACACATTAATCACATCACATAGTAAGACTAATTGACTTTGACAAATACGAACATTGACCAACTGACTGACACACAGAAATGCACCAACATAACGTGATAGCATAGAAATTTCATAAACGACTATAAACGTATGACGTTTTGACATTTGAAATGACATTTCTTTGAAACTATGAACTTATGACCCGAGCTTTACAATGACTTTGTCATCTGAAACAATATTTCTTTGAAACCATAAACTTACGACCCGAGCTTTACAATGACTTTGTCGTTTGAAACGACATTTCTTTGAAACTATAAACCTTACGACCCGAACTTGAAAATGACTTTGTCATTAGAAACCATATTTCTTTAAAACCATAGATTTTATAACCTGAGTTTTATACTATAAATCAATGTGGTTTTGGACAATGATAAACGTGGTTTCATAATAACGTCGCGCATTCTTATGAACTTCGACATAATAATCCGTTGAGACTTTAAACGTTTTGATATTGATTTGATGATCCATTGGCTTTATACACGTAACATGAACTTATTAAATACTACAATATGAGTTTTATAAACATAACTTGAACTTATTAAACACTATATCTTGAGTTTTATAAACTTGAATTAAATATTCCTTTGAAAATATGAGCGGGGCGTTATAAATGAATCACGACTTTTAATTGAGTACAAAAAGGGAATCGCTCCTAAATGAGCCTCGTTCTTAAATAAACCTCCTTTGCAAACAAAACATCGATTAACAAATGAATCTAGCTATCAAATGAATATCGCTCTTAAATGAGCCTTGTTTTAACGAATTACTTTTATAATTATCCGCACAATAGCGTTTGACTATCCTAAAAATTGATTTCAAGAACTTATCGGATGATTATCGTCTTTGTATGAGCCTCGACACTAAACATACTACTTTTGCGAACTAATCACGTAGTAACGTGGAACTTTTAAACTAGACTTTGTAAACACTGGAAAAGGGTCTTTCATTACACAAAACCTGTGTACTCACCAACTATGTTTCATAGTTGACCTGTTTACTTTTACATGCTTTTCAGGAATTAGTCACCACTTGTTTATCGAAGCTAAACCCGTTATATGATCTATGCTGCTGTAGCGTTACGGGATTTTCTCTTTTGGATGTAATCGCATGTTTAGATTATTTACTTTTGTGCTGTAAACGCTTGTAAGACCTTATGTAATGTATTAATTGTAGACCGTTGAACGGTGATCTTTTGTAATTTTCGATTGTGAAATCATTCTACTGTTACATTTCGTGTTTCTGGGCAGAATGCGTGCGTATTTGGACGAGGTCATCTAAACGACTATTTTTCTCAACAAAATTTCTGAGTTTTCGCGCTGGTTTCAAGTCTTTTGGATATGTAAATCTCGAGTTATGACTAAAACAATGAGGGACAATTTTTCTGCCTTTTACCCAGCCCGTCTGCATGTTTTTGTAAAAATTATTTCGGGTATCAAACGAGCTTCAAAAATTATGAAATCAGTGGCAAATGAAAGATAACTTCTTAAACTTAGTTTTAGCCTTTTTAATCGTTCATTTTGGTTAAGTTTTGAGGGAGATATCACCTCCCAAAGTCGGACAAAGTTTCCTGGCCGGATTTCATGTAAGGTTCTTGCATGTTTTAAGATATGAAAACGATTTTTGTGCAATCTTTTGGACATATCTTTGTTAAGTGAGCATTTTAACATGTTTATAGATGTGTTACAAGTATTCTAAATGAGTTAGATGTTCTTACAAGTTGAAAGATCGATCAAAAAGGAGAGGAAGGTGAGGAAAGGGCTTGATTTCTTGACTTCTCCTTGAAAGTGTGATGGCGGCTTGTGGTGGTGGAGTGGTGGTTGATGGTGGTGAGGAGGTGGTTGATGGTGGCAGATTTTTAGAGAGAGAGGGAGAGTAGAGAGAGTAGAGAGAAGGAGGAGAGAAGTGTGGGATTGTGTGTGTGAGAAATGGAGTGTAGTGAGGTGTTTTTGTGGGGTGGGCTTGGGCCTATTTGGGGTGGGACTCTTGGACCAGCCTAGGCCGAGTTGGGCCTGGCCCAAAGGTGTTTCGGACTCGTGACTCGTTTTCTCGACTTCGTGTTTCGTTCCCCGTTCGTTTAAACGTTAATTTGTGGTTTTAAAAAGTAGATAATATACGTTAAGCTTTTGTATATACTTTTAAATTTGTGAATAATATTCGGGATAAGTAAGTATTCTTAAAATACTAAATTGAGTTACAAAAGTATATTTCGGGTGTTGCTCGGGTATCGGGCTCGGTTTGCGCGTTTTCGTCGCGTTTGTTACGTTTTAAACAAAACGTCAAAGTTTTTCGTGTATTATTATTTGAAATAATAATATAAGGTATATAACCACTATTTTAACTATAAAATATGATTACGTTATCTATGAAAAGTTTTCACCAACGTCGTATAAATAGACGGACCACGTCCGGTTGTTTCGCGTATTTACGAATAATTACGAAGGTGTAATTCAAACAATTATGTAAGTGTATATACACATATATACAATTATTTGCAAGTAATCACAAGTACTTAGCCTAATAAAGAACTAAATACATGTAACTAGAGTTCTAGTTTAACGTAATCATTACCCTAAAGTGTCGGGTGTCATATTTTCCCACAAAGAACTTAGTATATTTCTATTTCTAAGTTTATTTTATTTTTCTCTTTGCAAAAATAACAAAAGTTGAGGGTCACTGTATTAATTGGAAAGAAATGATGAAATCATTACCCATGCCTAGAACATTTTATATGTGTAGCTTTTAGATGTAGAACATACACAACAAATGTACCTAAAATGCAACCTATTTGATAGCTTCACTTCATGATGTATTGGTAGGCATTAGGCATAACTGATTTCAAGTATTAAATCTATACTAAACATTACGATTTTTCTGTGAAATCTTTATTTTGATGTATGACTTAAGTCTTAATTCTTAGGAGATAGATCGTACATGAATGCTTGATATTGGATATAATATAAAATTAAATCATCTGGGGGGTTCACTGACTGTTTCTTCTGCTACATCTTGAAACATGTTGACATAGATTCAGTCAGTGTATCCTAAAACTGGAACAAACTCGACCGCGAAACAAGAATACCGTTTTCAAGGTCTCTAGTCAAACTATGTCGCTCTGTTGTACGAAAGTACAGACCTATCACCTCTGGTTTGATTTTTAGATTTGTTTGATTCTAACCTTAGTCTTGTCTTATAGCTAAAACATGTACTTATGTACATTGCTGATAAAACAAACTGACTTGACTTTAGAGATGACATAAAAATGAAAAATATCTGATACATGATATTCTTGACTTTCTAGATTCTAAGGGTATATCAAATGTAGGATACATAGGAAATTATGTCAGTCACACTTGTACTTGAAAATTATGTCAGTCAAATGTTAAAGTTGATAACAATACCGATAATCTAAGTGATCTAGAATTTACTACAATAATAACAAAGGAATAAACGAAAATTCCTAACTGTGTATTTGTTCTCATCATGGCTAATTCGATCTTTGTATCAGTGACACTCTCAAAAGGATTGTACATTTCAAATATGAACAATTTCATATTCGCATTTTTATATTTTATGGTATTTTAAATAGTTTAAATAAATAAATAAATAAAAGTTCTTCGTTTATGGGAATTATTTACATTTTGTTAAGTTAATTGCTCAAATTTTGATTCATCACTTGTCTAAGTATTTAGGTTATTCCTAAATGATTTAAAGTTGAAAATGTTAAATTATTTGGTTTTGAAATTCTAAGTATTTTGGTTATTCAACTCAGTCAAAGCCTTCTCATTCTCAACCCTTCGAACTTTATATTCGTACAAACATACCTAGATCATTCGAACCTACGTACGAACTTAGTCTCGGTTTATTCATTTGCAAATTAAACTCAAAATCTGGACTATGTTTAACAATTCCACTCCATTAGACTTCATCACTATCATACACTGAATCTTTGTAAGTGACTTATACATGATTTGGACCAATAATCATAAACAACTTAGGATTTTATTTAGGTTTTATAAAAATAACTTAAAATTGAAAATCTGTAATGTGTTTATGGTTAAATTTGATGTGTTGTTGTTGCAATATGCTATACGCATATAGGAGGTTCGTACGAACCTAGCCAATGTAAGTTCGTACGAACCTACAAGGGCAGTAAGTTCGTGCGAACTTATAAGTTCGTACGAACCTACTTTGGTTCGAACTTAAAATCTTTTTAATAATAATTTTAGGATCGTTTTACGCATAGAATCTTGCTTGCAGAACTCTAAATTAACTATGTCTTATAACTAACATTATTATTATCTATTTTTGGTGTGTTTGTGTTTATCTTTGCAGAAATGGCTGATCAAGTGCGTGAGTTCTTCAACAAGCACAATGTGGTAGTTTCGTTTGATCTTGCCAATCCGGCCACAGAACCATTTCGCGGCATGCTGGAATTCCTTATGCGCTCGCGAGTGTTCTTTGCTCTCACTCACTCGCCTACTTTGAGGTTTCCATACCTCAGCCAATTCTGGGCAACGACGGTTCATGATTGTGAGCCTCAGCCACCTGTGATAAGGGCTACAGTTAATGGAGTCGATATTCAGTTCTCTGCCGAGTTTCTGAGGCAGGTTTTGTAGTTGGGCTCTGAAGTTCAGGAAGACGGCCCAACAACATTTCCTCTTGAGATGCGCGCTGGTGCTTTTCAACGCATGGGTTATGTGGGAGATGTTACCCACACCCAATACACCAAGAGTCTGGTGTACGGCCAGTGGCGCTATCTGATGCATATACTGCTGATATCTTTCGGGCCAAAGAAGGCAGGGTTCGATACTATGAACCATAAGATGCAGTCAGGGATGATATCCCTCGTATACAACAAACCCTACTGTTTCAGCCAGTATTTCTTTGACGAGATGGCTCAACAAATCAAGGGGAGTGTGAAGCAACATTTTATACTATACCCCCGTTTTGTTATGATGGTGATCAATGCGCTGATTCCAAATCTTTCGGCTATAGATCCTGTTGTTCATTTGATGCCGGTCGATAAGAAGATCTTCGGCCACTGCCTCAGTCACAATAAACGTCGAGCTATTGCTGATAGACCTCAAGCTGTGATTGATGCTGCTTATGAGGCACCACCAAATGATGGTTGGTTGGATGTGCCCCCGCCCCAGGCTGCTGCAGAGGTTCAGATTCCTGGACCAGGGCCGGCCCTCGTACAAGAAGAAGTGGTTGCTGCTGCACCACCACAGGAAGTTGTTAAAGACATCCTGCACCAAATAGAGCACCCTGCTGAGAGGGAGCGTGTTGACGCTGTTGTTGCTGAAGGGTTGGTCAGAGATGTTCTTTAGGGCGGAGCAGGCCCAAGTGCTGAGGCCACCAGTTCAAGGCCTGATTATAATGAACTCATCAAGGAGATTGACTCCTATTTCACCGATGCTGCAGCAGGGTCTCCGCCTGCTGATGAAGCTGAAAAAGCTGATGATCAAGACTCTGAGGCAACTGAGACTGATAATGATGATAATAATGATGATGGTGATGACGATGATGATTCTGACCCACCTGTGATCAGTTTCCAGGGTTCTAAGGGGGTGTTGCTTGACCCCAAGGCAGTCAGGGAGAAGGAGAAAGGGAAGAGAAAGGATGATGAATTTGTTCCAAAGGACACTGATGAAGAATCTGAGCCATAACAGTTCAGGGTGCAAGCTCGTAAGCGCCAACGTCTCGCTGGTGTTGTTATTGGAGAGGGTGGTTCCGCTCCTATGATTATTACACATACTCCACCACCCGTAGCTCCACCAACTGTACAACCGCCAGTTATTTCCACAACACCACCAACTCTGCCATCCGTTGCTCCAACCACCGCTCCACCTACTACTCAATCCACCCAATCTATCCCCAACCCAGCTGCCAGTCTTTCTGATCCGGACAAGTTTACCTATCTTGAGGGCCGGATCCCGAGCTTAATGGACATGGTGACGGCTTTGACTGCCGTTGTTACGAGCCAGGAAATACGTGTCAATAATTTGACAGCTTTCAACGAGCGCTTAGAGGATCGCCATGCAAAGTTAGAAGAAACAGTCAGGCTGAATGAGATCACTCTCTATCACCTGAAGCACTAGTCAGTCAGGGGGAGTTAGTTGCCAGGGTGCAAGGAGGATGAGCTGAGATTTAAACTGATAATGACCGTGACGATGATCCGAGCGCACCCGAAGAAGGTGAGCTGCCTGGCTCTTCATCTTGAGAGCAGGGTGCAGTAATGGATCAGGGGGAGTCTGGTCAAGTTGCTGGTGTGAGTGGATCTGAGCAAGGTACAACAAAGCTGTTGATCCCAATCTTAAATCTTTTAATCAAATCGCATGGAGGAGACAATCACAAGAATATAAAGCAAAAACAAAGTGGAACAAATGCAATAAATAATACTTTATATTCCCAAATACCCAAATATTCTCTCTCTATCAATGTAGCAGCCAAAATACAGAGAATAATGTGTGTGTGAAAGTCTTGCCCTAAATATCTCTAACTTTGATATTTATACTAAACAAACTGGCCGTTTTGCGACACAAGCCTTGTGTCGCAAGGATCACTATTGCGACGCAACAATTGTGTCGCAACTACAACTCATGCGACACAAGCCTTGTGTCGTAGAATACAGAAAATGTAATTTTCACTAAGTCTATTACATTTACAAACACAGTACAGAGTTGACCAACTGACAGACACTCTAAGATGCATCAACAAACTCCCCCGTGTCTTCAGCTTGGTCTTCAAGATCTTCGTTCAAACCCAGCCTGCTGGAAATACACCGCCAGCGTGTATTCCATGTGTCACACACACATTGACAATCCTTTGAAATTGAAGTGCGATCTTCTTGTTCATCACGTTCTTCTCATTGAAGCGAATCGGATTGTCAAATAGCTTTCTCAGATCTTTCTCAGAGAAATTTATTAAGCTCATCGGATCAAAAACTCTGAATTGAGTTTTCTTCAAGTTATAAAGTGAGCTCATCTCTGGTTGCTCTGTTTCAGGCACAAATATCAAAACTGCCTCACCAGTATGAGCATCCAGTTCCCAGTAATGAAATCTTCTTAGAAAGTCCAAGGGAACTGTCTACAGAGGTATCTTCTTCATGCACTCAGCTGGAGGATAACGCATTTTAATCAATGTCTGTTTGGTGACAGGATCTAACCGTTTCTTGTAAATAATTCTAGTTCCCAATGTCGGTTTGATGAAGTTGTACCGTTTAGTGCGAATTTCTCGTTGAAGCGTAGACTGAATGAAGTTGGCACGATCGTCTCTCGAAGGATTAATCAAAGCAAGTTGAGCGAGACGATTGATTTCTCCTTTTGGCAAGGTGCTCAGCTTTGAGAATGATCTTTTGAAATATTGGATACCATCAAGCTTTTTGATCATAAACAATCTATTTGAGATCTTCCAACTCTTTATCAGTCCAGTATACACTCCCGTGACCTTGTATGATTTGCAGG
>OY992768.1:19716717-19839686 GCA_963921325.1 Logfia minima
TAGTGACCGGAAACCACGAAGATTCGGGTATTCATCGGTGTTTGGCGAAATTGGTGTTGCGGAGCTACCGGTAGACCTGGGAGCAAGTGGTTAATAAGCAGTTGAACAAAACGTGGGTATAAAGCCCACTGTCCCTCGCCTGCCTGAGCGTGATCAACCATTATACGAAAGATATAGCCCGAAAAGTTTTAAGGCTTGTTGTAGACCAAGGCCAGCATGGCTGATGCAGTAGAATGGCTGATGCCATCGAAGCCAGCCTTACGTCCAGATAAGCAGACAATCATGATATGCATAAGATACCGCCAGACCTTTGTGAGAAAGGCCTTGCGATATTGATCGCGTGGAACACCTGGATAGCCCATCCGAATCATGCCGCCAGAAATAAAGGTGTTGGCAAACGTAACTGGCATGTCAGAATCATCCGGAAACTGAAAGAACTCCCGAATGAGTTGTTCAGAAATAATAATCTCGCGATCGTGAACTCTGGATATAAGCCTTTTATACGGGAGATCCGAGTTGATAGTAGCATTGGCCCAGAAATCCGTGACATGATCACGGTAAATAGTTGTGGTGGCCGTGATCGCAGTGAAAATCCGGGATCTGCGAAGAAAAACAATCGTCGGGCGGTACGGCACCGCCGATTCTTTTTTGTCATCAAGAAACGCAGTCACATTGTGTCTTGGTTCCCAAAATAAAGCGTTTACATTAATATCTGCCATAGCTGTAAGAAGAAAGTAAACTTGGAAGCCGTTAGATTCAACAATTAAAAGTTTACATTTTGGAATTTAATATGTCATGCGACACAATCCTTGTGTCGCAGGATATAGGTGCGACATAACGAGTTATGTCGCAATTTTGCAATTAAATCAATTTAATGATTTATTAGCGACATAAGGGTTGTGTCGCAACAAAACATGGCGACATAAGGCAGCGACATAGTAATTGTGTCGCACATCAGGTCAGCGACATAATATGGCGACATAACAATTGTGTCGCATATAGTCAGCGACATAAACACAGGCACAGCCTGCGACACAACCGTTGTGTCGCAAAGATGAACACGATGAAACCCAGAATTCTGATGAACAAATTTTTGGGGTTTTTGTGTTTCAATCGTTTCCAAAGATGTACCAATATAGCAGGAACATAAATCAATAATTATTACGCATATTTAAACACATTAAAGCATTCAATTTTGCAATTATATTGAAAACCTAAAACCGAAATTTTTAAAATGCAAATGTAATAAGGAATACGTAATAATAAGTGTTAAATCTGGTACCTATTGATACGTGGAGGGAAGGAGAACAAGATACAAGCAAGTAATCAAACGGAAAACGCGTAAAAATCACAGAAATCATGAAAAATGCGTCTGAGGGCTTGTGTCGCAGGTAATTAGAAACTAATTACAGCGACACGAGGGTATTTATACCCGGGACACAATGAGCGACACAATGTTGCGACACAAGTCTTGTGTCGCTTGGTGATTAACATATTGTGCGACACAGGCCTTGTGTCGCTATTTTGGCAACACAATGATGCGACACAATTATTGTGTCGCTGGGTGAGCAACACAAAGTATGCGACCCAAGTATTGTGTCGCTGAAGCCAATGAAGGGTTAATTTTTAATTTTTTTTATTTGTGACACTTAGAAAAGAGATTGAACAAAAACAGATATATAAAAATAAAATAACATAAAAGAACGTTTTGAGAGGTGTCGATATAGGGATCATTTTAGAAAGACAGACTCCCAAGACGATATCAAATTTTAATTCGATTATCAGTATAGTTGTCCAAATTTAAGTTTATCAAGAAACTTAACATGCCTGAGAAGCAATCTGTAACAAGATGATTATCAGTATTGTTTGTCCACTTAAACATGTAACACACTCAACTTCAAGCTTAGCATTTATTGTGAGAGTGAGTATGTCTCCGTGAATCTCAAACAGATATACTTCTAGTATCAAGACATGCCCAAGACTTCGATTGTTTAGAGAAAGTATTTGAATTCAACATTTTTAAGAATCAAGCCAGCGGTGACAGGTCTGTACTGATGTACAACAAAGCGACTTAACTTGATTCAGGTTTAAGCAAAACCAGACTTGGTCAAACCGTTTGGCGACCTTGTGAGGTATCTTTGATTTTATAAGACTTTAAAGTGCTTTGACTTTTGTTTACTTGGTTTTTGAAAGTATACTGACTGAGACCAGGTCTGTACGAGCGTACAACAAAGGAAACAGACAGCATAAATTCCCAAATGTTGTCAGATACAAGCTCAGGTTAATAAAAGTATGACAAGTTGATACATAGGAATTAAGACACATTGTCATACATCATATGTTGGTCATCACAAAAGAATAATCACATATTAAAGGATTTCTTAGTTGCTCAAAGAAGAGTATGAAAATGCCTACCAATACATCGTGCGATGATACAGTTGTTTGTAAGGACATGTATAACATATACTAGATAAACCTACTGATACATCGAGGATAAAACGTATTGTCGTTTGAGGAGTGTCTCCTAATGTACTATCATTTCCCTAGTTGTTTTGAGACACAACTTAAACGTCTTTTGCACATGTTGCAACGTTGCTTTTCTTTAATGCTAGTAAGCACAAAGAGTGGCTATTGCTTTACCCCCCTTTTTTTTTTTTTTTTTTTAAACAATAATAATAAGAACATAACAGACTAAGGTCACAAATATTACTTTTGAATGGGAAAGAAACGTAACCCTATCATGTTGACTAGCTCATCGAAACGAGCACGAGAAAAGGCTTTGGTGAACAGGTCGACATTCTGCTTAAGGGTATCTATTTGGACCATATCAATTAGGTGTTTTTCATAGCAATCACGAATGAAATGAAACCTAATTTCTATGTGTTTGGTCTTAGAATGTTGGACAGGATTACGAGTAATACATATAGCAGCAGTATTATCTATATGAATAGGAGTCATAGTTAAGAGTAAACCGTAATCGCGCAACTGGTGTTGTATCCAAAGAACCTGGGAGCAGCAACTGGCAGCAGCAATGTATTCAGCCTCTGCGGTTGAGGTAGAAACAGTCGTTTGCTTTTTGCACTGCCATGATACGAGCCGAGGTCCAAGAAACTGACATCCACCAGAAGTGGACTTCTTATCCATATTGCATCCCCCATAATCCGAGTCCGAGTAAGCAGTGAGCGCGAAGGTTTTCTCATTAGAATACCAGAGACCAAGAGTTGGTCTACATTTGAGATAACCGAAGATTCGCGTAACTGCCTTCATGTGAGACACCTTCGGTTTAGCCTGATACCTGGAACAGAGAGAGACTACAAAGACAATGTCCGGACGCGATGCAGTGAGATACATCAGAGAACCAATCATAGATCGGTAATCTTTTTCCGGACAGTCCTCTTCATCTTCTGCTGGACCAAGGTGATGATTCAGCTCTAAAGGCGTCCCATAGGATTTACAGTCAGTCAAGTTATACCGCGTAAGCATATCATTGACGTACTTGGACTGATGAATGTAAATCCCTTTAGCAGATTGTTCGACTTGTACGCCCAAGAAAAAGTTCAGCTCCCCCATTGCACTCATTTCAAATTCTGACTTCATGATCCGCTCGAAGTCGCGACACAGTTCATCCTTGGTGGAACCAAAGATGATGTCATCCACATAAACCTGTACTAATAACAAGTCCTCCCCTGCATGCTTGATGAAGAGAGTACTGTCGATCGTTCCTCGTACAAAACCATTCTTCAGAAGATGAGTCGCAAGCCGCTCATACCAAGCTCTAGGAGCTTGATGAAGACCATACAATGCCTTGTCCAGCTTGCAGACGTAGTTCGGATGAACAGAGTCTTCAAATCCAGGCGGCTGTTTGACATAGACCTCTTCAACCACTTGACCATACAGAAATGCACTCTTAACGTCAAGCTGGTAAACCCGAAATCCTTTGAATGAAGCGTACGCCAGGAAAATGCGGATGGATTCCAAACGAGCAACCGGAGCAAATACTTCATCATAGTCCAAACCTTCAATTTGAGTGAAGCCCTGGACCACTAAACGTGCTTTGTTGCGAATTACCACGCCCCGATCATCCTTCTTCACACGATATACCCAACGAGTGCCAATAGGATGAACACCCTTGGGTAAAGGCACCAAAGTCCATACTTGCAGCTTGTTGAATTGTTGAATTGTTGAAGCTCTTCCTGCATAGCTTCAACCCAGTATGGATCCTTTAACGCATCAGCTGTCTTCTTCGGTTCTACTTGTGAGAGAAAGCATTCTTCAATTTCCGAAGCAAGACAAACAGGATCAGTGACGGTAACAGGAGACGGTGTCAACACAGATTGTTCAGCAGCAGCAATCTGTCTTCTCGTTAAAACACCATTGTTTAAATCACCAAGATGGCATCAACTGGATGTGACACATTATTCCGAGAACTCGGAATTGCAGCTGGAACGATGATAGAATCAAGGTTTGTAGAGTCAGCTTCAAGTTCGAGTTGAAGTGCAGGTAAATCTTCAAGGTCAGATGCAGGTGATTGAACATAATCCTCAAACATTTGTTCCTCATCATTTGTAGGATCAGGAACATTCTCAGTGACGAGTGGAGGTGGAGTCTCACAAGTAGCAGCAGGAGCAGTTGCTGGTGTTCCTGTAGGTGGTGGAGGAACAGAGATGGGTGGTGTTTCAGAAGCGATGTCCAGCCCATGAAGTAGTGTCACTATATCCTCTTCTTCATTTTCCTCAGGAATATTGAAAGAATCAAACAGTGTTTGATAATCAAACAAATATTCGGGTCCCTTCCCCTGAGGGTTGTCAGTGTAATGGAAAAAGGTGACTTCAAAATGTTCTTCCACACGCTTGGTCACTAAGTTATACACACGTTTGTTGGGTGAGTTATTAGAGAATCCTAGAAAAACACCGTCACAGCCAAATAGTGCATAGACAGCCAAACTTAGCGATTCATTCCTTGGTGTGCATAATAGTGCATAGACAGCCAAATGGTTCAAGAAACTGTAGATTAGGCTTTCTGTTGTTGAACAATTCATAGGATGTCTTGTTCTTCTTCTTAACCATTAACACCCGATTCAGAACATAGCAGGCCATATTCACAACTTCAGCCCAAAATGTGATTGGAAGCTTAGAGTCAGATAGCATTGTACGTGCAGCCTCAATCAAAGTCCTATTCTTACGTTCTGCAACCCCATTTTGCTGTGGAGTCCTTGCAGCACTGAATTGGTGTTCAATACCATTGCTCAAACAGTACAGCTCTATAATCGAGTTCTTAAACTCTGTACCGTTATCACTCCTTATCTTCTTGATTCTCAACTCACAAAATAAACCCAAGAAAACCGCGAATAATCATCCGTCACAACAAGGCAATACGAAGCTCCTCCCAAACTCTTCTTTCTAACTGGCCCGAATAGATCCATGTGAAACAGCTCCAATGGCTTCTCAGTTGAATTAGCCAGCTTCGGTCTGTGAGACTTCTTGTGTTGCTTTCCTTTCTGACAAGGGACGCAATGATCATTCAGTCCAAAGGATTGCTTAGGGACACCTCGCACTAGATCATTCTTGATCAGGTAGTTCATACTGCGAAAGTGCAAGTGTCCCATACGCCTGTGCCATAATAACGATTCCTTCTCAGGAGCTTTAGATAGAAGACATGTGAGCTGTGTAGTTTTCACAGTACTCATGTCAAGAATATACGTGTCTCGCTCCCGAGGTGCCCTTAGAAGCACCCATTCTTCAGGGATAACAAATCCCGGCTTCAATATGCAACACTCGGTGTCTGTGAAAGTAGTAGTGTACTTTTTATCGCACACTTGAGAGACACTGAGAAGATTGTGTTGCAATTGTTCTACAAAATTCACCTTCTCAAAGCTTACCATTCCATTAGTAAGCGTACCCTGACCAGAAATAACTCCCCCTTTGTCACCAGCGAAGGCCACATATCCTCCATTGTAGGCATGAACCTCAGATAAAAGGGAAACATCACTGGTCATGTGCCGAGAACAACCGCTGTCGATATACCATTTACTATTCTTTACAGATTCAGGTTGCTGCGGCACCACAAACAAGGTAAATTAGTTAGAAATGGAGACCCAAGCCTTTATAGTCTTGGGTACTCCAGTAACATCATCAACAATGACCACATCAGTCAAAACTTTGTTTTCAAAAAGTTTAGAATGTTTTACTGATGAGGTATTGTTGGATGTAGAATCTTTGCAAAATTCTTTAATCTTCCAAACCTGCTTTGGTTTGGATGCTTGCGAGTCAACAACTTTGAGCTTCAAATTTTGCAAAGTATTTTGCTCAACTTTGTTGACTTTGACAACTGGGACAGGAGTTTTTGAGCCTTTCATTGAAATAGACTTCTTTGAAGGATTCTTAAATTTTGAGGCTCGCGAAACCTGTTTCCCATAATGTTTCTTCGCAAGCACGGGACAAACATTTATCAAATGACCTTGCTTCTTGCAGTAGAAACAGGATCGATACTCAACACTTGATTGAGATTGAGGAATAAACCGATGAGCTCGACCAAAAGAAACATGTGTTGAACAGTCACATTTACGTGAGCATTCAGCAAGAGATGCTTTAGAAGAGTTTTTAGAAGATTTATTTAATATAGTTGTTTTAGAAACAATCTTCTTTTGAGGTTCAGCCATAGCTTTACCTTTTCCTTTTGTTATAGCCTGTTCATTTTGTTCGATAGTAATTATATGATTTTCAGGCTTGACGTTTTTCTTAACTGGTCGATACTCTTGATCAGTTATATCCTCAATTTCAATTTCCTCTTCAATAATACGAGGAAGCACAGAAAGAGTCTTTCCTAATTTAGGCTTAACTATATTTTCAGATTTAATAAGTTCAGTCTGATGAATCTTGGCCTTAATAGGTTTAACTTTCTCAACCTTTTGAGTCTTACTTGTTTCAGACTCACTAGTATTTGCCCTAACTGGCTCGGGCCTACTAGTTTCAGGTTGTTCACATGCAATGATGACATTTTCAGCCTTAACTAGCTCAGACTTACTTATATTGATGCTCACAGTAGGTTTGACAGTTTTAACATCTATCTTAGTAAAGATAGGCATCATATCATTGACATTATCCCTAACAGGCATAGGTAAATAATCCTTAGGAGGTGGGACTTGATGAAAACCAAGTCCTGCCTTACTCTTAGTGTCAGTTCTCTGTGCCTGTAGGATTTCATCAAAGACTAGAGAGGATGTGGAAAAGTTTGAAAGCTTTTTCTTTAAATTTAGAACCTCAGTTTGAGATTCAACAAGTTCCCTTTTAACAGATGATAGTATGTCAACATAGCTACCAATTTCATCTTGTTGTTAAAAAATTTTAGCTTTTAGTTCCTTTTTCTCTTCCAAAACAGCTTTTAACTTTTGATCACTGTCACGTAACATACTATTTGTTTCATTTAATTTTCGATGACAGTGTTAAGGCGTGTGGTATCCTCTCTATACCTGTTTAGCTGGTTAGTTAATTTAACACATGATACACAAGATAATGGTTCATCATGTACCTCATGCACTTCAGCCATCAGTGCCCGTTCTGAATCATCTTCATCTGGGTCAGACCATTCCCAAGCATTGTTGGAAAGCAGTAGCGCAGCGGAAACCATCGCCTTTTCGTCAGATTTGGTCTTCTCAGATGAATTGGACTGAGAGGGCTTGGATAAACCGGAAGGTGGATTCTTCTTTCGGTCACATTCACGAGCAAAGTGTCCATAGTTGTGACACTGGTAGCATTTCACCTTGCTCTTATTGAATCCAAGACCCTTCTTTTCCGGATCAGTGACATTCTTCCTCCCAGTCTTCTTTAAGAAATTCTTGACGCGTCTTGTGAGCATAGCCATGCTCCACTTCAAGTCCATTCGTTCAAGCTCTTCTTGATCAATTTGACTGAAATCTTCTTCAGTCATATTCACGGTGCTGTTCTTGTTGGATAGGAAGTCATCATAAGCTGACAAGAAAGCTGTGAAGACAGCTGCATGTTCTTCAGCAACTGCAGGAGATGCTCCTTTAAAGTTGGAGTAAGCACCACCCCCACTAGAAGAGTTGGTGGTAGTATATCCAAAACCAGTAGATGTATTTAGAGCACTAGAACCCCCAGAAAAGAATGCAGCCCCAGCAGCTTGAGTTGCTGCAGCAGGAACATCCACACCATATAACATAGGATTCTGAATATGTGCAGTAGCCTTGGTCTCCTTCTTCTGCATATCCAGGAGATCAGCAGCAATTTTTCCGATCAGATCATCGAGCTCCATATCCATTATATCCTCGTCTTTTTCCATCAGCAGCACTCGTGTATTCCACTTCTTGGGTAAGGAACCCAAAAGCTTCTTGTTTACATCGGTTTTGTCGAGATTTACACCACCCTCGACTAATTCACTTACGAGCTGAGAGTATCTACTACACATATCCTCCAGAGACTCAGTAGGTAACATGTCAAAGACCTCAAACTGTTTCTTAACGAGATCCAGTTTGTTTCGCTTAACTGGTCACTACCACCACATTTCTTTTCGGACCCCTTCCATAGATCATAAGTGGTCTTGTGATGGCGTAGTTGTCTCAATATTTGTTGAGGTAAAGCCATGGTAATTGCAGAACATGTTTTTCGTTCAGTATCGAAGGCCTTACGTTCTTCAGGAGTCATTGATTTAATGGACTTTTCAGGAATAGGTCCATTAAATATACCAGTTCGAACAGGGCGTTCATATCGTTCCTCTAAATAGATCAGCATCTCAACATCGTTGAACGATACAAACGCTTCAAACCGTTGACGCCAGTCTAAATAGTTCCTACCAGTAGTGTACATCGGTGGTTTGTTCGTAGAACCCACCTCACTATTGTGCTTTAACATTGCCCCAACCTGTTGAAGTGATGTTGATGTAGAAGCAGACATGGTAATGGGCTCGAGAGACTTTTCAAAAATTCTGAAAACTGAATAATGCGACACTAATGTTGTGTCGCAGAAGTTATGTCGCAAGAGAACTAGAAGCGACACAAGTATTATGTCGCAACTGAACAAACAGCGACACAGTTGTTATGTCGCAGAACTATGTCGCATGATTAAGGTCGCTGAAACCCTATAGCGACACAATATTATGTCGCAATCTTGTGTCGCAGAAACGGCGCTGTCAGTGCGAAAAACCTCAAAAATGAAAATTTTCGAAACCTAAACGTTTTTTATCGAAAAATCTTATACAAACAGAGATTTTTAGGTTCAAAAACACCAAAACTTCAGCTCCAAAATACCTACAATGAAGATCTAACACCAAAACAAATGTTAAACCATCAAAATAAGTATTTAAATACTTACCCAAATGATTTGATACCACCAATAATCAAAGATTGTGGCTCTGATACCAATTGTTGATCCCAATCTTGAATCTTTTAATCAAATCGCATGGAGGAGACAATCACAAGAATATAAAGCAAAAAAAAAGTGGAACAAATGCAATAAATAATACTTTATATTCCCAAATACCCAAATATTCTCTCTCTATCAATGTAGCAGCCAAAATACAGAGAATAATGTGTGTGTGAAAGTCTTGCCCTAAATATCTCTAACTTTGATATTTATACTAAACAAACTGGCCGTTTTGCGACACAAGCCTTGTGTTGCAAGGATCACTATTGCGACACAACAATTGTGTCGCAACTACAACTCATGCGACACAAGCCTTGTGTCGCAGAATACAGAAAATGTAATTTTCACTAAGTCTATTACATTTACAAACACAGTACAGACTTGACCAACTGACAGACACTCTAAGATGCATCCACAAAAGCCTCAAGAAGAGGTTGAACCATCTGGAGGGGGGGCAAAGAAGCGTGGTAATGAAAATGAGAAGGCTGGCAGACGGCTGGGGCGTAGCAAAATTGGACCAAGGTCAGCAGACGAGTGGTTGGGGGGCAGCAACAAAGTTTGCGGGTTGGAGCGGAACTGAGCAGTCTCCAGTAAATGTAACTGAGACTGAAACTATCGAGGCATTACTTGGTTTGGATAACCCGGATAGTGATTGGTCAGAGTTAGAGGAAGGGGAGATCCTCAGTAAGGAGGTTGCTGATTGGAAATCAGACGAAGAGGTCTTACCAGATGCTGATGCTAATGTTGATGAATTCGTTGTTGATAAGCAACCTATTACAGAACTGTTCATAGAAGATGAAGTTGGAGCTGAAAAAGTGATTAACTTAGAGGATGAAGTAGTTCCTGAAGTTGAATCAAATTCAGAAGAGATAGAACCAACTCGTGAAGAGTTGAAGAAGCTGTGGTTCAGGAAAGCTGAGAAGGAACCAGAAATTAAGTATAAGAGTGATATCAGAGTCAGAAGATCGGGCGAGCTGAATAAGGGCATCATCAGTTGGTTTTATGATAGTGAACTTAAACAGTTCATAATCAAGAGATATAATGGGATTCAGTATCTCAAGAACAAACTGAAGGTCTTTAGCACGTTGCCGAAGATTGAATTGAAGGAACTAGCCTGGCTAGAATTGGTGAATATCGGAAATGATCCTTACGCTTAGACTTTAAAGAGAATCGTTAAGCGTGAAGGAAGAACGAATCAGTTCGTTGATCTAAAACCAAGAGAAGGCAGGAGAGTACCTGATCTTACCAGAATTGACCCACTTACTAACAAGCCGTGGATGAAGATGGTCTACAGACCGGTCAAGTGCTTGAAGAGAGTTCCTTTGAAGAAAATGCCACAAAATGATCTTTCAAATCTCAAGTGGTGGTACGTTGACAGCAATACAGCTGAAGCAGTTATGGAAGATGATGAGGAAAATGTGCTGCTGAGAGTATATGACAGTTTACATTTGGTAAACTTGTCGAAGGACGATCTGATGAAGCTTCATGTAAACAAGATCTTGTATAGAGACAGTTGGAGACATGAAGGCCGAAGGTATCAGAAGGTAGTGAGGGTATGCGTTGAAAAAGGCTTATGGGCTGAGAGTCGACAAAGTTGATTGAGTATCAAGTACGACAGAGCCAGAAGACTGAAGACAGATAGAGCTATTGTCAAGGGGGAGTCTGTTGGTGCACGTTTTGTGACAACAACTCTTATTTTGTAATAGTAAGCTTTGTAATTAGTTTTTGTAGTTAATATATGTATTGTTTATTAACTTAAGTCTTTTTAGTGTTTTTATGTAAGTTCGTACGAACCTAGGATGTTTGTACGAACATGGTAAGTTCGTATGAACCTAGAAGCAGCTGAGTATAAATACTAAGTTGTAATACTTCATTTGTACGCTTTGTAATCAGATATATTCGAATATACAGAGTTATCTTCGAATACATACAAACATACAACTTGTTGGGACATATTATTGTGACAACAGATCTAGCTTGTAATAGGACTAGTGTATTTATTGTCAAACTTGTATAAATTGGTTTAGACTCGTAAATATATGATATTAACTTGTTATTATTATTTGTTAAATGTTATTGAACAAGTATCGATTTCAAGTTAAAGTCAAAATTCGCGAATTGAGAAGTCAACTCGCAGGTTTGACCTGCGAGTTGAGATCTCATCTCGCAACCATCTGGACTCGCAGCTCTCAGCTGCGAGTTGAGATCTGGGCTCGCTGATATCTGGACTCGCAGGTCTTACCTGCGAGTTGAGAACTGGGCTCGCAATGGCATCTGGACTCGCAGGCCCATGGGCTGCGAGTTGAGTCAACTCGCAAAGCCCATGGGCTGCAAGTTGAAACATATATAAATATTTATTGCTGCTCATTAATGAGATACAGAAATCCGTGCCAGAATTACACACACCAAATATTTTAAGTGTTCTCTCCTCGAAATCTGTGCAGATATAAAAGCATTTATTGAATAGGCTCGGTTTTGATTGTTTAACACTAGTTAATATCAAAACGAAGCCTGTTAATTAATTGCAAAGTTATATAAGCAATAAACCTTAAGTATTGAGGGATTCCGCACCTCAATACCTAAAAGATAATCAGTTATCGCTAACCAAGATCTAGAGACTTACAATTGGTATCAGAGCTTTCGGGCTTAGAAACGTTGTGGTTACAAGGTTTTTGGTTATATAACATCTTTAGGGTCGTTTTTCGAACGAAATCTACGGATTTATTCGTAAAATACCAAAAAGTTTCAGTTCCCAGATTTCGAGGCGCCGTTCTGCGAGTTGAGATTAGGGTTACTGTTATCTGCGAGTTGAGTCTGGGGTTTCTGCGAGTTGAGATTCCTGCGAACCGAGTTCCATTGCGAACTGAGAATCTCTGCGAACCGAGTTGAGATTCCTGCGAACCGAGTTCTTTGCGAACTGAGTTTCTGCGAGCTGAGATTTTCTGCGAGTTGACATTTTTTGTTGCGAGTTGAGATTATTAAATTCGCAATATAACCTAATTTTTCACTTTAAAATGTCTGATTTAAGCCGAATGATCGAGATGGAACACGAGGTTGGAAAATCTAATGTTCCACCGAAGCTACTTAGACTTGAGGACTATTATGGGTGGAAAGACAGATTTGAAAGTTACTGTAGATTCCACGACATCACTATTTGGTTGTGTATTAAAAACGGATATGTTGCACCTACAGCTGAGGTAGGGAACGCAACAGTGATTGTGACTTATGATCGAATGAATGACCATCAGAAGAAAGAATTCACCATCGATAATAAAGCACATTCTTCAATTAAGATGAGCCTTCCTAAGGAGATCAACCATCAGTTGAAGTCCTTTCACACAGCTAAAGAGCTGTGGGACGCTCTAGAAAAGAGATGTGAGGGGAGCCCTCAGGTGAAAGCTGGTAAATGTAATCTTCTAAAAAAGCAGTTTATGGTATTTAAGGCTTTTAGAGAAGAAGATCTTGAGGCTTACACCACCCGTTTCTATCATCTATTAAGTGAGCTTGACGACCATGCTATCTTTTATAATGACAAGGAGAAAACCGACAAGTTTATTGAGGGTTTACCTTGTAAATGGGAGATGTACGGTATCATGCTGAAAGATAATGATGAAAGATATGCAACCATGACCCTAGAGAAAGCGATTGATAAACTAAGGGGTTATGACTTCTCTAAGAAAACGAGAGATACGGATTCTGATCATCTACAGAATCCTGGTCTGTACCATGGAAAGACTAGTATCTCTAACTCCTCATCAAATTTGACCACGGCTTTGTTTGCAGGTGAAATTGATGAGATTGGAGAAAAATTGACTGAGGATCTCTGTTTCATTGCTTCGGATAACGGTGAAAAACGAAACAGGAACACCACCTCAGATAAATCCACTCAAGGGCATCATAAGATGCCGATGAGTGTGAAATCAGCCGAACAACAACTTTCTGTGTTGGCATCGTTCGTTGCTTCTTATGAAAACTATATTCAAGGGAAGATAAACGATCCAGCACAATTTGATGAAGATTATGATCAGGTTGATCCTGACGACTTAGAGGAAATGGACCTCCAATGGCAACTGGCTATGGTGTCAAGGAGAGTAAAGAATTTCCTAAAGCGTACGGGTAAGAGAGTGGTTGGAAATCGACCAGGTTTTGACAAGTCCAAGGTCAAGTGTTATAATTGTCAAGGTTACGGACACTTTGCCAGGGAATGCCAAAGACCAAAGGTTGATGCTGGAACTTCAAAACAAGATTCGGGAAGTAATCTAACTTCCAAAGTCTTAGTGGTTCAGCAAATAGACGGATCTTATGATTGGTCTACACCATCAGAGCAAGCTCTCATGGCTGAGATTGACGATCAAGAGAAACAAATTGAATCCACTTCCTACATGCCGACTACTGAAGAACTTCAAGCTAATGTGCCACACACAGAAGTTAAGGGGATTGAGGAAGATGTTCTCTACATCAACTCGACAGAAGAAATGAGTCCCAATGATTTTGTGGCATATATGGCTGATATTCAATCCGAAAAGAAAAAGGTATGTCTAGATCTCCTTACTCTCACCGATGTATGCTATTTAGTTACTGATCTTCAAACACAGGTTAGTGTCTTTGCAGAATCTAACAAAACCTTGACCTCAGAATTAGACTTAGCTAAGTCTGATGTTCGTCGGTTAGGTGAAGATAAATTAGCACTGAACGAGAAGATTAAGAGTGATACTCTAGATAAGACCAGTCTGACTGACATTATAAATGAACAATGTATTAAAATAGACGGGTTATATCTAAACCTTAATGAGCTTAATAGAAATATAGCTATTAGGGATAAGGAATTATCAGAGTCAAATATGAAACTGGTAGAGCTGAATAGAAAATTTGAAGGTTATAGAACTTCTTCTTTGACCTTAAATAGAATCATTGGCTCTCAACGTAGTGTAAAGGATGTTACTGGCCTAGGATACTCAGATGTCCCTCCGCCTTTTAATGCCAATTACACTGCTTCCACTTCTGTTGACTTAGAAATGACAGATGTTAATCCTGAGACTGAGGATTTGGAAAATCAACAGTCTATTGCATCTGAGATCCAAAAGGAGACTGTCAATGATTCATCTTTAACCAAGAGTACAGTCAAATCTCTCACTAAAGTACAATTCGTATCAAGTGGGATGATTGGAAGTACTGATGGAAATAATGAAGTCATTAAGAAACATAAGGAGTTACCTTCAGTGTCTTTTGATCAGATAAAGAAGGAGTCTGCTAAGACCGCTAAGTCACGAAAGCAGATGTCATGCTTCAAATGTCATCAACGAGGACATGTCTCTTCTTGTTGTCCCAATAAGAAGAATGAAGCTGCTCCTAAGCGCGAGGCCAGTGATAAGTCTAAAAATATCTCTAGCACAGACAGGTTAGGTACCAGACCTGGTATTGGTATTAAACCTGTGACTGCTCTGAAAAGAGATGCGTCTCACAGTGTCTCGCCACCAAAACCTAAACGGCATGAAAACTCTGCTAAGGATCAGGTGCCGTCGAGGTTTATGACTCCGAGAAGGAAACAAAGTCACTTTGAGATTGGATCTACATCTCGTTCACAAGGAGTTAACCAAGGGTCCTATAATAATCGAAACCAAGGGCAAAAATCCCAGGGTTATATTTCGGGGTGGGTTGGAAATCAATCAACTTATAGACCCAGGACCACTAATCATCAGCAAGCTGATGCGTCTTCAAAAGTGACCAAAGCTCCCAATGGGAAAAATGGTTACTTTAAAGAGCTACAGTTTGTCGATGATAAGGGACAAACCAAGACCGTAATGGCTTGGGTCCCTCTTGATAACTGATTGTTTACAACTTGTATGTGCAGGAGCAGACTGGGAACAATGATAATTGGTGGTATGTTGACAGTGGATGCTCTAGGCACATGACAGGAACAAGAAGTCTACTGACAGACTTCAGAGGTGGACTGAGACAAGGAGTGCACTTCGCCGGTGATAAGGGAGGAGTAATTACTGGGAAAGGAACTGTTTCTAATGGAACTTTGACTCTAGAGGATGTGAATTATGTTGAAGAACTAACGCACAACCTAGTGAGTGTTTCCCAAGTCTGTGATAAAGGTCATCCTGTTCTCTTCACTGAGAAAGAGGCCTTGATCCTGAAGCCGGGTTTTATCATTCCCGATAAATGGATACTGATGAAAGCTCCAAGGAAGAAGGACATTTATGCTATCAACATGAATGCTCCTATTACTTCAATGGTGTCTACTTGTCTGTTATCCAAGGCTTCAGAATCAGACTCTCTCCTATGGCATAGGAAAATGGCACACTTAAACTTTCGAAAAATGAACTATATAACCAAACATGGGTTAGTTCTGGGTGTACCACCGAAGAGTTTTGCATTTGAAGACAAGTGTATATCCTGCTTGAAAGGAAAACAGCATAAGAAACCACACAAGTCTAAAAATGTGAACTCTATTTCCTCGCCTTTTGAGTTGCTACATATGGATCTCTTTGGCCCAATAAGCAAGAGAAGCATAGGTGGCAAATGGTACTGTCTGGTTGTCACAGACGATTTCTCTAGATTCTCTTGGGTATTCTTTTTGGGATCTAAGGATGAAACTCCGGGCATTCTTATGGAGTTTCTAGATCTAATAGAGAACATCTATAGAAAAAGAGTTAAGAGAATTCGTAGTGACAATGGGACCGAGTTCAAGAATTCTACATTGAATGTATATTGCTTAAGCAAAGGCATTCAACATCAATTCAGTGCACCATATGAACCTCAACAAAATGGTGTTGCTGAAAGGAAGAATAGAACTCTAATTGAAGCAGCGAGAACAATGCTTGCAGATTCAAGGCTTCCGGTCATATTTTGGGCAGAAGCAGTGAATACAGCATGTCATGTTCTCAATCGGGTTCTTACGGTTAAAAAGCAGAACAAGACATGTTATGAGCTTTTGAACAAAAAGAAACCGAACTTAAAAGGGTTTGAACCCTTTGGAGTTTCATGTACGTTGTTGAAAACAAGTCACCAACCTAAATTTGGTGAGAAGGCTGACGAAGGATACTTCCTAGGTTACATGCCTAACTCACCAAACAAAAGGGCCTTCAATAAAAATTCGGGACGTGTTGAAATAGTTTATAACATCGAAGTTACGAGCTATACACATGACTCACATAAGGGATTGGATTGGCAGTTTGACTATTCAGATCTTTTCAAGTCATTTAAAGTCCCTATCAGTGACTATGTCAGTAACTCAGACATTCCTGAGCATTTATTGTCGGGAGATGAGGATCCCACTCCTTCTCCAACATCGAGTGCTCAAACGTCTGATGCTAGGAATATTGTCGATACTGATGTTGTCCCCCCTATCGAGTCACAACTACCTCAAGATGATATACCTCTAGAGAGTGAAGATCCTGAAATTGCTTCTCAAAGGATTATGGATGATGTTCTTACTCCTCTGAGACAATTAAGGATATCAACTACTAATGAAGGTATACCACCTTTGGAGGAAATTGGTACCAACTTACAGGATGATATTCCAGTTGAACGTGTTACTTCAACAAGAACTAATAGGATTCATCCAATTGATAATATCATCGGTGATCCAAATTCTCCTGTTCTGACTCGAAATCAATCTAAAGCTAGTACATCCACTCATTCAAGCTTGTATGCTGAAATGAACGAGACAGGGATTTCAAATCTATGTCTACATTCATGCTTTATCTCACAAATTGAACCTAAGAATGTTCAGATAGCTTTGAAGGAAAATTCGTGGGTCGAGGCAATGCAGGAAGAACTGTCTCAGTTCACAAAATTGCAAGTTTGGGAGTTGGTTGACCTACCTGTTGGGGAATATCCAATTGGAACTAGATGGGTATTTAAGTGCAAGAAAGACGATCGAGGAATCGTAATTCGCAATAAAGCTCGTCTAGTTGTCCAAGGTTTTAATCAACAAGAGGGGATTGATTACAATGAAGTGTTTGCGCCTGTGGCTAGGCTTGAAGCAATTAGGTTATTTTTAGCATTTGCAGCCTCAAAGAAAATAAAAGTATTTCAGCTGGATGTTAAAAGTGCCTTCTTGTATGGCAAAGTCAAAGAAACGGTGTATGTTTCTCAACCACCGGGATTTACTGATCCAAAGTATCCAGATAGAGTATATCGTCTCGATAAGGCTCTATATGGATTACATCAAGCTCCGAGAGCGTGGTATGAGACACTGTCCACTTATCTTCTTGAAAATGGATTCACAAGAGGAAGAATTGACAGTACACTCTTTGTGAAATGGAAAAGAAGAGACTTTCTACTTGTTCAAGTATATGTTGACGATATCATCTTTGGGTCATCTGACGAAAGGATGTGTAGTGAATTTGAAAAGGTTATGAAGAACAAGTTTGAGATGTCAGCTATGGGTGAATTGGCATTTTTCTTAGGATTGCAAGTCGATCAAAAGAAAGATGGATATTTCATTCATCAGACTAAGTATACTAATGAGCTTCTAGAACGATTCAAGATGGAAGAATCAAGAATTTTTCATACTCCCATTCCAGAAGCCCATGGTATTGGTCCAGATACATCGAGTGATAGAGACGTGGATCCTACTCTTTACAGGGCCATGATTGGATCACTAATGTATCTTACAGCATCAAGGCCTGATATAATGTTTGCGGTATGTGTCTGCGCAAGATATCAAGCTACTCCTAAAGAATCTCACATGCAAGCAGTAAAACGGATTCTTCGTTACCTCAAAGGGAAACCGAAGCTGGGACTTTGGTATCCGACTGATGGAGACTTAGATTTTGTGGCTTACACTGATTCTGATTACGGAGGATGCAATCAGAATAGAAAGTCTACAACCGGTGGATGTCAATTCCTAGGAGGTAGACTGGTCTCTTGGCAATGCAAGAAGCAAACCTCAGTAGCCATTTCTACATGTGAAGCTGAGTATGTTGCAGCTGGCAGCTGTTGTTCCCAAGTTCTGTGGATACAACAACAATTGCTTGATTATGGGTTGAGTATAACAAATACTCCTATGATGATTGATAATGAATCAACGATCTCAATAACCAATAATCCGGTCAAACACAGCAAAACTAAACATATTGACATTCGACATCACTTTATTAGAGACTGTGCTGAGAAGAACCTGATAAAGTTAGCTAAGGTTCCATCTGTGGATAATTTAGCAGACTTATACACCAAAGCGTTCGACAGAGCTCGATTCGAGAAATTGGTGCAACTAAATGGAATGAGAAATCCAGAGGATTAGTCTTCCATGGAGTTGATTTGTAATAATTAGTAGTTTATATATTATTAGTTTATGCTTATTTAAAAAAAAAAAAAAAAAAAAAAAAAAAAAAAAAAGGGGGTCAGGCGTATGGCATTCATTTGCTTGTTACCGTTGGGGAATCGCCTCCGATAAAGGTTAAGTCTTTATCAACTGGGAAATGATAGTAAATTAGAGGAATTGGCTTAATAAATGTAGGTAAAAGTCTTAAGTTAGATGTGTTAAAAGATTCAAATTTGATTACATGAACTTTACATCTTTAAAACCAGGCCTTCACTTATCTTTATTTTAGTATACTCCTCTCTCCACACGATATAATCTGCTTGAAAAACTTTAGATCTAGACAGCTTCATTATATGATATAATGGTGGGCAATTTCTGCTTTGATTTCTGAGCATATAATAAGCTATAAATCTACAGTGTGTTATCTCGTGTGATTTACTATATGACGTATGACATAAGTCTTAATTGATGAAAGATAGTCTGACCATACACTGTTATCAAGAATCTATGAAAATATGTCAAGACAAATAATAAGAATTATGGCTGTTAGTGAAATTACTGGTGTCTCTATTGTACTAAGTACAGACCTGACTCCTTTAGTTTTGCCAATGGTTTCAAGCTTGGTTTGTCTATACTAAGGGATCTTATGTTGTACTAAGTACAGATCTAGAACCACTAGTATCTACAAAACGGGTTTGATGTTTGTCACATTTTATAAATTCACTCAAGGGTATGTCATATGTTTCGAAAAGAACATCATTTAGTGACCTCTATCTTGCAAAGTGAAAGAAACAGTGTTACGTGTTTTACTAAATTTCTCAGTATGTCATTTTTGAATCACATTAGGTAATACACATTCAAACAATAAAAGGTTTGCTTGGAAATCAGTGTAGACTTTGTTTATATGGATTATAATACCGGTAATCATCTTGAACTGTCTATGATATTTAAATCACTTCATTTTGATGTGAATATTATATTTTGTGGAAATAGGTAACCAAGTTATACTCTTATAAATGTAAGTTGTTAAATGGTTAAGTTGTGAGTTCTTATGTAACTTATTGTGAATTTCATAAGGTTTGCATACTAACAATCTTCTTAGACTTTTTACTCATCATTTGGTTCAGCTGTTTCCTTTTGATATGATCCCACTGTCGATAAACTTCTTAATGCCCTTGATTAGGATATTTTATTTTACTTTATTTTATTGTAATTTTATTTTAGTCAAAGTGTTTCATTAATACAAGGGTACTTGATACAAATGTTTATTATGAATCATTGAACTTTTATTTATTTCATTTTATCTTATTTCTCTTTATTTTATTTTTCTTATGTTTCTGCTATTCGTATAATTGCATCACAAGTGAAAGATCCTCTGATTTTAGACTTGTGCGCATTTTTCTAAGAACGACAAGTGAAAAATATTTTATTTTAGACTTGTTTATTTTTGAAAACTTAAAAATTACGTTGTATAATTAAAAATGTATTTTTTAAACATTTTCTGCGAACCGAGAACAGTGCTGCGAGTTGACTTTGAGCTGCGAGTTGAACTCAACTCTGCGAGTTGAGTTCTGCGAGCTGAGTTCAAAAGTGTAAAAGGGGGCTGCGAGTTCAAACTTCCACACACTTGCGAATTCAAACTCCTGCGAACTCACACACACACTGCGAACTGAGTTTACTATTTCATTCATTTTCAAAATTTCGATTTGAACATCAGCCGTTTGACCTCATAACTTTTATCCACTTCACCTTTGCGAATCTTTTGAGGTAAAAATCAAACATATCCACCGTGTAACTTAATCATAATCGACATTTTAAATAAAATAAGGGTTTTTGATTTTTAACTTACCAAAATCTTTAATGTAATGCTCAAATCAACACGAAACCTTAGGGTTTATGTTAATAGGAGTACATTGGACCTGAGGACATAGACTGATCATGCTAAAACTTCCAAAATTTGAAAAATTTGGATGATGTCATTTCTGCAGTTCATCCTGCGAGTTGAGATCCAACTCAACTCGCAGGTCAGCAGGTCAGCAGGTCAACGGGTCAAGCGAGTCCAACTTGCGAGTTGACTTGCGAGTCCAACCTGCGAGTTGACTTGCAAGTCTGACTTGCGAGTTGAACTTGCGAGTTGACTTGCGAGTCCAATCTGCGAGTTGACTTGCGAGTCCAATCTGCGAGTTGACTTGCAAGTCTGACTTGCGAGTTGAACTCTGCGAGTTGACTTGTTGACTGCGAGTTGAACTTGCGAGTTGACTTGTTGACTGCGAGTTGAACTTGCGAGTTGACTTTTTGAAACTTTTGATTTCTAATTTTAATTTACGATCTCTCGATTAGTCAACTAATTAAGCGTTTATAAGTTAAAATAGTCTACGGTTAGACGTGTCGACTTAAATGTAAACACGTAAATCCGTATACTCTATATATAAGACTTATGACTTTCCGTAATAAGTAATATATTTGTGTAGCAGGTTAATTTGAAAGTTAGACTTATTGATTTAGTATATGTTGAACCACTATAATTGATAATTAAGTTTGACGACTTAATAGTTCAATTATGAGTTGTAGATCATATAAGTTTATCAATATTTGTTAAACTCATAGTCTAACATTTGTGTGATTTGTAATATTACAGATATGGCTCGACTATTTGTTGCTCATCACAACGTGCTTGTTGATTTGGATGTCAATGCACGAGGTGCATCCAGGGTCGCTCGGATTCTTACTTTTCTGAGTCGATCAAGGATACAGTATGCCATTACAGAGTCACCTGCTCTTTCACATGATATACTTACCCAGTTCTGGGCTAATATAGTATATGACACATCTGTGAATCCTCCGGTCATCCAGACGAGGATTAATGACCACCCGGTTATCTTCTCTGCCTCAGATCTGCGAAACATATTACAGTTAGGCACTGTAGAGCAGGAAGATGGACCGACCGAGTTTTCTTCGGATTTTCTTGAAGGAGCTTTAGGACGTATGGGGTATGTTGGACCCAAGAGAGGCCGTCAGTTTCTGAATGCTCTCGTGTTCGGAGAATGGAGATTTTTACTCCATGTCTTGGTCACAATCTTTGGGCCAAAGAAAGGAGGATATGATGAGCTTAGCTCTTCTCTATTATCGGCTGCACTGTCACTGGTTTACAATAAACCATACAGTTTTTCAGACTATGTTTTTGGAGAATTTGTTAGACAAATCTTGGGAGGTGTAAGGTCTCAGTTTATGCTATATCCCAGATTTTGTATGCTTATCATTCGGGCTTCGATTCCTGACTTGCCAGACTTTCAAGCTGATTTAAAAGTTGATACCATCGGGCTGAGGGCTTACAATGCCATGTTTATGCACACCTCAAGAAGGTTTGAGATGCAACCACAGCCGACAGAGCTGTTTGGGTTCTTGATCCATCCCGATTATGTGACGCCACCAAACCATGGTTGGCTAGATGTTGATGTGGACGAGGGTGCTCCTGAGCCACAAGAACTGATCGAGGAGGTTTTGATTCAGGTGCATCAATCTGGGCAAGAGATTAATGCTGATGTTGCAGCCGAAGTGGTGCAACAAGTACTGGCTGATACTGATGATGCCAATGATCCCATCATGCAAGATGTGGATCAGTATGTTGCTGAAGCACCAAGGGTTGCAGAACCCACCACTGAGGCACCAGAGGCTGCCGGTCCATCGGGCAGAGATGGAGAAGCTGCTTCGGCTTCTGAATCTGAGTCTGATGATGATGATGAGACTGGACCACCAGGGTTTGTCTCCGGTATCCCTGAAGGGATGATTCGTCAAGGATCAAAATTGATTATGGATCCGGCATTGAAGTTAAAGAGGAAAGCCGTGGACCAAGATCCCGATTTTGCTTTGGTTGATGAAGATGAGGATGAAGAAGAAGAGGAGGAGGTGCTCATTACTCGACCTCGCAAACTGCTCAGACAAACAGCTTCAACCTCTGCAGCTCATCTACAATCCAGTTCTACGCCCTTAGAGGCTGAAATGATTGCTGCTTTGGTTCGCCCGTCTTCGCACCCAACCACCAAATCTAGCAGGGTTGCAGCGCGTCTATTAACCGATGTTGCTACCGAGATAGCGAATAAAATGCAACCGCCCGCTCCCACGCAACCAACCACCACTACTGCTGCTCCATCCACCTCTGCGACTGATTCTGATCATATTAATAGCTTAGAGTCCAGAGTTCGAGAGTTGGAAGAAACCGTCAAATTCTTGATTTCTCAAATGCTGTCTATGTCTGATAACATGACTAATCAGAATGATGCCTATTCACTGCTCATCAAGACGAATAACAATCTGATAGATGATGTAGCTGACAAACAGAGGCAAATTGATAGACTTGATCGCCTGGTCATCAGCCTTCTGAAGGACAAGCCATCTCAAGGGGAGGTATTGATATATCAAGAGTCCTGCAAGGAAGATGAGCTGGCGAAGAAGAATAAGAATGATGAAGACGATGATCCCGCAGCTGGAAAAGATAGTGAGCTGGCCGGTCCTTCAACGACTGGTCAGCAGACTACATTTCAGGGGGAGTCTGCTGAAGCAAGTGGTAGTGGAGCTGGTGCTGCGAAGGGTGGAGCTGAAGAAGGTGACACTTGTATTAATATAGATTGAGTGTAATTATTAATACATTGTAACTTTGAATCATTTTGTAATTAAGATGTTTGAACGTGAATGTTTAAAATGTTATAATTATGAATGTTCGTATATTATAAGTCTTTTGTAATTCTAGATTGACTATGATCGATAAAAGAGTTATAGGAACATATAATATATGATGTTCGCATATTATAAGACTTATTCAAATTTTAGATCGATTATCATAATCGATGAAAGATTTGAATAAGTATATATAATATATTTCAAATACACAAAGGGATTAATAAGAAAAATCTTAGATTGATTCAGGGAAATCAATGAAAGAACTTATGATATTAATCTATTTGTGTATGTATTTCTATAGGTCATGAAATGTTGAACTTATCAGATTCTGAAGGCGACATGCCAGATGAATTAGATGAGGACATTGACTTTGACCTTGAAGAAGGAGAGTTTGTACCTCCTGAAGATTGGACTTTCATTGTTAATGATGGGGCAGACGAATGTGTAGATCTTGACGCTGATGTTGTTGAACACATTGTAAGCCCATCTACAACTAAAGTGGTCATCCAGGAAGAAGATGGAGAAAGGGTCGTTGAATTAGATGAAAGTCTAGATGACTCAACCAGTTCTGAATCAGAAGATGACCTTCCAGAGAAACTCAGAAATAATCCCATGTTTAGACCTCTGAAAAGGAGAAAGCAAAAGGTTGGGATGTCTGAAGTAGATATAACTGGAAAGAAAGTTCCAAGGAAGGGGATCATCGGCTGGTATTTTGATTCTGACTTGAAACTTTTCGCTATCAAAAGATTTGACGGAGTTCAATATTTCGATAAGAAGCTTAAAGTATTCAGTTCGCTTCCTCGATTTGAAATTCGAGACTTGGCACGCTTAGAACTGATAAATCCCAGTAATGATCCCTACGCAACGTATGTTGAGAGAATCATTCGGACTGAGGGTAGATCAATGAAGTTTGAGAAGATTAAGCCAAGAGTCGGAAAGACGATCAAATTAAAGGAACGAAGTCAGAGAACTGGCCGAAGATTAAGGAAGAAAACTTATCCAGCTGTCAAGTGCATACAGCAGATACCACTAAAACCTATGCCACAGAATATTCTGGGAAATCTTCTGAATTGGCACGTGGATTCTGAGACTGGTGAAGCTGTCATGGTTGAAGCTGATGATGAAGTTGAAGGAGGAGAAAGAGTAATTCTGACAGTCCATGACCATCGACACCTAATGAATCTGTCGAAGAAGGACCTATTGAAGTTAAACGAAAATAGGATCCTGACGACTGAAGCATGGGGTGATCTTGCAAGAGATTATCAATTAATGGTGAAGACTTGTGTTAGAATGAAGATTCATATGGGCAGTAGAATTTACAAGTGAAGACCAAGGACAAAGTTAAAGATAACGACGCTAGAGCTATTGTCAAGGGGGAGTCTGTTGGGACATATTATTGTGACAACAGATCTAGCTTGTAATAGGACTAGTGTATTTATTGTCAAACTTGTATAAATTGGTTTAGACTCGTAAATATATGATATTAACTTGTTATTATTATTTGTTAAATGTTATTGAACAAGTATCGATTTCAAGTTAAAGTCAAAATTCGCGAATTGAGAAGTCAACTCGCAGGTTTGACCTGCGAGTTGAGATCTCATCTCGCAACCATCTGGACTCGCAGCTCTCAGCTGCGAGTTGAGATCTGGGCTCGCTGATATCTGGACTCGCAGGTCTTACCTGCGAGTTGAGAACTGGGCTCGCAATGGCATCTGGACTCGCAGGCCCATGGGCTGCGAGTTGAGTCAACTCGCAAAGCCCATGGGCTGCAAGTTGAAACAGATATAAATATTTATTGCTGCTCATTAATGAGATACAGAAATCCGTGCCAGAATTACACACACCAAATATTTTAAGTGTTCTCTCCTCGAAATCTGTGCAGATATAAAAGCATTTATTGAATAGGCTCGGTTTTGATTGTTTAACACTAGTTAATATCAAAACGAAGCCTGTTAATTAATTGCAAAGTTATATAAGCAATAAACCTTAAGTATTGAGGGATTCCGCACCTCAATACCTAAAAGATAATCAGTTATCGCTAACCAAGATCTAGAGACTTACACAACTTAAACACTTGCATTTCACTTGTTTTATTGTTGTTTTAGTGTATTATATCATTCTACTAACTAATACACGTTGCAATCCCGTTTGGATCCGTTCAAAAGGGACTTTCAAATATAGTCTCAACTTTCTCTGACTTAGTCACCTCGGTACTATTTACCAAGTCAGGGACTGCTGAGAGAATGGTAGAGTCAACAACTTGTGACAACTCAGGTTCAGTTGTAAGGTATGTATAGTTGTGATTATATGGTGGAGGGACTTCATTATATCCCATTCCACGATGGTCTCCTGGCTGTTTCCCTACAGTTAACAGAGTGTCTAAGGTTTCTACCGAGAATCGTCTAAGTTCAATTTTCCAATTTAGATCTGTAATTCTAACCTTAGTATCTGCTAATTCTTTTTCTTTTTCTGAAATTGTCCTAGTTAAGTCAGATACATGTTCTCGAGCTAAATCTATAATGTGACTCTACTCATTAACTGTATCTTTTAATTTTTTCATGTCATCATTTTCAGATTTTAACTTAACTATTATTTCATAATTCCTCTGTTTTAATGCTGCGTTATCTTCCTTTAAGTGATTAAGCTGAGCTGTCATCAAGTTAGATGAATCTATCAATTTCTCAGCTCACCTGCAAGGTTAGTACATAATATACAAGCATTAACCACAAAATCTAAGTTCAATAGTACCTTATGCTTTTGAGCATCCAGATTAGCCATGTATGCGATGAAGTCCTTTGTACTCATCGTGTCTGTCATATCTAGTCTCACAATTCTGGTCTCTGAGGCAGGTACTACTTTCTCAATTTTCAGTTCTCCCTCATCCTCTGTATCAGTGACTACCAATCCATCAATATGGTCACCATCAATCGAAGCCATGAATGCTTGAGGTTCATCAGCATAGCTATTCCAGTCATATGAACCATCTTGAGATTGAACGACCAAAGCTCTAGAAGTTGATAAATTTCCAAAGTTTGAATCTCTATTATTGGTTCCTTGAGAGGAATAACTTGGTCGCCCCTGGTTAGTTGTTTGCTCTCTTTTTGGTCTCTGACATTCTCTTGCAAAGTGTCCAAAACCATCACAGTTATAACACTTTACTTTAGTTTTATCAAAGCCAACCTGATTGCCCACAAATTTCCTACCAGTGCGATTCACAAACTTCTGTACCCTCCTAGCCATCATTGCCATCTGCCAATGTAGATCTATTTCTTCTAAGTCATCGGGATCTATTTGATCAAAATCTTCAGTTATCATAGCAGGATCTGCAATTTTGCCCTTGATGAAGTTCTCTTGGGTAGCAATGAATGATGCTAGTAGTCACACCTGTTCCTCTGCTGATTTCACACTCATTGGCATAGACTTAAACCCATTGGATATACTTGCAGATGAGTTCCTTTCCTTGCCTGAATCACCAGATGAAGCAATATAACTGACCTTGCTTCCCGAACTTTTCAATGTTTCATCAGTTTCGGCTTCCCCTGTGAAGAATGTTGTAACCCCGTTACCTGTACTTGTTGATGCAGCAAAATCAGACTTTTTACCATGATACACACTTGGATCTTGAACCTGATTAGATCCAGTCTCTTTCTTTTGCATGTTTAGATCATAAACTCTTAGTTTTCCAACTACCTCATCCAGCATTAAAGTCTTATACTCTCTGCTCTCTTTGATCATTAGAGTGTATATGTCCCATTGAGGAGGTAATGCTTCTAACAGTTTATTATTCTTCACAGTGTCAGTATAAGCCAGTCCAATGTTATCCATCTCTGTCATCAGATGATAATATCTAATGATAATATCTTCTAACGACTCAGACTTTAAATGCTTAAAAACATAAAATTGTTTAGTAAGCAGATTTGACCGGCTTTCTTTTATCTGTTCGTTTCCTTTAAATCTCTTCTCCAAAGCTAACCACAGCTCTCTAGAAGAGTTATATTTCTTGAAGGTGTGCTTAATTTCTTGAGGTAAGCACATTGTTAAAGCGGATAAAGCTTTATTCTCAGCCTCATACATCTTACGATCTTCTTCCTTCATAGTTGAATAAGAATAGACTTTTAGTTTTCCTTCGAATTCATATGTAGGAGGATCATACCCGTCGCTGATACAAATCCACATTTTAAAGTCATTATATCTAACAAATGACTCAACCCGATCTTTCCACCAGAAGTAATCCTCGGATCTCAGTAACTTCGGTGGTAAAGCAGATTTTCCCACTTCGTGATCCATCTCAATCATTTTTCTTAAACTAGACATCATGTAATAAGGTATACGAACTTGTATGTAAGTTCGTAGAAAACGGTAACAATCCAAGTTCGTACGAACTTACAAGTTAGGTTCTAACAAAAGTCAAATCTGGTCTATACGAACTTGAGGTAAGTTCGTAGGAAAAGTTTGTACGAACTTACAGTGTAGGTTCGTAGGATACTGTATAGGTTCGTACGAATGAACTGATCAACCCTAATTCGTAAAAACTGAATCTGTAAGAGTTACTGGTAAGTTCGAAGGTCAACAAAAGTCTACGAACTTGAGTAAGTTCAAAGGTCAAACGAACTTCGAATCTGGTCAACAAACTTGAGTAAGTTCGAATGATCCAAGTTCGTACCAACTTGCAATTCTAAGTTCGTAAGAACTTACAAAGTTAAGTTCGTAAGAAACCCTAAGTTCGTACGAATACAGTAGGTTCGTACGACGAACTGTCAAATTTTCGAATCTAGGTTATCCTTTAGCGCCGTTTGCAAATCTAATCTCCTAATTAGTGATCTTTAACACTTTTGAATGTAAAAATCAGAGATTTCAACGTCAAAAATCGTTCGTGATCGATCGTTCTTTTATCGTTTTAATATCCCAAACCCTAAACGAATTGTTTAAAGGCTCTGATACCACTTGTGGGTTCCAGGGGTCTGGATCTACGAGATATTCTAGTATAAACAAGTGCGGAATCCTTGAATATACCTAACGATAACCAACGATTAAACACGAATGCGTAATGAACACTAATAACTCGTCTTTATTGAATATAATCTCGGTTACATTCAAACTAAGACTAAAACCTCTCACACAAACGATATCTCTCTGTAAACGACTCAAAACTAATGCCAAAAACTGATTACCAAATTCGTACGGACTTAGGACTTTTATAGAGCTCAAGTTCGTATGGGCTGGACCCTACAAACTTAGCTCAGTCCAGGCCCATACGAACTTAGGTAAGTTCGTACGAACTTAGACAAGTTTGTATGTCTAAGTTCCTATGTCCTAAGTTCGTGTGTATCTAAGTTCGTACCTACCTTAAGTTCGTACGAACTTATATACCTACTTAGACAAACTTAAACATTTACAATTACAAAGATAAACAAAATGACTAATTACAAAACTAGAAGCTGTTGTCACACAAGATGTACCAACAATTTATAAAGATATGATATCATTATAGGAGGTTTTGAAATTTGTGCAAAGTTTGTAGACATTCTTCCAAACACTTTCTCTAAAGTAATTACTTCATTGGTTATAAGTGAAAAGTTGGAAACTTATGATCTATCTGGTCTATTTGATATTCTTATGAATTATAAATAAAACAAAAGCTAGAAAGGATCTAAATACTTAGAGATTACATAAGGATCCTTATGATGCCCTTATTGCAACAACAAGAAAAAACAGAGAATTATTCTCTAGGGCAGATTATTATCTTACTCCTGCTGATTTAGATACTCAAGAAGATGAAGCAACAACAATACAAGAAGAAATGGCATTGCTTGCACAAAGATTATAAAAAGCAAAGATCAAGGGGTCTAAAAGTAAATCTACTTTTGATCCAAGGAAAGCTACATGCTACAAGTGTGGGCATACTAGTCATATTGCTGCCGATTGTAGAGTAAAAACTACGGAATCTTTCCAAACAGATAAAAGGGCAGATAAGGCAATGAAATACAAGAAGAAGTATATGAATTCCAAAAGGAATGAAGAGAAAGTTCAACCAAAGAAGAAAGAGAAGACTTCGGTTGTTGGGGAATGGATTGATGAAGATTCATCATCATCATCTGATGATTTGTGTTTAATGGCTATCACAGAAAGCCAATTTGACAGAGATGTCAAAGTTGCTGAAAGAGCTTGTGTTCAACCAGATTGGGATACAAGTTCTGCTTACAATGTAATTCAAACTCTATTTTGAATCTAAAAAATAACAAATGTTTGACAAATATCTATGTAGATTTTTTAACAGACTTAATGTTATTGTAGGTTTAAAATCAAAACTTAATCAAGTCAAATTAGATCTATAGACTAAGGTAGACGAAATAAACCAAAATGTGCAGTATAAACTTGAGCTTGATGCTCATAAAGAGGTCTTCAAAATGGTTGCTTTAGAAAAATTTGAATATAAAAAGAAAGCTAAACATTTGAGAAAATCTGTATATCATTGTGTATTTCATCTCTCACAAATGAAGATTGTTTAACAAGGCAACTTCCAAGCCAAGTTCAAGCTTTATTAGGTGATGTGTTTAATCTTAAAACTTACTTGAATGATGAGACATACTCAAAACCAAGACAATTGTTCCTGAGGTATTGCCACATACTTTTAGTTATACTGTAGGAAGTAAAAGAGTTCTAACCAATGCATTTGTTGAAACTAAACAAGCTTTAGAAACTGAAATCGTATATGAAATTGAGTTAGACTCAAAGGACACAAACTATAATTCAGTATGTATGTAAGATCCCTAAATATAAAAAACCATAACTAATCATTACAAATGAAGTTCTAAATCCTAGAGATAACACTAAGAAAAAGGTTTTTGAACAAATCAAAGCTAAAGTTCCTACTATACAACCTAAAGTATTTGCTAAGAAAATTGATAAACAAAAAGTTACATATAAGTCTGTACATTCTTCATTTCATTATGTAGCTAATACTAACAAGATTGTGTCTAAAGATAAATCAAAAGATATGAAACAAGATCACAAAGAGTTCCCAAGACCTCATAATGTGAAATATAATTCACTATCTGTGAAGTCTAAGTCTCGGTTTTTTAAATCTAATTTTCAGTGTGGGAATATTAACTCAAAATTTGTGAAGGAGAACTCTACATCTGGGGCTTTGATGCCTCGCCGAACAGTCGATGTTGTCATGACGAGTCGTCGTTAGTTGGGATTGCTGGACAGTGACCGAACAATGCGATATCAGTGGGGTGTTTTATATTTATAATGCAAAGTATCCTAAATTACTTACTACGTACATGCACTAACTAGGGCGAGTACGTGGTGAGTGTAACTCATGTGTCGTTCTTAAAGACCAACTGAATTGAAACTGGAACGCTTCAAACGAGTAGGTTTTGTTAGGTCGTATAGATCCCAGAACTTGATTAACATATTAAATTGAGAATTTAAATGGAATATTCAAGTTAATCCTTATTCAAACAAAGTTGTTCTTGACGGAAACAAGAACAATTGTAACAATAGTAATTGAATTTAAGGAATATGTTTTATTCAATAATTCAACAGTGATTACAAAACGATTAACTCAATCGCATTTAGCTAAATCGAATTAATCAATCACAGACTATAGCTTAAAGTAATTTCTAAGTATAGAGTAAAACTAAGCTTCGTAATCAACGTTTTCTATGAACACTTAATCATCTATTTATACATGTATTGGTGATTAATTTACTTTAATGATACAACTTGATTTAGGGAAGACTAAATCAAAAATCAAATTTGATTACTTTATTTGGCCGCGCATTAATTTTTGAATTTGCAACGGTCTTGACTTTCTAGGTTTGACTCTGACAAAGTGGAATTCAGTCTGTATGGCTTGAGTCTATGTTCTTCAGTCTGTTTTTTTTTTCAGTCTGTCAAGGTCTTAGTCTTTATGTTCTGAGTCTGTGATCATCTCAGCCTGTACATCACTCAGACTCACATCATACAGACTAAGAGTTTACACTTTAGTAAATAATGCAGATTCAGATTTTGATTCTTCAGATTTATAACTTAGGTTTAATCATTGTTTTTCCCAATAGGTTCTAACGAGTGAGGGAGTTTATAAAAAGAGGGCGTAATTGTGTGTTTTTAATTATACTAAAGTAAAGTAGATAAAAAGTAATGTAAATTTAGATACTAGATATGCGGTGTTTGTTATGATTTCGTTAGTTATATTATGGGATGATGCGTGTTAACTTGTATTTAAAAGAGACGTTTTATCAGGTAACTTATATGTTTAGTTATATTGAAAGCTATTAGTGTAGACGTTAAATTCCCTACTAATCGATTAGCATGTCACCGGGAAGTAGGTCATAATGATTTTCATCAGAATGGTGTTCAACTCTCAGCATTGTTCAATTATGGGAACAATGACCCTTTTTGGAATATGAACATTCCTGGGTGTATGAACAAAATAGCAATCCCATTTGATATCCGATCGTTCTCAACACCGTATAGCAGTTAATATAACATTAAGTTATGGTGTTTTACATAGCATTGGTAAAATCTAAAGGTGATAGACAGAAATAGAATGCTCACTAATTCTAGGTCTTTCATTTTAGATTTATAAACTAAGTTTGTATTTTAGCACTTTGGAAACTATATTTATTATTTAAAACAATCTTTCTCAAAATATACAAAGGAATCCTTAAGCTTTTGACTATGTAATCTACTGTCGGTAATTTCATAGGTTCAAACCCTGACCATGTTTAGAAAACATCTTATGATTGTCGATAATGTATTCCAACTATTAATTAGTTGTTCCATTGCTTTAAGTGCTTCACGATGTTGTTCATAGTATCTTCCATAATAGTTACAATGTACTTATGGTATATCCATAGTAATCTATGATGTACTATTACGATGAATACATAGTGCTATAATTTAAGCCATAGTTAGTTGTTTTAATGCTTATGTAATTCATGATGCTTTTCATAGTATTTTCCGTCATGGTTACGATGTAATTCACTTGTAGTGTTTTCATAGTAATCTACGATGTACTATTACGATGATTACATAGTGTTGTAGTTAAACCAGAACACGGATAATTAATTACTTTGTATTAAGGTTCGCTAAGTCTTAACATCAAAGTTGTAATGACGTTCATTGGTGGTTTAAAATCATAAATAGAAAGCATAATTAAAAGGGTTAATTGTTTCGTTATGTATCGAACTTTACACATTTTACTAATGTATGTAACCACCTTTCAGAAGTGTTATTGTATGTATCGAATTTGTGATTTTTGTATAGTGTATGTAATATTTCCTTTCTTGACCATTACCAAAAAGGAAATTTTCCTTTTTTGTCAAAGCTTAAAAAGGCAAGTCAACATACAATATAAGACAATCATAAGTTCGATACATACAATAACACTTTTGAAAGATAGTTACATACAATAGTAAAAAGTGTAACGTTCGATACATAATGAAACAATTAACCCTAATTAAAATACCGCCTTTCTAATTAAATAGCTTAACATCATCCCATAATTACTTAACTAACTACATCATAACAAACACGCAAGGTAACTTGTGACAATCCTCAAAAATTGGTACGATTCCGTTCTACATTTACATGCATTCTTATGCTAATTCCCTATTAACTGAAAATCATTTGATTTAAACTGAGGTAAGTCTAGCGCATGCCTACAATGTACATTTTAGTGCACATTATTTTAATGCTGAATGCATTACGTTTACGAAATTATTGAGAATTTCGCGATTTAAATTGAATGATTTCCGATCAAACTAAGAACGTTGGTGATAAAAAATTTATAAATAAGGTAAAGCTATTTGATAAATAAATAGTAGTTATTTACTATATTATTATGCTAGGTTGAGAGCATAGCATTTTCAGATAATTGAATCAACACGAATACGATTTAATTTAAAGCGTAAAGGTTAATACAAATACGTATTTTATTAAATGAAACATTTGGTAACGTACGTATAGAATCAACTTGCATTTGAATATCCTAAACCTTACTAAACTACCTTAATTATGAGATTTACACTTAATTAATTTCTAATTAGCCTAAGTATCAAAATATCTAACTAGTTAAAGGGTTAGACAAGTATTAGAAAAGAATCAAAGGAGGCCATGTCCCTCCCTTGACCCTCGGCCGTTAACCCCCACAACAACCTCACCAACACCTTCATTTTTCTTGCTTTGAACACTTGAACACACAATCTACCTTACTCACTATTAATTTAATATGTAAGCCATACTTGAAATATCTAGTTGTTCCCTTGATTTTTGACTAAGTGATGAGCTAGTGAAAGAGGAAACACACACACCTCCATTCCCATTCCTAAAAATCTGCTCAAGACTCTCTTTCTCTCCCTCTTTACATCGCCATTTTCATCACCATCCTTGATCATCTTCAATTTAGACAACTTCTGATACCCCAAATCAATTTTATAAGAAGATGTCCCCAATCTATCTTCAGGAGACATAGTTTAACCCTACTTTGAGAGGCCATAAATTTGTATCCACATGCCCAAAAGGCATGATTCATTTTCCTAAAGATCACATTTTGTCTAAGCTTTAAAAGTTGTATGGGCACGTTTTGTGAAGAGGAGTCTAAGTCAGTCGACGAACGTTTTTCCGAACAAATATCCAGAAAAGTAGCTGTTGGACCTTTGTATACTAATAAATAGTTTTGAACCCCTTATATATATCCAAAACTTATGAATCTTACTTTTATTTAAACCTAAGACATGTAGGGATATCTGGTAAAAATTTAATCAAAAAATAGGTCTATTTGACTAGTCAAAATAGGTCAGAAATGGGCAGAATCTGTTCAAATGAAAATAAACATAATCGGTATTTAAATGAGTACCTAGATGTATGACTTTCAAAATAAGCTTATGATTTTGATAAAATATATATTATGTGATGATTCAAAAATGTTAAAACGAATTTGTGGTTAAAATGGTGAAGGAGTTGTTAAACGAACGAGAAACAGGTTTTAAAAGGTAAATGAAACGAAGGCTTTAAAACGAGAAACGAAAACCACCGACTTCATGTTTGGACTAGAAATATTGTAAACAATATTCAAGCAATTCTATGATGATTCGTATGAGTGTATAGAGAATTTCCTTTGAAAGTGTATTTTCTATTAAGTGTAATTATGAATAATAAACTTGGAAACTTACAAATGATTAACTCTAACTACTATTTATACTAATAGGCTAGTCACATGGTTAGTTACAATAACAAGGTTTACAATCTATATTTTTATTTCTAACAATCTCCCCCTAATTCTAAAATTTTCTTGGATTGTCTTCAATTCAGATATGTATCTTTTAAGCTTGAACTTTGAGAACCTTTTGTAAGCTGAAAACCACATTGAAGCGCACTTTTTGATTATCTTGTCTCAGCTTTTATCTTTGAAGTTAATTCTCAAAGATAGATTGGAGACAAATCCTTTTCTTGATTTTCAACAGCAACTTCTAATCTTGAATGTGTTGTTGGAATATTTCTCTTGAAAGGTCACATTTTGAACGTACCTTTTACTAGTCTTGATCCTGTAAGTATATTTCAAATGGTTGTTGCCGACGAATCCTCTTTTGTGTATTTGATTTTGATGAATGAAAGATTTTTTGTTTTATCTTTGCAATCTTGATCTTTCGTTAAACCTCTTGAAGCTTCTTTTCTCTTGCTCCCCCTCAAATGAATATTAATCTTCTAGAGCTTTCATTTTCTAATTGAACCATTTTCGAATCCTAACTTGCTCCCCCCAAATCAATAATCTCTTCATCTTAGTGAAAACTCAGGCTTTTCAACGTTTCTATCAAGTTTTGAGTTTCCTTTATCATTTCACTTTCGATTCCTAACCTTCATTTCGTTTTCTTTAATGGCAAATGTTTTCATTTTCTTCAAACAAAATATTTAATTATGCTCTTTCATTTAAACACAATATTTTCTTCCTCCATCCAAACATAATATTCTTTTCCCCCCTTCACTATTTTCAAAACCTGATTCGTTTCTTCATTATCTTCAAAACCTAATCCGTTTCTCCACTATCTTCGAAACCTAATCCGTTTCTGTCACACCCCGCTAAAGCGGAAACACGAGATGTAATAGTACAATGATTTCATAATTGAAAGATACAAAAGTTCACCGTTCAAAGGCCTACAAGTAAACCATTACATCAAGGTTTACATACGTTTACCGCACAAAAGTACTAAAGTTAAACATGCGATTACGTCCAAAAGAAGCAAAATCCGTAACGCTACAGCAACATAAATTACAAGACCGGTTTAGCTTCCATTGCCAAATCATGGCTATGTCCTGAAAAGCATGTAAAAATAACGGGTCAACTATGAAACGTAGTTGGTGAGTACACAGGTATTGTGTTATGAAAGACCCATTTCAGGAGTTCTCGAAATTCAGTTTAGAAAGATTCACGTTGCTACGTGATTAGTTTAAAACGTTTAAAAACGAGGCTCATATAAGAGCGATAATCATCCAAAGATTCACGCTTCTACGCGGGGTAGTTGTAAAAAGTGGTTCTTTAAGAACGGGGCTCATTCAAGAGCGATACTCATAAAAAAGTTGGATTTATTTATGAATCAATGTTTTATACGCAAAAGTGGTTCATTTAAGAACGATGCTCATTTAGGAGCGATTCACAGTCAACATTTCAAAATCATGTGATGTTTATAAAGCTCATGTTATCATAGTTTTTATGTACTATGAGTTATCATGTCATGTTTATAAATCTTATGTTATCATGCTTATATTTACTATGAATTATCATGCTTGAGTCCACAACCAAGCCTCGACCGATTTCAACGCCCCAAAGAGATGCCCTATCGTCGGCATTTAGGATGATAGGATGCACTCACGTGGCCGCGTGAGTGGGGAGGTGGCCTCGCTCCCAAATAGTAGTATCCATATGCATCATTTGCCTCATATACTCATATTCGTATATACAGTAAACATTCAAGACATCATTTGTAACCAAGAAAAACATTTGTAATCAAGCGAAGCATTTGAAATCAAGTAACATGCTTTTCACCTCAAAACATTTAAGTAAAGCATTTAAAAAGAGGGGCTATGAATACTCACAATTTGGAGTGAGCGTACGGTTGGATGTAATGCGCGTACCATTTGGGTATGACTCCTATCCAAGTCCAATGAACATAAGGTTCTAGATTCTAGTCTAATACGATTTGTTAGAATTACTTAGCTGAATTTCCATTCGAAGTTCGTTATCGATGAATGTTCGCGTTGTGAACAAAATAATGGAAATATAAGAAGACAACATCCAAAAATTATCAAACTTGTTATACAACATACAATATAGTTCATGAAATAGCTCAAGAACACTTAAATATTCTGGAAATGATGATGATTATAGGCTGATTCTTGAGAGAGTTTTAAGATTAAAAGAGTGTGAGTTTCTTGAGAGAGAAAGTGGCTTGAAAGAGTGTGAAATGGAGTGAAATGTGAAGTGACTTTTGTAAGAAAACGAAGGGATTTGAGTGGGGGAAGGGGAGGACCGGTTTTTTGGTCAAAAATTAGGGTTTTTAATTTATTTTTTTGTTAAAATATAATGTATATTAGTTGTGTTATTTATTTGTATTAAAATTGCACAAGTTTTGTACATTTCAAGACTTTAAATTGTGATGTTTTAATGCTTAATATTTGGGTTATAAAAATTGACGTTCTAAATTTCTAAAATACTTCAAATTGTATTTAGAATGTTTATAATGGGTGTTAAAGTATTAGTTTTTCAGATTCGAGTTTCATTTATTCGATTCGGGTCACGTTTACCGAGTAATGGAATTTCGGTTAACTCCGATTTTTGTGATATGATAAATATTTTATGATGACACATGAAATTAAATTTCATTTGTTTTCTTTGGCACTTCGTAATCTAATGGAGTGTTTCTCATAGCCTTAAGGTCCTATAAGCAATTCTCTAAGACGTTTCGCGATTTCGGTAACTTAAGAGTTTAGTACTTAAGAAGTTGTAACCTAGACTTTTCACTAGGATTTAAGAGTGCTGTAAACGTAATATGAGGTACTAGAAATTTATGTACGGTAACGACTTGAGATTTTTGAGAAACACTTAAATTTATGTGCGGTTACAACCGTCAAAAATCTCTGGTCATTAACACACTTAAATTCCTAGTCTATCTAATTACGTTTACAGCACTCTAAAATCCTAGTGAAAAGTCAAGGTTACGACTCCTTAAGTACCGAAACCGTGAGTTACCGAAATCGCGTAACGTTTTCGGAGATTGCTCAGGGGACTTTAAGACCGTAAACAATATTAAATTAGGTTACAAAGTGCCAAAGAAAACAAATGAAATCTAATTTCATTCATCAAGACAAAATACTTATCCTAACTCAAAAATCGGAATTAACCGAAATTCCGTAACTCGGTAAACGCGGCTCGAATCGAATAAATGAAACTCGAATCCGACAAACTAATACTTGAACACCCATTATAAACAATCTAAATAAAATTTGAAGTATTTTAGAAATTTATAACATCAATTTCTATAACCAAAATGTTAAGCATTAAAACAACACAATTTAAAGCCTTGAAATGTACAAGACTTGTGCAATTTTAATACAAATTAATACCACAACTAATACACATTATATTTTAACCAAAAATTAAAATAAAAACTCTTTTTTTTCAAGCCAAAAACCGGACCTCCCATTCCCCCACTCAAATCCCTTCTTTTTCTTACAAAACTCCACTCACATTAATTGATTCCGTGCAAAATCATTACCTACAGTCTTTCACTCTTTCACTCTCTCATTTTATCTCAAGAAAACACATACAAACTCTCTAAACACACACTAAACTCCAGAGAATATCCATCCTTAAATCATCTCTTAGAAGGTGTTCATATACCTAAACCAAGTTTCTAAGGTATGAACACCATCTCTAGCTTCCATTCTTACAATTTCCTACTTTGATTCTTGTAAAAACATGGATTTTATGCCCTTTTCATGGATAAAATTCTCATACAAGGCTTGGTGGTTTGTAGGTTCCCTTAAACTTGTTTAAGCGTTAAAACAAAAGCGCAACCCAAGATCAAACCGAAATCAAACAGAAAATCGTCTTTTTGATGTTTAGATGCTTATTTACATGTTCTTACAAGTTTAAATGGTTTAAATTGTTAAATATCGTTTCTAACACATCTTGGATGTATCTTAACACCAAGAATGTGTTAGAACAAAGATTAAATGGATTCAAAGATCAAAAGCTTGGTAGCAAGGTTGTGTTCTTGTAAAAGAGCCAAAAACCCGATTTTTGGGCTTGCATGCACCAAAATTCGTAGCTAGATCTTGATCCTTATTAAAATATGTTTATTTTTATGTAAAACACATGTTCATGCATAAAAGACAAAGCCTCAATCATTGTATGAGGTCTAAAAATCGTTTGGTAGTGAAAACACACCAAAAAGATCACTTTTGTCTTCTATGTAATCTGTCTAGATTTTGACCCTACTTTGATCGACCATAACTCAGTCAATAATGGTCCAAAAATCTTGATTTTTCTTCTGGAATTTAGCTTAATATCTTACCTTAAAAACCCCACTGGTCTCACTCAAATCCTTTCTGTGAGCATTTTGTTGTGATACATGTTCGTGGGACTTAAGGTGTTCAATAAATCTAAAAAAAAAAATTAGACTCCTAACAAGTGTATCTCAGTAGAATAAAAAGATAGTAATTTATCTTGTTGACTTCATATTTTTAGAAAATGCATGAACATCATGCATTGTTGTAATCTTGTAAATTGTAAATACTTGTGTTGTGATGATTAAAAAATGCATAAGTGCTAGATAAAACGTGTTAAAATTTTGAGGATTATTTTTCTCAGTAACTAGATCATGAAAAGAGTCTCAAAAATAAAAATGAGAATTTTTGGAAAAACATAAGTATTTTTCCCAAATTAATGCAAATAAAGCCTATAAAAGGTGAAATAATCATGAAAATATACTTTTGGACACCAAATAATTATGGGAAAATTCTAGTGTCATTTTCCTCAGAAAATGACACTATCCAAAAATTTCACACTTTTTGGATGTGTTTTGATATGTTTTCCGATTTACGTTTCGTTAAAATGCATAATGTTGGGAACCAAAGTTCCGGTGTTCAAAACGACTTGAAACTTTTACAAAAACCTAAAAATGGGTAAAAACTTATGTGGTAAGAATTCTAGATTTTTTCGTGAACAATTACTATTTTTCCCATATTTATCCCACTTTTTAGACATAAAATGATTATAAATAATTCATAAGTCTAAAAATCCTCAAATTTTCTATTCTCAGTAGCAAAAGCGCTTCTCTTTGCCAAGGCTGCTCTACTGTTGGACGATGAAGCCTATGATTTTTCTGCTGTGGATGAACAAGAGAATGTAGCTCTTATAGCGGATGTTCAAAATGAGGTAGATTTTGATTTTTTTGATTGTAATTCCTGTATCACACTAACTCGTAAAATCAACAGGTTCATAGTAGATAATGATCGCTTGAATACAGATCTAACCAATCTTATTGAAGCAAACAAAGTTTTAAAAGATAACGAAAAAGTCTTTACTATAAATCAGAAAACCCTTATTGACGAAAAGAAAGAGTTAAAGGCAATGATTTTTAACAAACAAGATGAGATTGACAGTTATTTAAAACTCATTTCGCATCTTAAAAGGGAACTTGCTGAAACTCAATCTGAAAATGTTGATTTAAAAAGAAGACTTGCAAACATCTCCACATCTACTATGGTCTTTTCCGACATCCTGCAAAGCCAACGGACTGATACAAAGAGTAAAGCAGGAATTGGTTATCATAACCATCCTCCTCCTTCAAATTTGAATCAGCCTATTCTTTCACAGGACGAAATTAAAGATTATGTACCTTCTGTTCTTAAGAAGGATACAAATCCTGTGATTAAACCAGTTAATGTTGATAATCCCGATCAGCCTAAGATTGTCAAGGCTGAAGATGTTAAACAGCCTAAGCTTGTTAAGGCTGCTGATGTCAAGCGACCTGAGTTGCTACAAGTTTTGAGTTCAAATAATAAGAAGGTTGAGCCAGTTAAGCCTGAAGTTGATCCAATAAAGTTTGTACCTTCAACAAATGTTGAAGAGGTGGTAGAGGTGGAGGATGTAACTCACGAGGTTACACAGAAAGTTGAGAAGAATAACCTCAAACCTGAAATTTTCATCTTTACTAACGAGGGTAGAGGTGGAATGTTTTCTAAAAAGAAACCAGTTGGAGGAGAATATTCAAAATAGTAAAGTTTCAATTAAAAATCCTTCTTCAAAGATTACCTCAAATGTGAATACGTTTATTCCATCATGTTCGCATAAGTGTTCATGTGCAATAAATGTATCTGAAATTAAGCCTAAGCCTCGTAGGGTTCCTCTGTCGCCAAAACCACTGTTGAGTGATGATCAAACTTTCCGAGAGAGACGATCATGTTTCTACTGTAAGAAGCAGGGTCATCTCATTAATCAGTGTCTAGTGCTTGCTAGAAAATGGGCATCACGAAATAATCCAAGTCATTCTAAAATTAGAAACTTTCATAAGTCAAAACAACCTGGATTATCTCGAAATGTTCCAATTTCTAGAGTTAATAACATTACACCTACTCAACCAATGGTTCGAAAGTTTAATGATGTAAATAAGCAACCAATTATTCATTAGAAAGTTTGGAAAAAGAAATGTGTAGAAAATAATGCGTCATCTGAAGTTATCACATCAGTAAAAGAAAATGATTTACTGAAAAACAAGGTTTTAACCACATCAATGAAATCAAGTGATTTTTTAAATATCATAAACTCGTTGATGTGATTATTATGAACGATAATGGACACCCCAAGACTATCAAAGCTTGGGTGTCCCATAAAATCTAATGTTTCATTGTTTGTGGTGATGCAGTCAGATTTTTATAGATTATATTTTTAGTGACTGCAAGGATGTGTATTGTGTTAAGATTGCTTTCAAGGTAGGTAAGTGTGGTGCATTGTGATTGAATGGATGAGATTATCGAAGTTTCGAGACGGAATAACGTGGTTAAAAGAATTTGATTTGACTTGATATGTGATTTTGGAACTTTTATTTCGTCACTATGTGTTCAATTTGTTAGTATTGCAACAACCATTCTTTATACTTTTTAGTATCAAAGAAATGTAATGTTGCGAAATTTATTAAATTAAAAAAATTAGTTTAATTTTAGGGGATTTTCTCTGAATTAGAATTGAGAAAAGAATTTGCTATTCTGGGGGAGTAATTTTAAAAATTAAAAATTCTGATTATTTCGATCAGAAATTTGAACAGCAACATTCTTAATTCTGGAAAACATTTTGGATTGTGTTTGTAAATAACTTGGGAAATGATATTACATCTAGGGACATGCATAAAATGGAAATTTTATGGTTATGTTTGATGTATCAGTAGATTTATCTAGCATATTTGAACTACCTTTTCTGAATATTAGCTTCATCATATGATGTATTGGTAGATATCTAACATAAAGTTTTTTTTAAGTGCACAAAATAAACTTAAGTATCGGCATTATCATGTGAACCCTTTCCTTTTGATGTATGACAATCAGTCTTAATTCTCATGTGATAGATACTATCATAACATCTGTTATTGAGTATCATTAAGAATTCATCTGGGAGATATACTGAGTGTTGCTTTTGATACATCCAGAAACATGTTAACCTAGTTTCAGTCAGTATATCTTAACATAGAGCGAACTTGACCAAGATACAAGAATACAGTTATCAAGGTCTCTAGTCAAACTATGTCGCTCTGTTGTACGACAGTACAGACCTGTCACCTCTGGTTTGATTTTAGATTTGTTTGTCTCTAAACCTAGTCAAATCTAATCTTTAATTGAGTACAAAAGTACTTGAACATATTATTCATGATTTGACTTTAAAGATGAAATAAATAAATAACACTCTTGACATGTAAGTTATGCATGTATCCTGATCATAAGAGTATATCAAATGGGAAGCTACTCTGATAATCATGAATAATAATTCAAATTGCACTCGTAAATTCTGCTTGTTGGATATTTATATGGACAAACATACCAATAATCGTCTTGAACTAATATTTATAACCGGTGATTTAATTATGCTTAGTAAATTTAAATTTGGACAACTATACTGATAATCGAAATAACACTTACTATTTCCTAATAACTGCATGTTATCCTGATATGATCCTTAAGCAGACATATTACAATCTTATCCCCGATTTATTTTTCTTTTGGTATTCTTTACTTTTCATTTATAAAGAAAATTACAAAAATATTTTATTTCTATGTTGTTTTATTCAATATCACATATCTTGTTAAAGTCAAATATTGAAGATATAAAGGATGTTAGTTATTCTCCAAAGACTGTGAAGACAAACTCTATTGGAGAAGCTGTTAAAGATTGAGAGATGGTCATATAGTTTGAAGATCTTATTGTATGCAAAAGGTGTGTCAGTCACATGAATCTGGACATTAATATTCTGAAGACCATGATATCGCAATGGGGGAGTGTCTAATTGTTGAAGACATAGAGGAGTTTGTTGGTGAAGACTAAATGAAGCCTATTTGACCAAGCTGATGACATGGGGGAATTTGTTAGTGCATTTATTTGTGTCAGTCAGTTGGTCAATGTTTGTATTTGTAATTAATTAGTAAGATTCTGTATTAGGCGATATTGACAATATCGCTTTGGCGATATTGACAATATCGCCAACATCGCTGATTAGTTACATATAAATATAAGTTTAGGGTTTCAGTTTTTGTGGTTGAAAAATCCGAATTCCAGAGAACTTTTGGCTGTGTTTCTCCTATTGTGGTCAGTATTGTATTCAATCCTTGATTAATATTCATAATACAATATTGCTTGTGTTTGTGATTAAATGTACTTGTGTTTAGCTTTTGATTTCCGCTCACTAGCTATTGAATATTGATTTGCTTAAGATCTGTCACTTATCGGTCCTACACCAAGGCTCCTAAGAAAGCTTTGGTAAAAGTTCGTGCTTCGTGTGCCATCAAAAGGGACACATGGCAAGTGTATGTCCAAATAAAAGTAGTAGTTCTCAGGAAAAGGTAATTAAAACGCCTAAGATAACTAGTGTGAATCAAAAAATGGAAACCATTTTCAGAGAAGAACTTAAAATTAAAGAAAATGTTGAAAACGTGGTTAAAAATGGGATATGTCATAAACAAATCCCTAACTTTCAAAGATCTCAACCTCGTTTTCAACCCCTGAAGTTTTCGGTAGATGATAGTCCAAGGAGCACTTCTCCTGTCACCGGAAGCTCCATTGGAAAATCCATCAGATCAAAGACTCCACAATGTTTACACACCCCCAAAAGGAATGTTTCTAATCAGAGTAGTAATAATAGGAATTACCATAATTCACATTATAATTATCCAACTGAGGTTAGAGCTACTTCTAACCCAAGGCCAGTCAATCAGAGACTGTTCCATAAGTCTCCTGAAAGAAGGCCTAAGGGAAAGACCCACCATTCACCAACACGTGCGAATCCCTCGGTATCCTAGTCTCAAGATAACCAAGATGGATATCTGAAATAATTCACATTCGTTGAGAATGGCCGACCCAAGACCGTCGTGACTTGGGTCCCCCTTGATAACTAATGTTTATAGCTTGAGTGCAGGAGTTGACCAGACGAGCTATGAACTCGTGGTACGTAGATAGTGGTTGCTCTAGGCATATGACAGGGGAAATGCAGATTATGGTGGACTTTGTGGAAAAGAAAGGGGGGCATATGAATTTCGCTGGAGAGAAAGGAGGACAAATCACGGGTTCGGGGAGTATCACAAATGGGAAAATAACGTTAAAGCAAGGCAACTATGTTGAGGAGCTGAAGCATCTCAGATTTGTGATAAAGGACATCCTGTTCATTTCACAAATACAGAGGCACTCTGATGTAACGTAAAAAGTCATGTTTTGACGTACATTATTCCACCAATTTCAACCCTAATCTTTATGAAAAAACTTGATTTAAACCATTAATTACTTCAATTCATTAAAAGGGTTGATGCGTTAAAAATCAATGAAAACGACTATATAACGAGCAAAACAAGGCAAAATTCTCAATGCTCGGTTCATCATCCTCAAAATTACCCTTATGCTATAAAATGAGAAATTATTCTTAATTAGTCTCATAATGTTCCTCAGGTAATTACGAGAATGTGGGTGAAAGAATCGCGCAAAACGGACGTGTAACAAAGAAGATACGACCAAAAGAAGATACAAGATTGCACGAGGCCGCACACCACCACACCTAAAGGCGTATAATACGACCTTGAAGGGCGTATACGGCCTCTCAGGAGGGCGTATATGGCCATCAGGGCGTATTACACCCTCCCAAATGGGTGTATTCACCCCTGAGGTTGATTTTTGCTCCTGATTTGGTCTTGTGAATACACTCAAGCTCTAAAGTTGTCAATGTGGGGTGTCGAATTTCAGTGCAAAGATTGGATTTTTATACAACACCTCACACACTCCATACACCTTCACCAACACACACCTCTCTCTCTCTACTTTGTCACTCTAGGTTAGTTTAGCTAGTTTTAGTTAGTTTCTAGTTAAGTATTTACCTAATACTTAACTAGAATGTTTAAGGGACATTATTGTAATATTTTGGAAGATACTCGGAGTTCCGCCTTTGTATTCTTTCACGGTTATTGCAAGCTATGCGCTATTTACGGTTCTATCATTTCTCTATCAATCTTAATTACAATGTTTATCATGATTGTTATTATGCTAGAAGTAGGAATTACCATGATTAGTGAGTAGTTACCTTGCGTGTTTGTTGTGATGTAGTTAGCCATAATGTGTTGGGATGTTGATATTTATTAACGGTGTCTTGATTTACTTTTCAACTATGATCTAAACCTAATTAATCGCATTTCCACCAATCGACGTGATTAAACCCTTTTGATAAAATGTCGCGAACCTTATTAAACCGTACTTAATTATCTATGTTAAACTATGGTTTGCTTACGACGCTATGTAATCATAGTAAAGTACATCGTAGATTACTATGATAATCCATAGGAAATATCATGGAAAAATGCTATGAACGACATTGTGAGTACTTGAGCATTGAAGCAACTAATTAATAGTTGTTCTCCTTGTTAATAATCCTAGTGTATTTTATTATTATTTTAGATTCTAGAATACATAGTGAATTAAAGCTATGAAAATATTATCTCAAAATCCTAAAGTACAATGTGGATTAACTAGGGATTTATTGGTCACTTTCAAGTGAACGAGTTGGTTAATGACATAGTGGGGAACCTTTGAGCTTAATACAAACTTAGTTTATGAATCTAAGGAATTATTATGAGTAACGTAACTACCGTAAATCGGTTGAGTCCCTGGTATAGCAATGGAAACACCACTGAGTGTAGTACAATTGTGGAAGCCCAGAAAAAGTCGTTGGTATATTATTTTGTGGATTAATAATAGTGACATCCTTAGATTCTACAAATCCTTAAATGAAAAGTAATCAGACACCAATCAAGTCTTAAACTTAAATGTTTTGTTTAGATTAGATCCTAACGTGGTGTTAAGAACGATCAGACCGTTAGCGGGCCTGTTACTCTATTCATGCACCCAGGGTCTTTAAGATTCCAAGAAGGGTCACTGCTTACGTAACTAGACAGTGTTGAGAGTCGAACAGTCTCCTCCGATCAGAATCAGCATAGCCTAGTTCTTGTGTGACATACTTTTCGAGTAATCGAACGATAGAGAACTAGTGTTTACACCCCAAGGATCTGAGATAAATAAAATACAAATCTTTTGAAAAAGACGTTTATATATCATCCCAACACTAGGCTAATGAAATCACAACAAACACACTCTAATATCCTGATTATTTTCTACCTGAACTATCCTTATCTTAATTTATTTACTGTTTTACTTAGTTTAATTAATTAAAAACCCCAAACCAAATCCAAATCATTTTAAACCCCCCTTGCTAAATCGAATCGATCGTCCACGACCTCTCTGTTTCAATTCGGTTGGTCTCAAGAACGACCCTAGGTCATACTACTGGAAGACTAGTGCCACAGGCTCAGGGGGAGTCAAGTCAGAAGCAAGGTCGGAGTGGGACTGACGAAACTCCAGTGAATCTGACCAAGACCGATACTATCGAGGCGTTGCTTAGACTGGACGATTATGATAGTGATGGGTTGGAGTTAGAGGAAGGAGAGATCTCGTGTAAAGAGGTTGCTGATTGGAAATCCGATGATGAGATCATACCTGACACTGATGCAGACGTTGATGAACATATCTTGATTAAACAACCGATTACCGAGATAGTGTTTGAAGATGAAACTGGTGGTGAGAAAGTGATCAATTTAGAGGAGGACTTAGCTCCTGAAATTGAGTCAGAAGATGTACCGATAGAGCCTACTCGGGCTGAATTGAAAGAATTATGGTTCAAGAAGATTGAAAAGGAACCAAAGCTGAAAATGAAAGAATCTATCAAAGTCAAGGGGTCAAGTGAGCTGAAACGAGGCATCATAAGTTGGTTCTATGACAGTAATCTAAAACTGTTCATATTAAAAAGATATGATAGGATTCAGTACTTAAAGAATAAGTTGAAGACTTTCAACATGATACCGAAGATTGAACTTAAAGAACTAGCTTGGCTAGATTTGACAAACATTGGTGAAGATCCCTACGCCCGAACCATGGAAAGAATAGTTAGGCGTGAAGGGCGAACAAATAAGTTTGTTGACTTAAAGCCGAGAGCAGGAAAAAGAGTTCCAGACTTGACTAAGATAGATCCAATAACGAACAATCCTTGGATGAAGATGGTATACAGGCCAGTCAAGTGCTTGAAGAAGGTTCCACTGAAGAAAATGCCATAGAACATTCTTGAAGATCTCAAGTGATGGTATGTTGATAATAAGACTGCCGAAGCAGTGATGGAAGACAGTGAGGGGAAGGTGCTGCTAAGGGTGTATGACAGTTTACACTTGGTAAACTTATCAAAGGATGATCTGATGAAGCTTCATGCAAATAAAATCCTATTCAGAGATAGTTGGAGGCGTGAAGGCCGAAGATACCAGAACGTGGTGAAGGTTTGTATTGAGAAAGGGATATGGACAGGAAGTCGACAGAGCTAATCGAGAATCAAGATCGACTGCAACAACGAAGATAGAAGACAAATAGAGCTATTGTCAAGGGGAAGTATGTTGGCACATGAAATGTGACAACAACTTCATATTTGTAATAGTTAGTTTGTAATTTGTTTATGTTGTTTAATGTAATTGAATATTTTTTTTAGTATGTTTGTAGCTTCGTACGAACTTGTAGGTTCGTACGAACTTAAAGTAGGTACAAACTTAGGTAAGTTCGTACGAACTTAGGAGCAGCTAAGTTCGTACGAACTTGGCTGTCTATAAATATAAGTTCGAAAATATTCATTTGTAAGCTTTTAAAACTGAATTTTAAGTTCGAATACATTGTGAAACTTTGCTTAGTTCGTATACATCCGAAGTTACCTTACTAAAAGCTATTAAACACTTTCGTTACACTCGTTTTATTGTTGTTTTAGTGTATTAAAGCATTCCGCACTATAATACACGTTGTAATCCCTTTCGGATCTGTTCAAGGGGACTTTCAGTAGGCATACGACATAATGGTTTTCAAGTACCTAATAAACCTTAAATAATACGATTTTTCTGTGCAATCTCTATTTTGATGTATGACTGAAGTCTTAATTCTTAAGAAATAGATTGTACCTTAATACATGTTATTGGATAAATATAAAACAATTCATTTTGGGGGTTCACTGACTGTTTCTTCTGCTACATCTTGAAACATGCTGACCTAGACTCAGTCGGTGTATCCTAAAAATAGAGCAAACTCGACCGCGAAATAAAAATACCGTTTTCAAGGTCTCTAGTCAAACTATGTCGCTTTGTTGTACGAAAGTACAGACCTATCACCTCTGGTTTGATTTTAAATTTGTTTGCCTCTAACCCTAGTCTCGTCCAGTCTCTTCACATGTACAAAAGTACATTGCTCTTAATATAAAGGACCTGACTTTAGAGATGAAATTAAATTAAAAACATCAATTATATGGAATTCTGGACTTTCTCGATCCTAAATGTATATCAAATGTGAGATACATAGATAATCGTGAATAATAACTAACATTGTACTTGAAAATTCTAAGTGTTGACTGCTTAAGTGGACAACAATACTGATAATCGTCTTGAACTATAGTTATATACGTAATAACCAAGGAATACAATAATTCCTACTGTGTACATTCTACATCATGGCTAATATGATCTTCGTAACAGTGACTCTCACAAAAAGAATGTGCTTTTTAATATAAATAATTTCATATTTGTTTGTTTATTTTTAATTATTTTTCATTTTAATTTGTACAAATTTAAGTTCTTACTAACTGGGGAGATAATTACTTTTGATTGTTTAACTCTACGATTGGCGAAACAACTCGAACGCGATTAGTTGAAAGCCTGGGTATGACAAAGCATTAAAGCTAGAAGTTCTAAATTCGAGGATGCTATTGGGGTTGCGCGTGAACAAACCGAGAGTGTTGATGAAAGTGATGATGAAGATGATATTCCACAGTTGGATGAATCTAGATCTAATAATACTTGGATCTCACTTAGGTCATTTTGCTGTGGATAAAGGCAAATATAAGTTGAATGAAGATGATGATTATTCATTGCAAGATGACGATGCTGATTCTGATAATGATACCTCATTACTAACTAGAAGGTAAGAAAAAAGATGATCTAGTGGGGTTGTCATTAGTTAGTCGACCGCCCAATCCACAACAATCACTACATCCACCATTACAACAACAATTCCAACCGCACCTTTTACAACTATTTCACCATAGCTTAGGCGGAGATCAATCCCTTGTTGAAGAGTGCGACAGCTCAGGGGGAGAAGCCTGGCAGGTGGAGAAGACTGGTTGTAAAGAGGATGCATTGAGAAAGAAACAGAGATGGAGACCATTATCCTAGTGAGGGCTGCCTAGTAGTAGACCAATTGATGGTGGCTGCCTAGTAGTAGACCAATTGATGGTGGCTGCCTAGTAGTAGACCAATTGATGGTGGCTACCTAGCAGATTGAAGATGTCAGAGGGTAGTGAATATTTTGTGGAAAAGGTGTTCTATGCAGGAAGATAAATGAGCTTAACAGAATCACGGTGGAAGACACCTCGGGTGACAACATCCCGGGTGAAACCAGAGCTATTGTCAAGGAGGAGTCTGTTAGTGCATCGAAACTAGAGCTATCGTCAAGGGGGAGTCTGTTGGTGCATATTGTGTGACAATAGCTTCTAGTTTGTAATAGTTAGTTTTAGAAGTCATTTTGTTAATCATTGTAATTATTAACTTTAGTTTTGTATGTGTATTTAGGAGGTTCATACGAACTTATAGGTTCGTACGAACTTAGAAGCTGCCTAAGTTCGTACGAACTTAGGTACCTATGTATACACAAGTCTGAAAATAGGATTTAAGGGTTGAGGAACTGAGTTTCCAGGAAACAAAGTTTGAATACTTTGTATTTGTAAGTCTTAGTTCGAATGTAATACAAGTTTACATTCAATAAAGATTAAAAGTGATCTTTACACTTTTGTATTACTCGTTTGTTATCGTTTGTGTATATTTGAGGATTCCGCACTCAAATATATCAGATTACCTCGTAGATCCGAACGTACGGGAACCTACAAATTTTTCAAATGATTCAAATCTATCTTTCCACCGGAAATAATCTTCAGCTTTTAAAAGCTTTGGAGGTGAAGTAGAGTTACCTACTTCATGATCCATTTCTATTAGCTTGTTCACATTTGACATCGTGATTAGAGAGTATACGAACTTGAGGTATGTTCGTATAAGAGAGTCAACTAACGTCAAGTTCACTCGAACCACATATTTCCCTCCAAAAATTTTCAAAATTTTTTTGAGTAAAATTTAAATTTTCTCGAACCAAAGTTAGTCAATGGTAAGCCTAAATTCAAATTTTTGTGAAAGAAATTTTTTTCTGAATTTTCCCACCAAAAAACGAATCATTTTTTTTTATGCTTGAGAGAGTCAAGTTCGTACGAACTTAGAAATTTTCGAACAGATAAGTTTGTACGAACTTAGGAATGTTCGAACAATAACTAAGTTCGAAGGGGTCACCGACATACGAACTTACAGCCGTAAGTTCTTAGGAATTTATATAAGTTCGTACGTAACTTTCTAAGTTCGTACGATCAGCTGGTGAAATAACTCAGATCTGAAAACTTCGAATCTGGGAACTTTTCAACCAACAACTTCGAATACCCTTGTATCTGCAATGATCTTTAACACTGTAGAACGTATTCTCTCATTTCTTTATCGTGTAATACCCCGAACCTTAAACGAATGATTTGTTTATTGCTCTGATAGCACTTGAAGGTTCCCGTGACCTGGATCTACGAGATAATCTTGTATATTCGAGTGCGGAATCCTCAAATATACACAACGATAATAAACAAGTAAACACGAATATGTAACGAACACTTTTATTGAACGTAAACAAGTATTACATTCAAACTAAGATACAAACTCTCTCTATATCCTTTCTGCGAACTTACACTAAAGAACTAAGACTTCAGACTTGTGTATATATAGGCACCTAAGTTCGTACAAACTTAGGCAACTTCGAAGCCCATACAAACTTACCTAAGTTCGTACGAACTTAGTAAGTTTGTACCTACTTCTAAGTTCGTATGAACTTACACATATACACATACAAGACAAAAGTTAACAATTACAATAATTAACAAAATGACTTATAAAACTAACTATTACAAACTAGAGGTTGTTGTTACTCAAAATGCACCAACATATATGTTACAATTAGGTATTCCGGACATGTTATCAAGGAATTTCCTGTCAAGTTTGAAAGATGTGAGTTTGTTGGGATGTTACTTAATACGTCCTGGGAAAGGTAGGCTTACTTCTCTCTGTCGTTTAGCTATAGAGTCAGTGCCCGTTGTTGGTGTAACAACATGTTGTTCTTCCACCGATGGAGGAACTGAAGGTTGGCTTGGTGGGATCTTTGAGTCTGGTGTGTCTATCTGCTTGGCTTCCTCGACACGTAGGTTGTGAACAATGTTACTAGGGAAGCTACCCCTAGGTCTAGTCTCGAGTCGTTGTGTTAATTGGCCTATTTGGGTTTCTGGACTCTTAAGTAAGGCAAGTTGATTTCTCATGAAGATATTAGTTTGGTCTTGTCTTCCCATGGTTTTCTAGTTCATCTGGTATTGACCTTCGATGAACTGAGTGAGGGTGTCCACTGAGCCAGTGGCTGGGGTGGTTGTCTTAGTATTTGCTTCAGAAAATTGGGTGTTATTTAGCGTACGTCCGATGAGTGGAAGCGGTTGGTTAGATCAAGTACATTAAGGATAGATTTGGGGTCATTAAGGATAGATCAAGTACCTAGGTGGAAATCTAGGTTGGAAGTGTGGTTGGTTGTTTCTTGGTGGATATCGGACGTCTCTAGATTGGTTTGGTGAATTATGAGTGACTTAGGGGTGCTTTTGTGTATGAGCTGGGAACTGAGTGTAGTAAACAGTGTCGTCAAGGTCCTCATACTCAACCTGGTATTCCTCTACAGGATGTGGGTTGGTACAGTTTGGGCAAGCTTGAACCTAGTGGACTTATTGATGTTGCTTCTTTAATTATCCTATTTTCTTGGCAGGGGTCTCCATCTGTTCACTAAGAGATTTGATAGCTTCAGTGTGAGCATGATTAGATGTACGATCGAGTTGGTTGTTAGGGCATTTCTTAAGCATTCCTTTAAAGCATTCCTAGGCAGTGTAGAGTGATTCATCAAAAGACTGCCGAAAGTTTAAGATGTCGTTCTTGAGTTTGGTTTGTTTGGATGGAGGAAAGTACTTGATCAGGAACTTAGTTGCCATTTTCGTCTAGAAGTAATAGAGTCGGTATCTAGTCCTTCAAACCAAGTTTGTGCATGGTGAGAGAGGGAGTAAGGGAAATATAGGCGGATTATATCTTGTTCGACCCCGTTCTACTTATAGGAATTTGATGAGGAAATTAATATATCAAGGTGAGAGTTGGGATCGTCATTTGTTAGGCCGTGGAATTGGTAGTGATTTTGGATCACTTGCACAATGTGGTGTTTGAGTTCGAACGATGCTCCTTGAATCTCTGGGTAAAGTATTGGCTCTCCTTGACCTTCAATCGAGGGTTTGGTGTTATCGGCAAGGGTAATGCGTCTAGCTATCGTTGGTTGATAGGAAGATGATCATTTTTCTTGTCGGATGGTTCGAATGATTGATCCGGGATTAGGAAATAGATTGATTGGCTTAGATCCGGAGGATTGGGTCATTTATTGGTAAGGAAAGAAATTTTGGGGGTTCTTAAGAATGGAAGTTTCGTCAAAACGACTCTTGAATCGTACAATTAGTTCCCCGGCAAGCGGCGCCAAAAACTTGATGTGGCCCGAACGGTCGGTTTGTCTCGCGCGAGGTGTCGCCGGTTATGGATGCTGGTTGCTGACGGGACGGTGTGCAATTAGTAGGGTGTTTTATATTTATAATGTGGGGTATCCTAAATTACTTAGTACGTACATGCACTAACTAAGGCGAGTAAGTGATAAGTATAACTCATGTGTCATTATTTAAAACCGACTAAATTGAAACTGCAATGTTTCAGACTAGTGCATTTTAACTAGTGAAATGGTTTATAAAGAGTAGGGGTAATATTGGATTTTTGTTTATACTACTAAGATATTGTAGATAAAAAGTAATGTAAATTCGAATGATGGATATGCGGTGTTTGTTATGATTTCGCTAGCAATGTTATGGGATGATGCGTGCTAAATTTTATTTAAAGGAAACTTTGATCAAGTTACTTGCATGTTTTGTTATATTGAGTGCCATTGGTGTAGGTAATAAATTCCCTACTAATCGATTATCATGTTACCAAGAATTCCGTCAAAGAGTAATTCAATTTGTATAAAAGCTTTTCTCATTGTATATTGCAGAAGGTCTATTTTATTATGGTCAATATAAACATAAATCCACCATCAATTTTAGTAAAATCTTACATTAACGAGGGTGCACTGAAGTACTAACTAGACATGTTAAAAAGAACTGGTTCATGAGTCGAAACCGGTTTTCAAACCAAAAATCGGTTTGAGTTAAGCGGTTTGGTTTCAAACTAATCCGAACCAGTTTCAACTCTTTTTAAATCGAACCAGTTTGATTCGAAACTGATTTTGACCAAATCGGTTTGGTCTGGAAAATATAACCGATTTGTGCATCTCTGGTACTAACAAATAATGTGTCGGTGGATTTGTTGATCTCAAATCCATACACTGTTGAAATTGTAAAGTCAGGCACCAACATCAAAGTCAGTTGAATTGTTCGATATGAAGGATAAATCGTTAAATTTGATCTTATTTGGTTTTATTCTCTGTTTTTTCTCCGTCATGTTCATCGCCGATTCCTCTTCTCTACTTGGATCAGCTCGCGTTGTTTTTCAGGTTCTGTTGTCAATTTAATTCCAGCATTTATAATTCTTCATCAATATAGGTATCATGTATTTGCTCTTGAGTTAGGTTATTTTCGTATGTTTTAACGTTTAGGGTTATAACTTAAATTAATTTTGGGGAGAGACGGTTATAACTCTGTGATTAAATAAATTTTCTTTTTGAAATGTCTCCATAAATATGATTGTACATGACTCTAATTTATGTCTTTAAATAGTAAAAATAAGTTGATTAAGTAATGTTATAAATTCATTCATAGAAAATAGTTTTGGAAAGTTAGGGTTCGAACTTCAGAAAGAGTTGGAGCCTGCTTATGGATGTTTAAAAGATAAGTTGATTAAGTAAGGAACAAAATGTTTGAATCATGTTGCATCAACACTCATAATAGAAGTAAAAAAGAGAAAACTAGTTTAATACCCATGCGCTGCTGGTGTACATTATTTTAAAAACATTGTAGATTAAATATTTTGAGTCTGCATTTCTCTTTGGATCGCTACCAAAAATCACATATTTTGGAACTGCAACTGTCTCGACCTTTTACACTTCAGGCCCTACCCCGCCCATTTTGCGCCTTTGTGTTATGGTTGAGCAAATTTGGAATCTCTTAAATGCAAAGAGTATTCTAAATAGTTTTAGGAATGAATGAACTTCATCTAAATCAATGCAAGAACTACAATCATATGTAACTTGTGGGCATCCCGTAGTTGGTGATTGTGGTTCTTGCATTGATTTATATGAAGTTCATATCATTCCTAAAATTACTCAAAATCCTATGTGCATGCAAGGGAATTCAAGAATTTGCTCAACCATAACACCAAACTCTAATATGGGTGGGGTGGGGTGGGGCTGGAAGTGTAAAGGGCCGAAACAGTTGCAGACTTTGACCCCTAAAAATAGGTGTAGAAAAAGGAGTTACAAGACTATCTAAGTAAGGATCACTAATCAATGTAAAAAAAAACGTTAAGCTTACAAAGCATTCCAAGAATTTAAAAATTAATGAAGAGCAAAATTATTCAGACGTACTAATGGTAAAATTGGCGGGTCAGTAACAGATCAAAATAGTTTTAGGTCAAAGTGGCAAACTATTTAGCACGGGTCACAACAGGGCATGTTGACTAACTAAAATTTTTGTTGATTTGTTGAAATTATCGAATAACTCTGATAAAATAAGATTAATAGCTTTGAGTACACATTGGCTAACCTTTATCAACTGTTATGACTTTAACTATCATTACAGTTATTCATTACAAAATAGTTTACCATCAAATTTTACATTCAATAACTGGCCTATTTTAATATTGTATACCCTTCTGCTTACAAAATTTTTGGAATGCAGATCAAACTAACATTCAGTACAAGACTACAAAGATTATATTTGATGAGTAAAAAAGTTCTCGTGTAATAAAAGCGTTGGTCTCTATTCATATGGTAATAACTACTAAATAACACCAACTGATTTTGGGGGAGGGGGACTTTTCAGACAGATTCAAGGATTACTTTTCAATGGTACATTCTTCTATTGATTCAATCAAATAAATTACATTCTCTTGCGGAAATAGATAAGATAAATCTAACTTGAACAAATTCAATTGAATAAAAAATTTAATCCTCACTCAGAAAACTAAGAACACACTTAGGTTTGCTCACGCTAACTTAATATACTTGCAATCATAACATAGAAGTTCTTTCAATGATTGCAGTCACATGAGTACGTTCTTCTGTCAATTAACTTGACTTGATAGAAGTATGGTAATGGAAAGAATTCCTACTAGAATGTCACGGTTATCATTCTGTCACGTGTCCTTTTTCTGAGTGGATAATACTAAAACGGAATTGTACTATATTCCGTCTGTCTGAAATGTGGGGACAATGACATATGTCCTTTTGTTAAACCGAGATGTTTTAATTGCCGACTCTTTAACTTGGTAGTTGAATCCATCTCAGTGTCCACGCTCTATCTTCAGCTTTCTCTGTGACTCCATTGAATGCTACTTCCTCTTGATCAGCTTAAAACATGATACTTTATGATCAAACTTGAGTCTTAGACTCTTTTGATATCTCTTTCTAAAGCTTGATCACTTACATTAAGCATATGATACTTTATACTTCTATTATCTTTTTCTAAGTATAAGTATTTTTTCAGTGTCACCACTCACCATCATTTATTGAACACATCAAAGAACCTAACAAAAAGTTCAGTTTGTTTAACTTAAATTGTAATTTGGCGCTAAATTATATTATAACTTAAGAGTAAAAGTAACTATCACTAGTAGAGTTTAACTTTATCAATGATGAATTCAGCTGTTATATTATTATTTCATTGATATTTTTCCCGATTTGCTAATGTAGACAAATTATGGGGACATTGAATTTGGTTTCTACCCTAACGTGGCTCCACAAACAGTTGAACACATTTACAAACTTGTTCGTTTGGGATGCTATAATACAAATCACTTCTTTCGGGTAACTTCACAAACTTAGAAGAAACATTTCCGATGAATTCTGTTGGAGTAGGTTTAGTTATTTTGTATGGATGATAAAATTTGAAGAGTGGCTGCAAACAGGTAGATAAGGGGTTCGTTGCACAAGTGGCTGATGTCTCTAGTGGGAGAACAGCTCCAATGAATGAAGAACAAAGGAAAGAAGCTGAGAAAACCATTAAAGGTGAATTCAGTGACGTTAAGCATGTAAGAGGAGTTCTTTCTATGGGGAGGTAATGCTGTTTTCAGAGTTATGTATTTTATTTTATTTTCAGTTTTAGCTTTTGGCCTTGGTTGCTGGGTTTGACTTGTATCCACGGCTTTGAGTTCTTGTGTAGAAGTTTATAATTAGATTAAGAGTGTTAATAGTTCTGGAATCTTTTATATGATGGTTATTGTTATGTGTAAAATTAACGCATGATATTACTTGCTTTGTTCCTTCAATGTCGATCATCTAGAGTTCCAAAGCAATGACATCATAACTTAATTTTTTTTAGGTATTCAGATCCAAACAGTGCTCAATCCTCATTTTCAATGCTTCTTGGAGATGCTCCACACCTTGATCATGAAGTTTGTCATTTGACTTTCTTTTCTTTTAGATTATCCAAATGATAATTTTTGTCAATTTCAAAGAACGTTACTTGGTAATTATCTTTCTCAGTATGCAATTTTCGGTAAAGTTACTAAAGGTGATGAGACATTGAGGAAGCTTGAGGAATTGCCCACTCGCCGTGAAGGGATATTTGTAATGGTATACTTTTTGAACTTTGTTAGGATCTCAAAATCTCATTACTGTCAACCAGGGTTCAAGTATCGTGCACCCGATGATTTATAAATCCTATAAGGTTGATAATACGAGGCGTTCATATATGGTTTACACACTTACATATACATGCATATAGAGCGCTACTATTAGTACATTTACATACACATAATTTTCTATGATCTGTTGAAGTTGACATTTAGTTAGTGTTAAAGGCTATCTGTTAATAACTGGTGATTGATCAATTTTTTGTTCTTGTTTGTTTTTCTCGCGGGTCAGCCAACTGAGCGCATCACGATTCTTTCAACATACTATTTTGGTGAGTTCTTGTTTAGCTTTTCATGTCAAATTAATTTAGTAGCAAATATCAGGTTTATATTTCATGATCCTAAGATTGTTGTTTACATATGATATTAGGAACTAGCATCGCTTGACCAAAAGTATAATACGAGTGAGGGTCTTATTAATTTCTTTTTCTCAAAAAAAATATTAAATGTTATGCAGATAACCTCTTTGCAATTTGTTCGTATGTGTTCTTTCAAGTTTAACCAAACAAATAAACTAACACGAACACGTAAACAAACAGATTTTCATCTTTATCTTCATTGTTAAGTAATTAATAACGTCCGTATTCATGTATGTTTGTTGATTAAAATGGTAAACAAACACGAACAGATTAACACGTTTGTGATCCGTATTTGGGAATCTTTTCATGAAAAGATATTTCAACACATAAACAAACTTAGTACATTACTAATACGGAATTTTTAAACAGAGGGGTTGGAAGTATGATATTTTTTGGTTGTTGAATGGTATAAAAGGAGATGGTGGATGATAGAGACAACAATATCATAACTCGTGACAGAGAAGGCATTTAGGCCAGGATACGATTCGTGATAACTAAGAATTTTGGATTTTAAGCATGCTAATTCATGTGGAGGGAGGAGTAAGTGTGCGCTTGCCCACCAAAGATTTATGATGAACGTAAATGATCGAACGAGACCTCGTTTCTGTTTGTTTATTCAACTTACCAAACAGTAAATCTTGTTCACGTTTGTGTGTCTAAACTAAAATAAATAAACTTTGCACCGAATGGTTGGCTAGCTTACAGCCCTACAAAGAAGCCTTGCTGCATATGGTTCCCATTGTATAATGTCAAATCTTGCTTCTATATGGGATTAATTTGTAATTCTATATGAATTACCTCAAGTGTTAGGCTACTTGTAGCTAATAATTTAGTTCGCCATTTATTTTACAGATACAGATATGGAGACTTGTCAACAGGATAAGTCAATGCTTAAGAGGAGACTTGCTGCTTCTGCTGTCGAGATTGAACGACAGGTAACTATTGCAGCTTTTAGCCTACGCAATTCAATTTGTGTCGAAGGTTGTTACATACTTGCATGAAAAAGGATGATGGTTACGTGATTCAGATTGTGTGTACCTGTGTACTTTGAGGTTCTTTATGTAGTATAAAAATATTAAGCTATTATTTTAGTGCATCATTCGGAATTTTTTATTTTTTTTGTTATGTTAGTAACTATGCGAGTCAGAAATCTAGATCAGCCATTGATGTGACTTATTTACATAGTCTAAGGACAGTAGTTTGATTATCTGTCAAAAGTCTGAAATATCATTCACTAAAGACAAAATTAATGAACCTAGTAGTGATCATATTGAGCAAATAGGTTAGTTTTATTTGGTCTATATATTAGAGGGGTACTGTCAGTTCTCGTCATCCTTCCCAAATAGGTTGTTTGGCTTTAAATTATTAGCCTTAAAATAAGTCTGTTTTTCCATTTCCTTAAATACGAGACAAAATATCTAAATATCATCTGGTAAAAAAGTAATTAAATGAACTGTGTAGTGCTGATAATGAGCAAATAGGTTTGTTTTAGTTGGACACTTGGACTCCTCTCCAAAAAAAAAATGCTCAAAATTCTCGTCAAACATCCCAAATAGGTTGTTAGGCTTTTAGGAAGGCAATTATATTATTTTCTTAGTAATTAGCCTTGGACAATACAGTTTTTCCGAGTAAAGCCATGGGTTTTGATACTGGCAGCCTAAACGGCTGTTTGTAAGGATAGTTTTTGTGCATAATAATTTGTACTTTCTGGTTACATATATTGGATGGGTTGATGATTGGTTGTTAATATACAACCATTTATGCATAAAAGTCATCCTTAAAGGCACTACTTAGGGCTGTGATTATCGAACCTTCTTAACTCTTTTTGGTTAGTTAAGAGAGTCTGATTAGGTGTTCCCTACAAGAGTGTATAATTAGAGAATTCGGGATACTACTCTAGTAGGCTTTTTTGCAATAATTGATAAGAGTTCCTATCGAGCGTCAGTTGGGAGATAGCCTACCTCTTGAAAGTAGGTATTTTGGCTAGATGGTTTCCTCTTGAAAGCAACTGACGTATGCATTCTGTTTATTTTCTAAAAATTGTTTGGGTCCGATTGTAGGTTAAGAGTACTTGCACTATTTTTTTTGACAGTTTCATGACTATTTAAATAGTAATTATATGCCCATTCTCATACAATCAGTACTGATATTGATTTGGGTCCACAACATTTTTCTTGGTTATCATGTTGGCTAATTCTTAGACCCCCACCCACACACACACATAACAACAACAAAAAAGATAAAATAACATTGGATAAACATGGTTTAGTCATACTGGAGGTATGCATTTTTTAAGAAAGAAGTTTTTGTTTTCCTCTTTGGCATGAACTTAGAGGGTGTTTTTTTTTATTGTTGCAGAGGATGAAATGCTTCCCATGACCAAAAAGGACTAGGTATTAAAGAAGCAACAACAATTCTCGGGTATCAATGTTATTTGGATACCATTGTTTTAGCTCATTTTTAGAAGGTTTTGTACAACGTAACCATAACATAAAGCTCTCTGTTTGGCAGAAAATGAAAGAATGTAGCTGGCTAGTGAAGAAATGTCGAACTATTTGAATCATTCACGGATTGTAGATGGTCAATGTGTCATTGACCTGCCGAGCAAACTGAACCATGCTTTTCATAGACATCCCATGCTTAAGGTATATAGGGTGCAGTAGAGCTTTATTGATGGCTACTTGAATGCAGACACATGTGGATTGCGTTTGTTTGTTATGCTAATAGACAAGAGTGAGGTGATGGTTTTGACACTTTTATCGTGTCAATGTCAAGTGTCATCTCTGGTTTTTCAATTGAAATGTATTTTTTAAGTTTAGGGTTTCCATCATAAACACAAAAGTTGACAGATGTCTGTTGGGGTTTAAACACATTAGCTTATGTTATATGGGAAAAGACTTTTCCCTCTTAAGTGGTCAAATCTTTGCAAGTAAACATCCAGTATTGTCTTGTCTGCAAAGATTTGACTTTTCCTTATCCAAGTGATCGAATCTTATTCTAATTTGTATTCCTTGTTACCCCAAGACAATTCACATTGTCAATGTCAAGTTTATCATTTTCATTTCCTCTTATAGGTTTAAGTTGAGGGTTTAGAGTTTTACCGAGAATAAATAACTGAGTATTATGAATTTTGTTTTATGTGAAAAGATTTGACTCTTCTCCAAGTGGTTGATAGGCAAATGTCGCAAATTTATTAGGGTTTTGAGGGCAGGAGGATGGAGAATGTCCCTAGTGACAGCATAGTCCTAAACTGCTAATTAGGAACCTATCACATGGTTGAAAATTAGGTTTGACTTTTGTCTCATTTGACTCATGCTTCTTCTAAGCATTCCTGTAGCTGCATGAGGATAAGGCATGGTCCATTTTGGACATACAGGGAATAGTTACGTGTATACATGGGTGGTCGGGAATTGAGAAAAACATAGAATAAAATGCCATGCAATGTCTTTTTTTTACATTTACTATAACATTACACATTTCTTCATAAAAAATATAATTATTACAAGATAGTAGTAGCATTGATCAACTCGACTAACAATTTCTATGGTTTGCAACCAGACTGGTTCGCAATCAATTGCATATCGATAATGTGGTGGACTCACTCAGTGGTTATGGTTATGGTTATAGGTTATGGTTATGGTTATAGGGTGTCAGGGCTCGAATCTAATAATTCTAATAACTTATTATTGGATGGACTAACATTTTAGATTGATATTTTGATGAAAGGAGAAATTCTTTACTTATGCTTGGTTGATATAAAAGTTGTTTTTATATGTCAAATAATATAAATCATAGATGAGCAATTGAGCACCGGACTTTCGTTGCTTTTTCTATGTTGAGACTATTACGTGGCATCATAGAAATATCATAAAAATAAAATTAAATTACTAAAGTTATAATTCTAAGTTGTACAATGCATTTACTATGGGGGCAAGACGAGGGATTATGATGTTTGAATTTTAGCAAGGAGATGTGAACCAAAATTACTCCTACTAACGGCTTGTAATAACCACTATTGCATAAAACGGCATTTCCTGTTGAGATTTTGTCGAAAAACAGAAGATATAGGCATGTTTCCTTTCGGAAAATTACTCAATTTTTTCGAAATCTTTTTTTAAAAAAACTAAAAAATAAGAACACGTGTCCAAGTTGGGATTTTCTCGAGAAGTTTTCTAAGTAAATTGAATCTACCATTTGTGGTTTTCTGTATTTCTTATTCTAGAAAATGAAAACTTCATCTTTTACATTTGAATACATTTTGTAGGTCACCCTTGAACGGATCCAACGGGGTAACAACGCTTGTAAGAGCGCGGAAAACTCTTAGAAACGATACGAGTGTTCAAAATACGTTTATCTCACAAACAGTCCCTTACTTTGAATGTATTCGAACTAGGATGAATCGTACGAACCTGATATACTGATCTGAGTTCGTAGGAAAGCTTAGAAATAATATTTTTGAACTTTATATTTATAAGCAGCTAGGTTCGTACGAACTTAGCTGCTCCTAAGTTCGTACGAACCTATAAGTTCGTACCTGACTTAGTTCTAAGTTCGTACGAACCTACACATATAACATATATAAATATTATTCTCTAACATATTAATAAACAACATATAACAAAATATTCATTTATTAATAACAAAGACTATTACAAAACTAATCTATTACACAATAGAAGCTAATCTATTACAAAACATGTACCAACAGACTCCCCCTTGACAATAGTTCTATTAGACTTCAGTCTTTTCTTTGTCTTCAAAGCAACTTCTTTCTAACTCTGATTACTTCCTGCCCATATACCTTTCTCGACACAAACATTTACAACCTTTTGATATCTTCTGTCCTCGTGTCTCCAATTATCTCTGTAGAGAATCTTGTTGACATGCAGCTTCATTAGATCATCTTTAGACAGATTTACCAAGTGTAAACAGCCGTATACTCTCATCACCACTGTTGGTGCACGTTTTGTGACAACAACTCTTATTTTGTAATAGTTAGTTTTGTAATTAATTTTATAGTTAATTTGTAGTTTGTTTAATTAACTTAGCCTTTTTTGTAAGTTGTATTGTAAGTTCGTACGAACCTATATGTTCGTACGAACATGTAAGTTCGTACGAACTTAGGACCAGCTAAGTTCGTACGAACTTGCTGGGTATAAATACCAACTTGTAATCTTTTATTGGTATGCTTTTGGAAACTGATATATTCGAATATACTGTGCTATTTTCGAATCTATACGAACCTACATTATAAACACTTGCAATTACTTGTTTTATTGTTGTTTATTGTGTATTATACCATTCCGCAAACTAATACACATTGTAATCCCATTTGGATCCGGTCAAGGGGACTTTCAATTGGTATCAGAGCTTTAACAAGTCTTTGTTGGGTTTGGGATTGCTTAAAACACAAAGAAAACAAGATTTAGAGTATTTTGGAAGATAAAAGTTGTACTTTCGGCTTCCTTGAGTGTTTGTGAGTCATATTCCTTAAGTATCATTCGATTTCAACGGGTGAATCTTTCTAGATCGTACGTTTCAGAAAGTGTTGTACGAACCTACCCAAAATAGCCTTCGAACCTAGCCAGCTGTAAGTTCGTACGAACCTACAGTTACGAACCTACCTAAGTTCGAATGTTTGAAAATTTGAAAAGTTTAACCTGAAGTTTGACTTATACGAACCTAGATAGTCTTCGAACCTGTAAGTTCGAATTAATCTAAGTTCGTACGAACCTAGTGTTGTTTGACCTCAGTTGACTTTTTAGTTTGACTTTGTTTGACTTTTTCTCGCGATGTCGAATCTCAATAAAATGTTGGAAATGGATTACGAGGTCGGTAAGTCAGCCTCACCACCTAAGCTCCTCAAAGGAGAGGACTACTTTTGGTGGAGAGATCGGTTTGAATCATTTGCGAGATTTCATGATATCCGCATGTGGATATGCATTAAGGATGGGTATGATTTACCTACTTATGAATTTGAAGGGAAGACGAAGTTTTGTACATATTCTGTCATGAAGGATGAAGACAAAAAGATGTACGAGGCTGAGAATAAGGCCTTGTCAGCCATTAATATGGGTCTCCCTCAGGAGATCAAACATACTTTTAAACGTTACCAATTCTCGAAAGAGCTTTGGGAAGCGTTAGAAAAGAGGTTCGATGGGAACGACAAGATTAAGGAGAGTAGAGCAGACTTGCTGACCAAACAATTCTATGTTTTCAAGTGTTTGAAGGGAGAGTGATTAGAGGAGATTATAACAAGATACTACCATCTGATGACTGAACTGGAAAACAGTGGACTTTCATTCACTGAAACTGTCAGATGTAATAAACTTCTTGAAGCATTACCATCGAAGTGGGACATCTATACTTTGATGATCAAGGAGAGTGCTGATTACAAGACTCTGACTCTTGATGACGTGATAGGAAAGTTGCGTGTTTATGATTTGAACATGTAGCGGAAAGAGACAGGATCCGATCAGGTTCAGGATCCTAGTGTTTACCATGGTAAACAATCTGATTCCGCTGCTTCTACTAGTATTGGTGGAGTTGCAGCTTTCTATACAAGCAAGGCTGAAACAGACTCGGCTATCAAAAATTCGGGTAGCAATGTCTGCTATATTGCCTCATCTGAGGACTCAGGAATTGATAGGAGACCAAAATCTGGGACAACAAGTGGTCTCAAATCGATGTCTATGAGTGTCAAATCAGCTGAAGGTGAAGTTGCCCTGCTTGCATCCTTTATTACAACAACTGAAAACTTTATTAAGGGCAAGGTCACATATCCTATTTTGATCAATGAGGATTATGACCAGTTAGATCCTGAAGATTTAGAAGAAATGAATCTTCAGTGGCAAATGGCCATGATAACCAGGCGGGCTCGGCGGTTCATGAACCGCACCGGAAGAAAGTTCATTGGCGGTAAAGTTGGATTTGATAAATCTAAAGTAAAGTGTTATAACTGTGATAGTTTTGGGCACTTTGCTCGAGAATGTCAAAGACCTAAAAGAGATTAAGCTACAGGTCAAAACGGGCCGAGAAACTTTAATCAAGGCTCCTCTGGTAACAATCAGAACTCAGGAAGTCATCAGACTTCAAGAGCTCTGGTAGTTCAATCACAGGAAGGAGCATATGATTGGAGCTCAAAATATGAAGAACCGCAAGCGTTTATGGCCTCTATTACTGAAGAAAAAGAGGAAAGCAGTGCGAGGTCTGATTCAGAGAAGGAAGTAACTACTGAGATGGAGATTAATGTACCTGCTGATGAAGAAAGAATCAAGACTCTGAAGTCAACTGAGGAAATGAGCTCAAAGGACTTCATTGCCTACATAGCAAATCTTGACGTTGAGATAACAAAAGGTATTACTAAATTTAGATCTAGTAGTTAAAGCCTGTGTGTTATGTACTAACTTTCAGGAACAGGCTGAGAAGTTAGTGGAATCATCTGATGTTATAACATCTCAGTTAAAATCTTTAAAAGAAGAAAACACTATTTTAAACATCAGAAACACAGAATTAATAAGTAAAGCAAAATCTGATAAAGCAGACATGAAATACTTAAAAGATAAGTTAAATGAGCAAAGTGTAAGAAATGACTTGGCTCATGAACATATTCTAGAATTGACTAAACTGTCTGCTGATAGGGAAAAGGAATTAGCTGACGCAAAGGTTAGGATAGCTGATCTTAACAGGAAATTAGAGTTAAGAAAATTCTGATTCGAAACCTTAGACAACATGCTTAACGTCCAAAAACAGCCTGGTGATCACAGGGGAATGGGCTATACAGAAAGCCCTCCTCCCTTTAATCATAATTATTCCTTTATTTATGATGAAACTGAGATGTCTACTGTTGATGATTCTGCTAAACAACCAGCAGTTCCTGGTCTAATACATTTCGTCAGACCTGCGAAAGCTGAGACAAAGTTTACACCTGAATCAACATTCTCTGACACTCCCATGCCACCTGTTTCTGAACTAAAAATGGATTTTGTAAAAGAGAGTGTGGTTGAACATGGAAGTGTCAAGGAGAAGCTAAAGCAATAAATTAATCTTGACTTACCCAAATTTGAAAATGAAAATTTATATACTAAAATTGATAAGGGTAAGAAGGTTATAGTTGTTTCCTCTCCAAGTTTTCCTGGATTGGACGATCTGACGATTCAAAAGGCCGCTAAAAAGGCTTTCGTGAAACGCTCATGCTTCACATGTCATCAAAAAGGGCATGTTGCAAGCATTTGTCCAACTAAGGGCAAAACTGGAAAGGTACAGGTGAAGAAAGACCAATCACCTGTAAAGTCTGTGTCGCCTCATAAAATGAAAAAATCTGAGGCGACAAGCATAAAACTGAGGTTGTCTGGTGTTTTCATACCAGAAGGTAAAATTAAAGAAAATGAAAATGCTGGTAATTCTAGGAGGAATGGGTTGGGATTTAAGAGAACTCAAAGTTCTCAGAGAACACAACCCGCATTAAAATCTGTAAAGTTTTCGTCTCATGATAGTTCTAGGAGCACTACCTCTTCTGGTGGAAGCTCTTATGGACAGTCTTCTAGGAATAAGACTCCACAGAGATACCAAACTCCCAACAACCATTTTAACAACCCTAATAATAATAATAGGAATTATCAAAATTCAAGTTATAACTATCCAACTAGGGTAAGATCTACATCAAACCCAAGGCCAATAAATCCTAGACTTTTTCAGAAGTCTCCAGAGAGAAAGCCTAGTGGTAGTACATCCCATGCTCAGACGAGTGAGACTTCCAAAGCATCTGGCTCTACTGAAAAGAGCAAGGTATACTTGAAGGAGTTCACATTCGTTGACGAGAATGGCAGACCTAAGACCGTCGTGGCTTGTGTCCCCCTTGACAACTAATTGTTTTCATCTAATGTGCATGAGTTAATCAGACGTGCCGCAAACTGGTGGTATGTTGATAGCGGTTGCTCAAGGCACATGACGGGGGAAAAACATCTTCTAGTGGACTTCATCCATAAGAAATGAGGATATGTCAACTTCGCAGGTGCGAAAGGTGGTCAAATTACTGGATTGGGAAATGTAACAAATGGTAAACTGATGCTAGAGCAAGTCAACTATATTGAGGAGCTGAAGCACAATCTTATGAGTGTATCTCAGATCTGTGATAAAGGACATCCGGTCCATTTCACAGATAGAGAAGCACTTATATTAAAACCTGGTTTCATCATTCCAGAAGAATGGATAATCATGAGGGCTCCTAGGAAGAATGACACTTATGTTATGGACATGAGTGTTACTGAATCTGTTCAGGAGTCAACATGTCTTTTATCCAAGGCATCTGAGAATGATTCTCAGTTGTGGCATCAGAAAATGTCACACCTGCATTTTAGAAAAATGAATTACATAGTTAGAAACGGACTAGTGTTAGGTGTACCAGTACAGAAGTTTGGCTTTGAGGACAAATGTGTACCTTGTCAGACAGGAAAACAGCACAAGGAACCTCATAAGTCAAAGTCTCAAAATTCCATTGCTTCAACTTTTGACCTTCTTCACATGGATTTATTTGGTCCTGTGAATGCAAGGAGTATAGGCGGTAAACACTACTGCCTAGTTATCACTGATGACTTCTCGCGTTTCTCTTGGGTATTCTTTTTGGGAACCAAAGATGAAACAACAGAAATGCTGATGACATTCTTTACCCAAATTGAACATCAATATGGGAGAGGAGTTAAGAGAATAAGAAGTGACAATGGCCTAGAGTTCAAGAACTCGGTAATGAATGTCTTTTTCTTAAGCAAATGAATTCAACACCAGTTTAGTGCACCCTATGAGCGACAACAAAATGGTGTCACCGAAAGGAAAAATAGAACCTTGATTGAAGCAGCAAGAACAATGGTGGCTGATTCAAAGCTTCCCGTGATCTTCTGGGGAGAAGCTGTGAACACAGCCTGTCATGTTCTAAATAGATTTTTAACCGTTAAGAAGCATAACAAAACATGTTATGAGCTTCTAAATGGTCGAAAACCAAACCTGACTGGTCTTGAACCCTTCGGTGTTCATTGTACATTATTGAAGACCAAGCATCAATCTAAATTTGGTGAGAAGGCTGACGAAGGATTTTTCCTAGGTTATGAAGCCGGATCTCCAAACAAACGGGTCTATAATAAGACATCTGGAAAAGTTGAGATTGTATATAACATACAAGTCACATCTTATACTCCAGCTACACAAACTGGACAAAATTGGTTATTTAATTATGACGCTGTTTTCAAGTCATTTAATCTTCCGATCCTAAGCGAAGTTGACACTTTAAGATTAGAACACGTTATACTAGATGATGGTGAAGACAATCTATTTGCACCAAGATCTAGTGTTCCATGTTCAGAAGATGCAAATGATAAAAGTAAAGAAGTCATTGCTGAACCGATTGTAGTCTTAGACCCCACATCAATCGATATCCCATCTCCATCTGAGGTTACCGACTCTGGGCAAGAATCTGCAGCAGAAGAAGCAACACCAGTAAGGGAGATTGGATCAAATCTAGGGTTTGACCTACCAGTTGATTCTACCATCTCGACTTGTGTGAACAAGTATCATCCAATTAATAATATCATTGGTGATCCGAGTTCTGGAGTAAAGACTCGTAAAGAGATATCTGACATCACTAGTCTATATGTATCGATCCAAGATACTAGGATCATGCATAAGTGCCTGTTCAGTTGTTTTATCTCTCAAATAGAGCCGAAAAATGTTCAAATGGCTCTCAAGCACAACTCTTGGGTTGAAGCTATGCAAGAAGAACTTGCTCAATTCAAAAAGCTCAAAGTATGGGAGCTAGTTGAATTACCTAAGGGAGAATATGCAATAGGCACCAAATGGGTGTTTAAGTGCAAACGTGATGATAAGGGAATTGTAACTCGCAACAAGGCAAGACTAGTAGTTCAGGGAATTAACCAACAAGAGGGGATTGATTATACAGAGGTGTTCGCACCAGTAGCAAGGCTAGAAGCAATTCGATTGTTTCTGGCATATGCTGCACATAAGAAGATTAAGGTATATCAACTCGACGTTAAGAGTGCCTTTCTTTATGGTAAAGTTGAAGAACTGGTGTTTGTCCAACAAGCTCCGGGGTTCAGTGATCCAGACTATCCAGATCGAGTCTATAAATTAGACAAGGCTCTGTATGGACTGCATCAAGCACCCAGAGCTTGGTATGAGACACTATCTACCTATCTCTTGGAAAACGGGTTCAAGAGGGGACAGATAGATAACACATTGTTCATCAAGTAGCAGAAGGAGGATTTCCTACTTGTACAAGTCTATGTTGATAATATCATTTATGGATCATCCGACGAGAAAATGTGCAGAGACTTTGAGCAAGTTATGAAGCGGAGATTTGAGATGAGTGCAATGGGTGAATTGAACTTCTTCTTAGGATTACAAGTTGATCAAAAGAATGATGGATTTTTCATTCATCAGACGAAATATGTTCATGAAATGCTCACGCGCTTCAACATGACAAACAGTTCGTCATTTGGCACTCCGATTCAACTGAATCATAATCTCGGACCAGATACTGAGAGCACTGAAGATGTGGATCCGACTCAATATCGGGCCATTATCGGTTCTCTCATGTATCTAACTGCTTCTAGACCAGACATAACATTTGCAGTCTGTTTGTGTGCTCACTTTCAAGCTAATCCAAAGGAATCACACATGAAAGCAACAAAGAGAATCTTGCGTTACCTTAAGGGCAAACCTAAGTTAGGTCTTTTGTATCCCTCGGGTGGCAATTTTGACTTTGTTGCCTATACTGACTCAGACTATGGAGGGTGTAACTTGAATAGGAAATCCACCTCGGGTGGTTGTCAGTTGCTAGGGGGTCGCATTGTCTCATGGCAATGTAAAAAGCAAACCTCGGTCGCAATCTCAACCTGTGAGGCTGAGTATGTAGCAGCCGGTAGTTGTTGTTCACAAGTATTGTGGATACAACAACAGTTGCGTGACTATGGTTTAAACTTCACAACTACCCCTATTATGATTGATAACCAATCAACAATGTCCATAACTAATAATCCGGTTAAGTATAGTAAAACGAAACACATTGACATTAGACATCATTTTATTCGTGAATGTGCTGAAAAACATCTGATTAAATTTGTTAAGGTGATAACTAATGACAATCTTGCCGAGAAATCCTGAATAAAAATATCTGAAAAACATTTGATAGGTCTCGGTTTGAGCTTTTAATCCAACTAAATGGGATGAGAAATCCTGAGTAAATTTTTCCTCAAAAGAACTTAGTGTATTTTTCTTTTTTTTTTAGTTCATTTTACTTTTTCTCTTTGCAAAAATGATAAAAATTGAGGGTCACTGTATTAATTGCAAAGAAATGATGAAATCATTACCCATGCCTAGAACATTTTATATGTGTGGCTTTTAGATGCAGGACATACATAATAAATGTACCTAAAATACAACGTATTTGATAGCTTCACATGATGATGTATTGGTAGGCATTAGACATAATGGTTTTCAAGTACTAAATCTATAATAAATAATACAATCTTTTCTGTGAACTCTTTAATTTGATGTACGACTTCAGTCTTAATTCTTAGGAGATAGATCGTACATGAATGCTTGATACTGGATATAAAATATAAATAAATCATCTAGGGGGTTCACTGACTATTTCTTCTGCTACATCTAGAAATATGCTGACCTAGATTCAGTCAGTGTTTCCTTGCACTGGAACAAACTTGACCGCGAAACAATAATAATGTGTTCAAGGTCTCTAGTCAAACTAAGTCGCTCTGTTGTACGAAAGTACAAACCTGTCACCTCTGGTTTGATTTTAGATTTGTTTGATTCTAACCTTAGTCTTGTCTGATAGTTGAATCATGTACCCATGTACATTGCTGTTAAAGCAAAATGACTTGACTTTAAAGATAACATAAAAATGAAAAATATCCGATACATGCTATTCTTGACTGTCTAGATCTTAAGGGTATATCAAATATAAGATAAACAGGAAACCGTGAACAATAATCTAATCTATTCTTGAGAATTCTGTATGTCGAATGTTTAAGTGGACAACAATACCTATAATCGCTGTGATCTATCATTTACAACAATAATAATCAAAGAAATAAATGAAAATTCCAAATTGTGTATTGTTCTCATCATGGCTAATTCGATCTTTGTATCAGTGACACTCTCAAAAATATTGTATGTTTCAAATATGAACAATTTCATATTCGCATTTTACATTTTGTGTTATTTTACATTGTTTAAATCAATAAATGAATGAAAGTTCTTAGTTTTTGGGAATTATTTACATTTTGTTCGATTAATTGCTCGAACCTTGATCAATGAAGTGTCTAAGTATATAGGTAATTGCTACTTGTTTTATAATTGAAAAAGTTAAACTTTTTAGTTTTAAAATTCTAAGTTCGTACGAACTTAGACCATAGGTTCGAAGACTAAGTTCGTACGAACTTAGGAGTTAGGGTATAAAAGGGTCAAGGTTTCGGTTAAACCTCACACTTTCAAAAATTCTTCGAACTTGTATCTTCGTACGAACATTTAGGGCCTTCGAACATACGTACGAATATCCGGACTTTTCAAATTAAAATCATTATCCGGACCGTGTTTTGCAATTCCAAACCGTTAGATATCATCACAAACATAATCCGCATCTTAGTAAGTAATTTATTCACAATTTGAACTTTAAACATTTACACATTCGGATTTAAGTTAGGTTTTATGAAAAACAAACTTAAAAATCAAATTGGTGATGCATACTTGGTTAAAATTGTTGTGTTAAGGTTGATTAAGTTAAAACGAACCTAGGCGCACCTTTTTCAAGTGTCTGATTGCGTACGAACCTACAAGGGCAGTAAGTTCGTACGAACCTACCTTGGTTCAAATTTTTTGAAATTTTAAATAATAATGTTTTTAGGCTTGTCTTGATTGTAGAATCATGCTTGCAAGGTTCTAAATTAATTATGTCTTATCCTAACATTATTATTCTTTATTTTTGGTGTGTTTGTGTTTGCTTTTGCAGAAATGGCTGATCAAGTACGTGAGTTCTTCAATAAGCACAATGTGGCTGTTTCATTTGATCTTGCAAATCTGGCGACCGAACCGTTTCGAGGCATGCTGGAATTTCTCATGCCCTCGCGAGTGTTCTTTGCACTCACTCATTCGCCGACGTTGAGGTTTCCTTACCTCAGTCAATTTTGGGCGGCGGCGGTTCATGACTGTGAGCCTCAGCCACCGGTGATAAGGAGAACCGTGAATGGTGTCGATATCGAGTTTTCTGCTGAGTTTTTGAGGCAGGTTTTGCAGTTGGGGACTGAAGAACAGGAAAACGGCCCAACTACTTTTCCTCTTGAGATGCGCGCTGGTGCGTTTCAACGCATGGGATATGTGGGAGATGTTGTCCACACCCAATACACCAAGAGTCTAGTGTACGGCCAGTGGCGCTATCTGATGCATATTTTACTTGTATCTTTCGGGCCGAAGAAGGCAGGGTTCGATACCATGAATCACAAACTACAGTCAGGGATGATCTCACTTGTTTACAACAAACCCTACTGTTTCAGCCAATATTTCTTTGATGAAATGGTTCAGCAAATAAAGGGGAGCGTGAAGGAGCATTTCATCCTGTATCCCAGATTTGTTATGATGGTGATTAATGCGTTGATCCCAAATCTTCCTGCCATTGATCCGGTTGTTCATCTGATGCCGGTCGATAAGAAAATTTTCAGTCATTGCCTCAGTCACAACAAACGACGAGCTGTTGCTGATAGGCCTCAAGTCGTGCCCTTATTTGGGGCGATTATTGATGCTGCTTATCAGGCTCCACCAAATAATGGTTGGTTGGATGTGGCTATGCCCCAGGAAGATGCTGAGGTTCCACTTCAAGAACCACGGCCGGCTCCGGCACACGAAGAAGTGGCAGAGCATGTAGCAGTTGTTGCTGAGCCTCTACGGGAAGTTGTTGAAGATATCCTGATCCAACAAGAGCACCCTGCTGAGGGAGAGCGTATTGACGCTGCTATTGCTGAAGGGTTAGTCAGTGCGAATCTGAACCAGACCGGTTCCGGGTGCAAGCTCGTAAGCGCCCGCGTTCCTCTGGTATTGTTATTGAAGAGAGTGATCAAGCTCCTCAACTCATATCTCATTCACCATCACCCGTCGCTCCACCGCCTATTCAATCTCCACCGGTTACATCCACAACCACACCACCCACACCTCCAACGGTTACACCTGCTACTGCCCTTCCGACGACTCAACCCACCCAATTTGTTCCCAACCCGGCTGCTCTTCTCTCCGATCCGGACAAGTTTACCTATCTTGAGGGCCGGATCACTAGCTTGATGGATATGGTGACTGCTTTGACTGCTATTGTTACAAGCCAGGAAGTTCGAGTCACAAATCTGACAGCTATTAATGAGCGCCTAGAGAAGAACCTTGAAAAGGTAGAAGATCAAGTGCGGCTAAATGAGGTCACTATCTTCCAAATGAAGCGCCAGTCGCTCAGGGGGGATAAGACAACAGGATGTAAGGAAGATGAGCTGAGACTTAAAGCTGATAATGACCGTGACGATGATCCAAGTGCACCCAAAGAAGGTGAGCTGCCTGGCTCTTCATCTAGAGTGCAAGGTGCAGTAATAGCTCAGGGGGAGTCTGGTCAAGCTTCTGGTGTGAGCAGATCTGGACAAGGTGCAACAAAGCCTCAAGAAGAGATTGAACCATCTGGAGGGTGGAACAAAGAGTCCAGTGAGGCACCAGCAGAAGGGTCAGACTGGAGCAAGAAAATCGAAGAAAAAACGGATCAGAAAGGTGGTTGGGGTGCAGAATCAGGGTCTGGTGTTGGTACATCGGCAGAAGGAGGTGGCAGGCAGATATTAGAATGGGGTGCAAAGAAGAATGAAAACGAAGCTGAGAAGGCTGGCAGTGGATCTGAGCAGACTCCAGTGAATCTAGGTGCGACTGAAACTATTGAAGCGTTGCTTGGTTTGGACGATTCTGATAGTGAGGAATCTGAGTTAGAGGAAGGAGAGATTTTGGATAAGGAGGTTGCAGACTGGAAATTCGATGATGAAATTATTCCAGATGACGATGCTGATATTGATGAATTCATAGTGTCAAAGCAACCAGTAACTGAAGTATTTGTTGAGGATGAAGCTGTGGAGAAAGTGATCAACTTGGAACAGGACTTAGCTCCTGAAGTTGATTCAGATTTTGAAGAAGTTGAACCAACTCGAGAGGATTTAAAGAAGTTATGGTTCAAAAAGGTTGAAAAGGAACCAGAAATCAAATATAAAGGTGATATCAGGTTCAGAGGATCGGGCAAGCTGAAGCGAGGCATCATAAGTTGGTTCTATGACAGCAATATGAAGTTGTTCATACTAAAAAGATATGATGGGATTCAGTACTTGAAGAACAAGCTGAAGACCTTTAGCTCGTTGCCTAAAATTGAACTGAAGGAGCTAGCTTGGATAAACTTGGTGAATATTGGTGATGATCCTTACGCTAGTGCCTTAGAAAGAATCTTAAAGCGTGAAGGAAGATCTAATCAGTTTGAAAGTCTAAAGCCAAAGCCGGGAAAAAGAGTTCCTGATCTGACCCGGATTGATCCACTAACTAACAAGCCGTGGATGAAGATGGTCTACAGACCAGTCAAATGCTTGAAGAGGGTTCCGCTGAAGAAAATGCCACAGAACATTCTTGCAAATCTCAAGTGGTGGTACGTGGATAACAAGACTACTGAGGCGGTAATGGAAGATTTTGAAGGAAAGGAGCTGCTGAGAGTTTATGACAGTTTACATCTGGTAAACTTGTCGAAGGACGATCTGATGAAACTTCATGTAAACAAGATCTTGTATAGAGACAGTTGGAGACATGAAGGACGAAGGTATCAGAAGGTTGTGAAGGTGTGTGTTGAAAAAGGCTTATGGGCTGAGAGTTGACAGAGTTGATCGAGAATAAAGATTCGACAGAGCCAGAAGACTGAAGACAGATAGAGCTATTGTCAAGGTGGAGTCTGTTGGTGCACGTTTTGTGACAACAGCTCTTATTTTGTAATAGTTAGTTTTGTAATTAGTTTTATAGTTAATTTGTAGTTTGTTTAATTAACTTAGCCTTTTTGTAAGTTGTATTGTAAGTTCGTACGAACATGTAAGTTCGTACGAACCTAGGACTAGCTAAGTTCGTACGAACTTGCTGGGTATAAATACCAACTTGTAATCTTTTATTGTATGCTTTTGGAAACTGATATATTTGAATATACTGTGCTATTTTCGAATCTATACGAACCTACATTATAAACACTTGCAATTACTTGTTTTATTGTTGTTTATTGTGTATTATACCATTTCGCAAACTAATACACATTATAATCCCATTTGTATCCGTTCAAGGGGACTTTCAACCACATTTCCTTCATTGTCCTCCATTACTGCCTCAGCAGTTTCACTATCCACAAACCACCGCTTTAAGTTTGCAAGAACGTCCTGTGGCATCTTTTTCAACGGAACTCTCTTCAAGCACTTCACTGGTTTATACACCATCTTCATTCAAGGCTTGTTAGTATTGGGATCAATCCTGGTCAAGTCAGGAACTCTTTTGCCTACTCTTGGTTTCAAATCAACATATTCTCTCAATGTAAGTGTAGCAGCCAAAAGGATGATCTTTTAATCAAATCAAGTGGATAAGGAGACAAGAACATAAGCAAATAATATAAAGTTTAAACAAAATGATGAACAAAAGGAATAAAACTTTATATTTCTCAATACCCAAAATATTCTCTCAATGTAAGTGTAGCAGCCAAAATACAGAGAATAAAGTGTGTGTAAAATGTCTTGCCCTAAATATCTCTAACTTTGATATTTATACTAAACAAACTGGCCGTTCTGCGACACAAGCCTTGTGTCGCAGAGATCACTAATGCGACACAAGCACTGTGTCGCAACTACAACTAATGCGACACAAGCCTTGTGTCGCAGTACACAGAAAATGTAATTTTCACTAAGTCTATTACTTTTACAGACACAGTACAGACTAGACCAACTGACAGACACTCTAAGATGCATCAACAAACTCCCCCGTGTCTTCAGCTTGGTCTTCAAGATCTTCGTTCAAACCCAGCCTGCTGGAAATACACCGCCAGCGTGTATTCCATGTGTCACACACACATTGACAATCCTCTGAAATTGAAGTGCGAACTTCTTGTTCATCACGTTCTTCTCATTGAAGCGAATCGGGTTGTCAAATAGCTTTCTCAGATCTTTCTCAGAGAAATTTATTAAGCTCATCGGATCAAAAACTCTGAATTGAGTTTTCTTCAAGTTATAAAGTGAGCTCTTCTCTGGTTGCTCGGTTTCAGGCACAAATATCAAAACTACCTCTCCAGTATGAGCATCCAGTTCCCAGTAATGAAGTCTTCTTAGAAAGTCCAAGGGAACTGTTTCCAGAGGTATCTTCTTCAAGCACTCAGCCGGAGGATAACGCATTTTGATCAATGGCTGTTTGGTGACAGGATCTAACCGTTTCTTATATATAATTCTTGTTCCCAATGTCGGTTTGATGAAACTGTACCGTTTAGTGCGAATTTCACGTTGAAGCGTAGATTGAATGAAGTTGGCACGATCGTCTTTGGAAGGATTAATCAAAGCAAGCTGAGCGAGACGATTGATTTCTCCTTTTGGAAAGGTGCTCAACTTTGAGAGTGATCTATTGAAATATTGGATACCATCAAGCCTTTTGATCATAAATAATCCATTTGAGATCTTCCAACTCTTTATCAGTCCAGTATACACTCCAGTGACCTTGTATGATTTGCAGGTGACCGGCACTTGTTTCCCATCTTTTCCGTGCGGCCACCATTTAGCAAGTCTCTCATCTTTGGTCTCAATCGGTTCATCATCAGGAATAGGAGTCTCCGATGTTCCTTCATCTTGAGTCTCAGAAATATTATCAGTTTCGTCTTCAGAAGAATCTGACTCAATAATTGGAGCATCATCATAGAACTCATCATCATCAAGCTCTTCCTCCTCAACCTCAAAATCAGCATCTTCTTCAAAGTTATCACTATCATTTTCCGAATTGACTTCGTTTATCATGCGTTGAATAAACGAGAGGTCTGCACAAGAATAATCAACTGCTAACGGTCTCGGTTGGCCAGGAATCCGATGCACAGGAAAGTACTCTAAAGAAGGTATTTCATTAGAAGGTTCAATTAGTACATCATCAGATACAGACTCTGACCCCGGTCCTATTGGTTCTATTGATGGACCGGCGGGAACAGACTCCCCTGGACCAATAGACCGGGTCTCAAACTCCCTAAACCTATCCTCTAATTGTGTGATTCTAGACGTTTGAGCTTCAATTAGGGCGGCTTGTGACTGAATGAGATTGGCTTGATCGTGCACAGTCTTTTGCATCTCCTCCATCCGATCCAAAAGTTGCTTTATAATATCAGGATGAGGATGCACGGGAGTCTGAACCTCCGAAGGCCCAGTAGTTGAAGAAGTGCGCGGTCGACTGGATGTAGGAATGTCGTCTGAGACGATGTAAGTGACATCCGCACGTGGCCTTTTGCCTGTCGACCTGGGAGGAGAGGGACAGATCTCATCAATATCCCGCATAATATCTTCAAATTGAGGATCGGGATGTTGTTGTTGCTGTTGTTGAGACTGTTGTTGTGGTTGTTGTTGTTGAATCTGTTGTTGTTGTTGTTGTTGAATCGGTGCCTGTGGTGGAGGTGTCAGTGGCCTAGGAATAGGAGCCGGTTCGGCGAATTCGTCACCCTCCGGAGGCACATAGGCCTCATCCACAATGTGTCCAAAAAGAGGCACGTCAGGTGGAACCGGTGCACCCTTAGCATATTGGCCGGAGACCACAAAAATTCTGGTATTAATTGGCGTTGGTCTGAATTGGTGCTGTGGGGCCACCGGTAATCCCGGGAGCAGGTGGTTGATGAGAAGTTGAACAAATCGTGGGTACAAAGCCCACTGGTTCTCACCTGCTTGAGTTTGGTCCACCATAGCACGAAAGATATAGCCCGAAAAGTTGTAGGGCTTATTGTATACCAGTGCCAGCATTGCTGACGCAGTTGAGTGGCTGATGCCATCGAAACCAGCTTTGCGTGCAGAAAGGCACACTATCATTATGTGCATCAAATACCGCCAGACCTTGGTGAGAAAGGCCTTGCGATATTGATCTCTGGGGATAGTAGGATAACCCAGACGAATCAATCCGCCAGAGATAAATGCATTTAAGAAAGTAACCGGCATTTCTGAGTCGTCCGGAAACTCAAAGAACTCTCTGATAGTCTGTTCAGAGATGATGATCTCACGATCATGAACGCGGGAGATAATCCTGGTGAATGGGAGATTTGAATTTATCGTCGCGTTAGCCCAAAATTCCGTGACGTGATCACGGTAGATAGCAGTAGTGGCCGTGATGGCATTATATACCCGAGAGCGGCGAAGAAAAGCAATCATGGGTCTATATGGTGCTGCCGACTCTTTGTCATCATCCAAGAATGCAGTCACATTGTGACGTGGTTCCCAAAACAAAGCATTCACATTTACACCTGCCATATCTGTAAGAACACGAGAAACTTGGAAGCCGTTAGTTTCAACAAAAAGATTGACATTTTTGAATTAAAAATTGTCTTGCGACACAAGACTTGTGTCGCACGACAGACTGCGACATAACGAGTTATGTCGCAGTTTTGCAATAAAATCAATTTAATGATTATTCAGCGACACAAGGATTGTGTCGCACATTTAGGTCAGCGACATAGCAGTTGTGACGCAGACAATTCAGCGACACAAAAATTGTGTCGCAGCATGATCAACGTCATAAGACAGCGACACAACTCTTGTGTCGCAAAGATGAACACTTTTAAACCCAGATTAGTCTGATGAACAAAAAATAGGGGTTTTGTGTTTTGATCATGGCCGAAGGTGTATCAAGATAGCAGGAACCTAAAGCAACAATGATTTCACAAAATATAACACATTTAGGCATGTAATTGATGCAAATATTGAAAACCTAAAATACCGAAACTTCAAAATCAAATGTACAATTGAATATGCAGTTAAAGATGGTAAGATAAGTACCTATAGATGCGGAATAATAAGGAGAACAAGATTCAGAAGTTGAAACACGCGAAGATTCATAGAAAATCACAGAATGTTCGAAATTTGAATCGGGATGCTTGTGTCGCAGGTTCCTTTTGTGTCGCTGGATTTGAAATGTTGTGTCGCTGATAATTAGATATTAATTACAGCGACACGAGGGTTTTTATACCCCTGACACAAGGCAGCGACACAAGAAGCGACACAAGAAGCGACACAAACATTGTGTCGCTGTGTGGGCAGAATAATAGGCGACATAATAGAGCGACACAATGATTGTGTCGCTGGGCCACAAAGTATGCGACACAAGACTTGTGTCGCAGGATAGTCAACACAAATAAGCGACACAAGCCAATCAAGAGTTCACGTTTTTAAGATTTTTGTATTTGTGACACTTAGTGAACGAATTAAATAAACTAAATAGCAAAATAATAAATAAATAATAAATAAAAACAGAAAAGAACAGTTTGAGATGTGTCATTGTAGGAATCATATTAGAAAGACAGACTCGCAAGACAATATCAAACCTTAATTCGATTATCAGTATAGATGTCCAATTTTAAGTTGATCAAGAAAGTTATCAAGCCTTAGACGCAGTCTGAAACAAGACGATTATCAGTATTGTTTGTCCACTTAAACATATAACACACACAACTTCAAGCTTAGCAGTTATTGTGAGAGTGAATAGATCTCTGTGATTCCCCCATAGATATACTCTTAGTATTAAGTCATGCTCAAAACTTCGATTAGTTAGAGAAAGCACGAATTCAACATTTTTAAGAATCAATCCAGTGGTGACAGGTCTGTACATCCGTACAACAAAGCGACATAGACTTGATTCAGGTGTAAGCAAAACCAGACTTGGTCAAATCAGTTGGCGACCTTGTAAGTAATCTTTGATTTTATAAGATTTGAAAGTACGTTGACTTTTGTTTGCTTAATGTTTGAAAGTATACTGACTGAGACCAGGTCTGTACGGACGTACAACAAAGGAAACAGATAGCATAAATCCCCAAATGTTGTCAGATACAAACTCAAGTTAATTGAAGCATGGCAAGCTAATACTTAAGAATTTAAGACGCATTGTCATACATCATATGATGGTCATCACAAAAGAGTAAACACGGATTAAAGTATTTCTTAGTTGCTCAAAGAAGAGTGTGAACATGTCTACCAATACATCGTGCAAGTAATCAGATGTTTATAAGAGCAAGAGTAACACATACAAGATAAACCTAGTGATATATCGAGGATAAAACTTAAGATTGTCGTTTGAGGAGTGTCTCCTAATGTACTATCATATCCCTAGTTGTTTTGAGACACAACTAAACGTTTTTTAACAAATGTTGCAACGTTGCTTTTCTTAAATGTTAAATAACATAAAGAATGGCTATTGCTTAACCTACCCTTTTTTTTTTTTTTTTTTTATCAAAAGGAATAAAACTTAAATAATAAGCACATAATAGACTAAGGTCACAAATATTACTTTTGAATGGGAAATAAACGTAACCCTATCATGTTGACTAGCTCATCGAAACGAGCATGAGAAAAGGCTTTGGTGAACAGGTCGGCATTCTGCTTAAGGGTATCTATTTGGACCAGATCAATTAGGTGTTTTTCATAACAATCATGAATGAAATGAAACCTAATTTCTATGTGTTTGGTCTTAGAATGTTGGACAGGATTACGAGTAATACATATAGCAGCAGTATTATCTATATGAATAGGAGTCATAGTTAAGAGTAAACCGTAATCGCGCAACTGGTGTTGTATCCAAAGAACCTGGGAACAGCAACTAGCAGCAGCAATGTATTCAGCCTCTGCGGTTGAGGTAGAAACAGTTGTTTGCTTTTTGCACTGCCATGATACGAGCCGAGGTCCAAGAAACTGACATCCACCAGAAGTGGACTTCTTATCCATATTGCATTCCCCATAATCTGAGTCCGAGTAAGCAGTGAACGCGAAGGTTTTCTCATTAGAATACCAGAGACCAAGAGTTGGTCTACATTTGAGATAACCGAAAATTCGCGTAACTGCCTTCATGTGAGACACCTTCGGTTTAGCCTGATACCTAGAACAGAGAGATATTGCAAAGACAATGTCCGGACGCGATGCAGTGAGATACATCAGAGAACCAATCATAGATCGGTAATCCTTTTCCGGACAGTCCTCTTCATCTTCTGCTGGACCAAGGTGATGATTCAGCTCTAAAGGCGTCCCATAGGATTTACAGTCAGTCAAGTTATTCCGCGTAAGCATGTCGTTGACGTACTTGGACTGATGAATGTAAATCCCTGTAGCAGATTGTTCGACTTGTACGCCCAAGAAAAAATTCAGCTCCCCCATTGCACTCATTTCAAATTCTGACTTCATGATCCGCTCGAAGTCGCGACACAGTTCATCCTTGGTGGAACCAAAGATGATGTCATCCACATAGACTTGTACTAATAACAAGTCCTCCCCTGCATGCTTGATGAAGAGAGTACTGTCGATCGTTCCGCGTACAAAACCATTCTTCAGAAGATGAGTCGCAAGCCGCTCATACCAAGCTCTAGGAGCTTGATGAAGACCATACAATGCCTTGTCTAGCTTGCAGACGTAGTTCGGATGAAGAGAGTCTTCAAATCCAGGCGGCTGTTTGACATAGACCTCTTCAACCACTTGACCATACAGAAATGCACTCTTAATGTCAAGCTGGTAAACCCGAAATCCTTTGAATGAAGCGTACGCCAGGAAAATGCGGATGGATACCAAACGAGCAACCGGAGCAAATACTTCATCATAGTCCAAACCTTCAATTTGAGTGAAGCCCTGGACCACTAGTCGTGCTTTGTTGCGAATTACCACGCCCCGATCATCCTTCTTCACACGATATACCCAACGAGTGCCAATAGGATGAACACCCTTGGGTAAAGGCACCAAAGTCCATACTTGCAGCTTGTTGAATTGTTGAAGCTCTTCCTGCATAGCTTCAACCCAGTATGGATCCTTTACCGCATCAGCTGTCTTCTTCGGTTCTACTTGGGAGAGAAAGCATTCTTCAATTTCCGAAGCAAGACAAACAGGATCAGTGACAGTAATAGGAGACGGTGTCAACACATATTGTTCAACAGTAGCAATCTGTCTTCTCGTTAAAACACCTTTGTTTAAATCACCAAGAATGGCATCAACTGGATGTGACACATTGATTCGAGAACTCGGAATTGCAGCTGGAACGATGATAGAATCAAGGTTTGTAGAGTCAGCTTCAAGTTCGAGTTGACGTGCAGGTAAATCTTCAAGGTCAGAAGCAGGTGATTGAACAGAATCCTCAAACATTTGTTCCTCATCATTTGTAGGATCAGGAACATTCTCAGTAACGAGTGGAGGTGGAGTCTCACAAGTGGCCGCAGGAGCAGTTGCTGGTGTTCCTGTAGGTGGTGGAGGAACAGAGATGGGTGGTGTTTCAGAAGCGATGTCCAGCCCATGAAGTAGTGTCACTATATCCTCAGGAATATTGAAAGAATCAAACAGTGTTTGATAGTCAAACAAATATTCGGGTCCCTTCCCCTGAGGGTTGTCAGTGTAATGGAAAAAGGTGACTTCAAAATGTTCTTCCACACGCTTGGTCACTAAGTTATACACGCGTTTGTTGGGTGAGTTATTAGAGAATCCTAGAAAAACACCTTCACAGGATTTCTCACCAAACTTAGCAATTCGTTCCTTGGTGTGCATAATAGTGCATAGACAGCCAAAAGGTTCAAGAAATTGTAGATTAGGCTTTCTATTGTTGAACAATTCATAGGATGTCTTGTTCTTCTTCTTAACCGTTAATACCCGATTTAGAACGTAGCAGGTCGTATTCACAGCTTCGGCCCAGAAGGTGATTGGAAGCTTAGAGTCAGATAACATTGTACGTGCAGCCTCAATCAAGGTTCTATTCTTACGTTCTGCAACCCCGTTCTGCTGTGGAGTCCTTGCGGCACTGAATTGGTGTTCAATACCATTACTCAAACAGTACAGTTCCATAATCGAGTTCTTAAACTCTGTACCGTTATCACTCCTAATTTTCTTGATTCTCAAATCACAAAGATTTTGCAGTTTATCGAATAGATAAATAAGAATCTCAGGCACTTCATCCTTGGTCTTCAGAAAATAAACCCAAGAAAACCGCGAATAATCATCCGTCACAACAAGACAATAAGAAGTACCTCCCAAACTCTTCTTTCTGACTGGCCCGAATAGATCCATGTGTAGCAGCTCCAAGGGCTTCTCAGTTGAATTGGCCAGCTTCGGTCTGTGAGACTTCTTGTGTTGCTTTCCTTTCTGACAAGGGACGCAATGATCATTTAGTCCAAAGGATTGCTTAGGGACACCTCGCACTAGATCATTCTTGATCAGGTAGTTCATCTTGCGAAAGTGCAAGTGTCCCATACGCCTGTGCCATAATAACGATTCCTTCTCAGGAGCTTTAGAAAGAAGACAAGTGAGCTGTGTAGTTTCCACAGTACTCATGTCCAGAATATACGTGTCTCGCTCCCGAGGTGCCCTCAGTAGCACCCATTCTTCAAGGATCACAAATCCCGGCTTCAATTTACAACATTCAGTGTCTGTAAAAGTAGTAGTGTACTTTTTATCGCACACTTGAGAGACACTGAGGAGATTGTGTTGTAATTGCTCCACAAAATTTACCTTCTCAAAGCTTACCATTCCATTGGTAAGCGTACCTTGACCAGAAATAACTCCCCCATTATCACCAGCGAAGGCCACATAACCTCCATTGAAAGTATGAACTTTAGATAAAAGAGAAATATCACCGGTCATGTGCCGAGAACAACTGCTGTCGATATACCATTTACTATTCTTTACAGATTCAGGTTGCTGCGGCACCACAAACAAGGTACATTAGTTAGAAATGGAGACCCAAGCCTTTATAGTCTTGGGTACTCCAGTAACATCATCAACAATGACCACATCAGTCAAAACTTTGTTTTCAAAAAGTTTAGAATGTTTTACTGATGAGGTATTGTTGGATGTAGAATCTTTGCAAGATTCTTTAATCTTCCAAACCTGCTTTGGTTTGAATGCTTGCGAGTCAACAACTTTGAGCTTTAAGTTTTGCAAAGTATTTTGCTCAACTTTGTTGACCTTAACAGCTGGGATAGTAGGCTTAGAGTATTTCATTGAAATAGGCTTCTTTGAAAGTTTTTTAAGTTTTGAAACTTGAGAAACCTATTTCCAAGACTGTTTCTTTGCAAGCACATGACAATTATTTATCAAATGACCTTGCTTCTTGCAGTAGAAGCAAGATCGTTGCTCAAAACAAGATTGAGATTTAGGAACAAACCGATGAGCTCGACCAAAAGAAGCATGTGTTGAACAATCACACTTGTGTGAGCATTCAACAGCAGCAGATGCTTTAGTTGAAATTTTAGAAGATTTATTTAATTTAATCGTTTTAGAAACAATCTTCTTTTGAGGTTCAGCCATAGCTTTACCTTTTCCTTTGGTTATAGCCTGTTCTTTTTGTTCGATAGTAATTATATGATTTTCAGGCTTGACGTTTTTCTTAACTGATCGATACTCTTGATCAGTTATGTCCTCAATTTCAATTTTCTCTTCAATAATACGAGGAAGCACAGAAAGAGTCTTTCCTAATTTAGGCTCAACTATATTTTCAGATTTAATAAGTTCAGTCTGATGAATCTTGGCCTTAATAAGTTTAACTTTCTCAACCTTTTGAGTCTTACTTGTTTCAGACTCACTAGTATTAGCCCTAATAGGCTCGGGCCTACTAGTTTCAGGTTGTTCACATGCAATGATGACATTTTCAACCTTAACTAGCTCAGGCTTACTTATATTTATGCTCACAGTCGGTTTGACAATTTTAACATCTATCTTAGTAAAGATAGGCATCATATCATTGACATTATCCCTAACAGGCATAGGTAAATAATCCTTAGGAGGTGGGACTTGATGAAAACCAAGTCCTGCCTTACTCTTAGTGTTAGTCCTCTGTGCCTGTAGGATTTCATCAAAGACTAGAGAGGATGTTGAAAAGTTTGAAAGCTTTTTCTTTAAATTTAAAACCTCAGTTTGAGATTCAACAAGTTCCCTTTTAACATATGATAGAATGTCAACATAGCTACCAATTTCATCTTGTTGTTCAAAATTTTTAGCTTTTAGTTCCTTTTTCTCTTCCAAAATAGCTTTTAACTTTTGACCACTGGCCTTATCACTGTCCCGTAACATATTATTTGTTCCAGTTAAATTTTCTATGACAATGTTAAGGCGTGTGGTATCCTCTCTATACCTATTTAGCTGGTTAGTTAATTTAATGCATGATACACAAGATAAGGGTTTATCATGTACCTCATGCACTTCAGCCATTAGTGCCCGTTCTGTATCATCTTCATCTGGGTCAGACCATTCCCAAGCATTGTTGGAAAGCAGTAGCGCAGCGGAAACCATCGCTTTTTCATCAGATCTGGTCTTCTCAGATGAGGTGGACTGAGAGGGCTTGGACAAACCGGAAGGTGGATTCTTCTTTCTGTCACATTCACGAGCAAAGTGTCCATAGTTGTGACACTGGTAGCATTTTACCTTGCTCTTATTGAATCCAAGACCTTTCTCTTCCGGATCAGTGACGTTCTTCCTCCCAGTCTTCTTCAAGAAATTCTTGACGCGTCTTGTGAGCATAGCCATGCTCCACTTTAAGTCCATTCGTTCAAGCTCTTCTTGATCAATTTGACTGAAATCTTCTTCAGTCATATTCACGGTGCTGTTCTTGTTGGATAGGAAGTCATCATACGCTGACAAGAAAGCGGTGAATACAGCTGCATGTTCCTCAGCAACTGCAGGAGATGCTCCTTTAAGATTGGAGTAAGTACCACCCCCACTAGCAGAGTTTGTGGTAGTATATCCAAAACCACCAGATAAATTAGGAGCACCAGAACCCCCAGAGAAGAATGCAGCCCCAACAGCTTGGGTCGCTGCAGCAGGAACATCCACACCATATAACATGGGATTCTGAATATGTGCAGTAGCCTTGGTCTCCTTCTTCTGCATGTCCAGGAGGTCAGCAACAATCTGTCCAATTAGATCATCAAGCTCCATATCCATTATATCCTCGTCTTTTTCCATTAGCAGCACTCGTGTATTCCATTTCTTTGGTAATGAACCCAGAAGCTTCTTGTTTACATCAGTTTTGTCGAGATTTACTCCTCCCTCAACCAATTCACTTACGAGCTGAGAATATCGACTACACATATCTTCCAGAGACTCAGTAGGTAACATGTCAAAGACCTCAAACTGTTTCTTAACCAGATCCAGTTTGTTTCGTTTGTACTGATCACTACCACCACATTTCTTCTCAAACCCCTTCCATAGATCATAAGCGGTCTTGTGATGGCGTAGTTGTCTCAATATCTGTTGAGGTAAGGCCATAGTAATCGCAGAATATGTTTTTCGTTAAGTATCGAAAGCCTTACGTTCTTCAGGAGTCATTGATTTAATGGACTTTTCAGGAATAGGTCCATTAAATATACCGGTTCGAACAGGGCGTTCATATCGTTCCTCAAGATAGATCAGCATCTCAGCATCGTTGAAAGATACAAACGCTTCAAACCGTTGACGCCAGTCTAAGTAGTTCATACCCGTAGTGTACATCGGTGGTTTGTTTGTAGAGCCCACCTCACTAGAATGCTTTAGCATTGCCCCAACCTGTTGAAGTGATGTTGATGTAGAAGCAGACATGGTAATGGGCTCGAGAGACTTTTCAAAAATTTTGAAAAACTGAAAAATGCGACACAAATGATATGTTGCAGAGGTTATGTCGCAAGAAGACTAGCAGCGACACAATGGTTATGTCGCAACTGAACAGACAGCGACACATAGGTTATGTCGCAGTGTTATGTCGCAGGATTAAGGTCGCTGAAACCTTGTGTCGCAACACTATGTCGCAGAATTAAGGTCGCTGAAACCCTATAGCGACACAATATTATGTCGCAACCTTGTGTCGCAAAACGGCGCTGTCAGTACGAACAAACCTCAAAAACACATATTTTCGAACCCTAAATGTTTTTTATCGAAAAACTTGATAAAAGCTTAGATTTTTAGCTTCAAAAACTCCACTTTTCAGCTCCAAAACACTTATAATGAAGATTAAACACCAAAAAGATGTTAAATAAGCAAGATAAGTGTTAAAAAACTTACCCAAATGATTTGATACCACTAACAATCAAAGATTATGGCTCTGATACCAATTGTGGATCCCAAAGGATGATCTTTTAATCAAATCAAGTGGATAAGGAGACAATAACACAAGCAAATAATATAAAGTTTAAACAAAATGATGAACAAAAGGAATAAAACTTTATATTTCTCAATACCCAAAATATTTTCTCAATGTAAGTGTAGCAGCCAAAATACAGAGAATAAAGTGTGTGTAAAATGTCTTGCCCTAAATATCTCTAACTTTGATATTTATACTAAACAAACTGGCCGTTCTGCGACACAAGCCTTGTGTCGCAGAGATCACTAATGCGACACAAGCACTGTGTCGCAACTACAACTAATGCGACACAAGCCTTGTGTCGCAGTACACAGAAAATGTAATTTTCACTAAGTCTATTACTTTTACAGACACAGTACAGACTAGACCAACTGACAGACACTCTAAGATGCATCAACACCCTATACGCTTTACAATTCTTTCTAAGGTCTAGGCGTAAGGATCATTGCTATAATTTACCAAGTTAATCCAGGCTAGTTCATTCAGTTCAATTTTCAGCAACGAGCTGAATACTTTCAGTTTTCTTATCAAGTACTGAATTCCATCATATCTTTTAATTATGAACAGTTTTAGTTCACTGTCATAGAACCAACTTATGATGCCTTTATTCAGTTTGCCCGATCCCTTGACCCTGATATCACCTCTATATTTTCTCACGTGTTCCTTTTCTACCTTTTTAAACCATAAGGTTTTCATTTAAGCTCTGGACAACTCTTTTTCTTCATTTGTTTCATCGCCAAGGATCTCATCATCTTCTGATTCTATCTCCTTGCGATCTAACACTTTCTCACCAGATTCAGTCTCAATTATCACTTAAGTGACAAGTTGCTTAGCCACGACGTGTTCATTAATATCAATATCTGTCTCTTGAACCATCTCTTCGTTTGACTTCCAATCTGCAACGTCTGTACTAAAGATCTCTCCTTCTTCAAGTTCTGACCCATCGCTGTCAAATTCATCTAAGCCAAGCAGTGCTTCGATGGTGTCAGATTCGTCTAGATTTACAGGAGTTTGAGCTGAACCACTCGCTCCTTCCTTATGACTTGACTCCCCCTGAGCCTGTTGCACTAGTCTTCCAGTTGAAGAGCTAGGCAGCTCACCTTCCTTAGAAACCTCGGGATCATCGTCATGGTCATGGTCTTTCTTACGTCTCAACTCATCATCTTTGCAGCTCGTCATCTCCCCCTGAACGACCTTGCGCTTCAACCGAAAGATAAGTATCATATTTTCACTTAGGATCTCTTCAAGCTGGTGATTTAAATCCGTTAAGCTTTGAACGCGGATTTCTTGACTCGCAACAACCGCAGTCAAGGCTGTAACCATATCAACCAAGCTTGTGATCCGGCCCTCAAGATAAGTGAATTTCTCCGGATCAGAGAGACTAGCAGCAGGGTTGGTGATATACGGTGTCGATTGAGTTGTAGGAGGAGTGGTGTCTGATGGAGGTGGGGCGGTTGTGGTGGTAGGAGGTTCAGGAATTGTAGTCTGTAAGGTCGCTAGATCTTGGTTCGATAACGGATTATCTTTAAGTATTGAGGTGCGGAATCCCTTAATACGTTAGGTTTAAGCTTATATAACTTTACTATTAATTAAAGGGCTTCGTTTTGATTATTAACTAAGTTAATCACTCAAAACCGAGCCTTTAATACTATAATAAATATATCTGCAACGAGGAGAATAATTAAATATTTGCTGTGTGTAATAATGGCACCACTTTCCATAAATGAGCAGCATTTAAATATATATATCTGGTTCAACTTGCAGGCCATGGGCTCTGCGAGTTGACTCAACTCGCAGCCTATGGGCCTTGCGAGTCCAGATAGCTGCGAGCCCAGATTGGCTGCGAGCCCAGATCCTGCGAATCCAGATCTCAGCTCGCTAGTCCAAGACTTGCAAATCCAGATCTGGTTGCGAATTGAGATCTCATCTCGCAAGTCTTATGACTTGCGAGTTGACTTCTCATTTCGCGATTTTGACTTTAATTCGAATTCGTTAGTTGTCTAATTATATTTAACAAATAATAATAACAAATTAATATCATATATTTACGAGTCTAAACCAATTATACAAATTTGACAATAAATACACTAGTCCTTTTACAAGCTAGATCTGTTGTCACAATAACATGTCCCAACAGACTCCCCCTTGACAATAGCTCTAGCGTGGTTATCTTCATCTTTGTCCTTGGTCTTTACTTGTAAATTGAGCTACCCATATGAATCTTCATTCTAACACAAGTCTTCACCATCATTTGATAAACTCTTGCAAGATCACCCCATGCTTCAGTCGTCAAGATCCTGTTTTCGTTTAACTTCAACAGGTCCTTCTTCGACAGATTCATCAGGTGTCGATGGTCATAGACTGTCAGAATTACTCTCTCTCCTCCTTCAACTTCATCATCAGCTTCAACCATGACAGCTTCACCAGTCTCTGAATCCACGTGCCAATTCAGAAGATTTCCCAGAATATTCTGTTGCATTGTTTTCAGTGGTATTTGCTGTACACACTTGACAGCTGGATAAGTCTTCTTCCTCAATCTTCTTCCAGTTCTTTGACTGCGTTCCTGTAATTTGATCGTCTTTCCGACTCTTGGCTTTATCTTTTCAAAATTCATTGAACGAGCCTCAGTCTTGATTATTCTTTCAACATATCTTGCATATGGATCATTACTGGGGTTCTTTAATTCTAAGCGTGCCAAGTCTCGGACTTCAAATCGAGGAAGCGAACTAAAAACTTTAAGCTTCTTATCGAAATATTGAACTCTGTCAAACCTTTTGATAGCAAAAAGTTTTAGCTCAGAGTCATAGTACCATCCGATGATTCCCTTTCTCGGTACTTTCTTTCCAGTGATATCTACCTCAGACATTCCAATCTTCTGCTTTCTCCTTTTCAAGGGTCTGAACATAGGATTGTTTCTGAGTTTTTCAGGAAGCTCGTCTTCTGATTCAGAACTGGTTGATTCATCTAGATTTTCATCTAAATCAACAACCCTTTCTCCATCTTCTTCCTGGATGACCACTTTAGTTGTAGATGGGCTTACGATGTGTTCATCGATATCAGCATCGAGATCTACACACTCGTCTGCCCCAACTTCAAAACTGGAAGTCCAATCCTCAGGAGGAACAAACTCTCCTTCTTCAAGGTCAAAGTCAATGTCCTCATCTAATTCATCTGGCATGTCGCCTTCAGAATCTGATAAGTTCAACATTTCAAGACCTATAGAAATACATACACAAATAGATTAATATCATAAGTTCTTTCATTGATTTCCCTGAATCAATCTAAGATTTTTCTTATTAATCCCTTTGTGTATTTAAAATGTATTATATATACACTTATTCAAATCTTTCATCGATTATCATAATCAATCTAAAATTTGAATAAGTCTTATAATATACGAACATCATATATTATATGATCTTATAACTCTTTTATCGATCATAGTCAATCTAGAATTACAATAGGCTTATAATATACAAACATTCATAATTATAACATTTAAACATTAATGTTTTACACATTCAAGTTCAAACATCTTAATTACAGAATTATATTACAAAATAATTCAAAGTTACAATGTATTAATAATTACAATCAGTCTATATTAATACAAGCTTCACCTTAATCAGCTCTTCCCTCATCAGTACCAGCACCAGCTCCACTTCCACTTGCTTCTGCAGACTCCCCCTGAATTGTAGTCTGCTGACCAGTCGTTGAAGGACTCCTGATATATCAATATCTCCCCCTGAGGTGGTTTGTCCTTCAGAAAGCTGGTGACCAGGCGATCAAGTCTGTCAATTTGTCTCTGCTCATCAGCTACATCATCTATCAAATTGCTATTGGTCTTGATGAGCAGTGAGTAAGCTTAATTTTGTTCAGTGACACTCTCAGAAAGAGACAGAACTTGAGATTGTAAGAAGTTGACGGTAGCCTCCAAATCGCTAACCCTGGACTCTAAGCTGACAATACGTTCAGAATCAGTCACAGGTGAGATGGATGGAGCAACAGCAGTGGTTGGTGGAGTCGTGGCAGCAGGCGGTTGCATTTTCTTAGCTATCTCAGTAGCTACATCCGTCAGAAGGCGAGCGACAACCTTGCTGGATTTGGTGGTTGGGTGCGAAGATGGACGAACCAAAGCAGCAATCATTTCAGCCTCAGAGGGCGTAGAACGTGATTGTGTAGGTGCTGCAGAGGTTGAAGCAGGTTGCTTAGCCTGCTTGCAGGGGCGAGTGATAAGTGACTCCTCCTCGTCATCTTCATCTTCGTCATCTTCGACAAGAACAAAGTCAGGATCTTGTTCCACGGCTTTTCGCTTCAATTTAAGCACCGGGTCCATAATCAACTTCGACCCTTGACGAATCATCCCAACGGGAATACCGGAGACAAACCCAGGTGTTCCAGACTCATCATCATCAGAATCAGATTCAGAAGCAGAAGCAGCTTCTCCGTCTCGTCCCGATGGTCCAGCAACACCAGGTGCCTCAGTAGGTGGAGGTGGTCCAGAAGTACTCGGACCTTCAGCCGAAAACTGATCTATATCTCTAAAGTCCGGATCAGTGGCGTCATCATGTTGTACCAAAACATCTTGCACCAACTGTGTAGCAACCTCAGCATTCACCTGTTGACCCGGCTGGTTTACCTGATCATAAACCTCCTCAATCAATTCCTGTGGCTCAGGTGCACCCTCGGCCACATCAATATCAAGCCAACCATTGTTTGGTGGCGTCACAGATTCAGGATTAACCAAAAATCCAAACAGCTCGTTTAGCTGGGGCTGCATCTCGAATCTACGTGAGGTTTGAATGAACATTGCATTATATGCCCGTAGCCCAGTAGTATCAACCTTCAGATCTGCTTGAAGAACCTGCAGATCAGGGATAGAGGCCCTAATGATCATCATACAGAATCTCGGGTAGATCATAAACTGCGATCTAACAGCTCCCGAGATCTGTCGAGCAATCTCGCCGAAGATATAATCTGAGAAACTGTATGGTTTGTTGTAAACCAGGGACAGTACTCCTGATAGAAGTGAAGGGCTCAGCTCATCATAACCACCCTTCTTGGCACCAAAGGCTGTCACAAGGACGTGCCAAAAGAATCTCCATTCTCCAAATACCAGGGCCTTTAGGAACTGACGCCCTCTCATGGGTCCTACATACCCCATACGTCCCAGAGCTCCTGCAATAAAGTCTGAAGAGAACTCGGTTGGTCCATCTTCCTGATCAACAGTGCCCAGGTGTAAGATATTCTTGATATCGGTAGGAGAGAAGACAATTGGGCGATCATTAACCCTTGTCCGAATCACCGGAGGGTTGACAACTGTATCGAACTCAATGTTAGCCCAGAATTGATCAAAGAGATCTCGTGATAAAGCTGGGGACTCTGTGACAGCATACTGGATCCTTGAGCGACCCAGAAATGTGAGAATACGAGCTACCCTAGCGGCACGTTGTGATGTGCCGCAAATTGTCGAGCCATATCTGTAATATAAACATCACACAAATGTCAGACAGTTAGTTTAACCAAAATTGATAAACTTATATGATCTACAACTCATAATTGAACTATTAAGCCGTGAGACTTAATTAACGATTATAGTTGTTAATCATATATAAGATCAATAAGTCGAACTAGCTAGTGAACCTGTTAAAAGTATATAACTTATGACACGAGATCATAAATCTTATAAATTAAAGGTATGAAGTTTTTCATGTTCACATTCAAGTCTACACGACTAACCGTTTATTAATTTATAACTCTTAATTATAATTAATCTATAGTTCTTAAATTGAACCAAAAGAAAGTAAGTCAAACAAGTCAACAAGTCAAAAGGTAAAACTGGTCAACAAGTCAATTTTCAAGTCAAACTGCAAGTCGAGTCGCAAGTCAGCCTAAAGCTCACCTCGCAAGTCAAACTAGGAGTTCAGCTCGCAGGTCTGCTTTGAGCTCAGCTCGCAAGTCAACTCGCAGGTTTGACTCGCAAGTCAAACTTGGAGTTCAGCTTGCAGGTCTGCTTTGAGCTCACCTCGCAAGTCAACTCGTTGACCTGCGAGTTGAGATGGATCTCGACTCGCAGGATGAACTGCACAGTGACATCACAATCTAAACTTAATTTTGGTGAATTGTAAAGCAATCAGGCTATGTCATTGTGTTCAATATGCTCTGATTTACATAAACCCTAAGGTTTCTTGTCCATTTGAGCTATATTTTAGTGATTTGTGTAATTTTAAAACCAAAAACCCTCATTTTTTATAAAATGTCGATTTAGAGCTAATTACACGGTTAAATTGCATGATTGATACCTTAATATATTCACAATCAAAAAGTGTATAAATGCTATAGAGTCAAAAGTCCAACACTCGAAACAAAATCTGAAAATAAAGTAGAAGATCTCGGTTCGCACAATCTCAATTCGCGATTTCTGTTCAACTCGTAAGAATGTTTTGACTTGTGAACTTGCAGGACCTTATAGTTGTTGACTCGGCTCACAGAACTCAACTCGCAGAGTTGAGTTCAACTCGCAAGCCCTGTCAATTCGCAGGCCAAATGTCATCTCGCAAGTTTTGTCCAAAAATACATTTTATTAAATAAATGTAATTTTAAGCTCAAAAACTAAACAAGTCTAAAATAAACTATTTTTCACTTGTCTTTCTTAGAATATCGCGCACATACAAGTCTAAAATAAAATATTTTTCACTTGTGATGTAATCATGCGATAATACTAATGATTGTAAGTCTCTAGATCTTGGTTAGCGATAACGAATTATCTTTTAGGTATTGAGGTGTGGAATCCCTCAATACTTAAGGTTTTAGGCTTATATAACTAATCTATCAATTAACAAGCTTCGTTTTGATATCAACTAGTGTTAAACAATCAAAACCGAGCCTATTCAATGATAGCCTTTATATCAGCACGAATTTCGAGGAGAGAATACTTAAAAATTTGGTGTGTGTAATAATGGCACGGATTTCTTGATCTTCTAATAATGAGCAGCATTAAAATATTTATATCTGGTTCAACTCGCAGGCCATGGGCTTTGCGAGTTGACTCAACTCGCAGCCCATGGGCCTCCGAGTCCAGATGCACTGCGAGCCCACATCTCAGCTCGCAAGTAGGTCCTGCGAACTGAGAAAGCTGCGAGCCCAAAACTCAACTCGCAGGTAAGACCTGCAAGTCCAGTTTCCAACGGGCCCAGATCTCAACTCGCAGGTGAGACCTGCGAGTCCAGATGGTTGCGAGATGAGATCTCAACTCGCAGGTCAAACCTGCGAGTTGACTTCTCAATTCGCGAATTTTGACTTTAACTTGAAATCGATACTTGTTCAAATAACATTTAACAAATAATAATAATAACAAGTTAATATCATATATTACGAGTCTAAACCAATGTATACAAGTTTGCAAGTAGTGGCTAACACTTTGGTGTATAAGTCTGCTAAATTGTCCACGGATGGAACCTTAGCTAACTTTATCAGATTCTTCTCAGCACAGTCTCTAATAAAGTGATGTCGAATATCAATGTGTTTAATTTTACTGTGCTTGACCGGATTATTGGTTATAGAGATCGTTGATTCATTATCAATCATCATAGGAGTATTTGTTATACTCAACCCATAATCAAGCAGTTGCTGTTCTATCCACAGAACTTGAGAACAACAGCTGCCAGCTGCAACATACTAATCTTCACATGTAGAAATGGCGACTGAGGTTTGCTTCTTGCACTGCCAAGAGACTAGTCTACCTCCTAGGAATTGACATCCACCGGTTGCAGACTTTCTATTCTGATTGCATCCTTCGTAATCAGAATCAGTGTAAGCCACAAAATCTAAGTCTCCATCAGTCGGATACCAAAGTCCCAGCTTCGGTTTCCATTTGAGGTAACGAAGAATTCGTTTTACAGCTTGCATGTGAGATTCTTTAGGAGTAGCTTGATATCTTGCGCAGACACATACTGCAAACATTATATCAGGCCTTGATGCTGTTAGATACATTAGTGATCCAATCATGGCCCTATAAAGAGTAGGATCCACGTCTCTATCACTCGATGTATCTGGACCAATACCATGAGCTTTCGGAATAGGAGTATGAAAAATTCTAGATTCTTCCATTTTGAATCGTTCTAGAAGCTCATTCGTGTACTTAGTCTGATGAATGAAATATCCATCTTTCTTTTGATCGACTTGCAATCCTAAGAAAAATGTCAATTCACCCATAGCAGACATCTCAAACTTGTTCTTCATAACTTGTTCAAATTCACTACACATCTTTTCGTCTGATGACCCAAAGATGATGTCGTCAACATATACTTGAACAAGTAGAAAGTCTCTCTTTTTCCATTTGACGAAGAGTGTACTATCTATTCTTCCTCTTGTAAAACCATTCTCAAGAAGATAAGTAGACATTGTTTCATACCACGCTCTCGGAGCTTGATGTAGTCCATATAGAGCCTTATCAAGACGATATACTCTATTTGGATACTTTGGATCAGTAAATCCCGGTGGTTGAGAAACATACACCGTTTCTTTGACTTTTCCATACAAGAAGGCACTCTTAACATCCAGCTGAAATACTTTCATTTTCTTTGAGGCTGCAAATGCTAAGAATAACCTTATTGTTTCAAGCCTAGCCACAGGTGCAAACACTTCATTGTAATCAATCCCCTCTTGTTGATTGAAACCTTGGACAACTAGATGAGCTTTATTGCGAATCACGATTCCCCGATCGTCTTTCATGCACTTAAATACCCATCTAGTTCCAATTGGATATTCTCCAACGGGTAGATCAACCAACTCCCAAACTTGCAATTTTGTGAACTGAGACAATTCTTCCTGCATTACCTCGACCCACGAATTTTCCTTCAAAGCTATCTGAACATTCTTAGGTTCAATTTGTGAGATAAAGCATGAATATAGACATAGATTTGAAAACCCTGTTTCGTTCATTTCAGCATACAAGCTTGAGTGAGTGGATGTACTAGCTTTAGTTTGATTCCGAGTCAGAACAGGAGAATTTGGATCACCGATGATATTATCAATCGGATGATTCCTATTCAATCTTGTTGAAGTAACAGGTTTGACTAGAATATCATCCTGTAAGTTAGCACCAATTTCCTCCAAAGGTGGTATACCATCATTAGTAGTTGATATCCTTAATTGTCTCAGAGGAGTGAGAATATCATCCGCAATCCTTTGAGAAGCAATTTCAGGATCTTCACACTCTTGAGGTATATCCACTTGAGGTTGTTGTGACTCAATAGGTGAGACTTCATCAGAATCAACAATAGTCCTAATTTCAGACGTTTGAACATTCGATGTAGGAGAAGGAGTAGGATCATCATCTCCCGACAATAAATGCTCAGGAATATCTTAATTACTGACATAGTCACTAAGAGGAACTTTGAATGACTTGAAGAGATCTGAATAGTCGAATTGCCAATCCAATCCCTTATGAGAGTCATGTGTATAGCTCGTAACTTCAACGTTATAAACTATTTCAACACCTCCCGAAGTTTTATTAAAGACTCGTTTGTTTGGTGAGTTAGGCACATAACCTAGGAAATATCCTTCGTCAGCCTTCTCACCAAATTTAGGTTGATGGCTAGTCTTCAACAAAGTACATGAAACTCCAAAGGGTTCAAACCCTTTTAAGTTAGGTTTCTTACTGTTTAAAAGCTCATAACAAGTTTTGTTCAGCCTTTTAACCGTAAGAACCCTATTGAGAACATGACATGCAGTATTCACCGCTTCTGCCCAAAAGATGATCGGAAGCTTTGAATCTGCAAGCATTGTTCTAGCCCCTTCGATCAACGTTCTATTCTTCCTTTCAGCAACACCATTCTGTTGAGGTTCATAAGGTGCGCTGAATTGATTTGTATCCCTTTGCTTAAGCAATAGATATTGATCGTTGAGTTCTTGAATTCTGTTCCATTGTCACTACGAATTCTCTTAACTCTTTTTCTATAGATATTCTCTATTAGATCTAGAAAATCCATAAGAATGCCCGGAGTTTCATCCTTAGATCCCAGAAAGAACACCCAAGAGAATCTAGAGTAATCGTCTGTGACAACCAAACAATACCATTTGCCACCTATGCTTCTCTTGCTTATGGGGCCAAAGAGATCCATATGTAGCAACTCAAAAGGCGAGGAAATAGAGTTCACAGTTTTAGACTTGTGTGGTTTCTTATGTTGTTTTTCTTTCAAGCAGGATATACACTTGTCTTCAAATGCAAAACTCTTCGGTGGTACACCCAGAACTAACCCATGTTTGGTTATATAGTTCATTTTTCGAAAGTGTATGTGTGCCATTTTCCTATGCCATAGAAGTGAGTCTGATTCTGAAGTCTTGGATAAAAGACATGTAGACTCCATTGAAGTAATAGGAGCATTCATGTTGATAGCATAAATGTCCTTCTTCCTTGGAGCTTTCATCAGTATCCATTTTTCGGGAATGATAAAACCTGGCTTCAGGATCAAGGCCTCTTTCTCAGTGAAGAGAACATGATGACCTTTATCAAAGACCTGGGAAACACTCACTAGGTTGTGCGTTAGTTCTTCAACATAATTCACATCCTCTAGAGTCAAAGTTCCATTCGAAACTTTTCCTTTCCCAGTAATGACTCCTCCTTTATCACCCGCGAAGTGTACTCCTTGTCTCAGTCCACCTCTGAAGTCTGTCAGTAGACTTCTGGTTCCTGTCATGTGCCTAGAACACCCACTGTCAACATACCACCAATTGTCATTGTTCACAGTCTGCTCCTGCACACACAGGTTGTACACAATTAGTTCTCAAGAGGGACCTAAGCCATTACGGTCTTGGTTTGTCCCTTATTATCTACAAACTGTAGCTCTTTAAAGTAACCATCCTTTCCATTAGGAGCTTTGGTCACCTTTGAAGGAGCATCAGCTTGCTGATGATTAGTGATCCTGGGTCTATGAGTTGACTGATTTCCAACCCTCCCCGATACATAACCCTGGGATTTTTGCCCTTGGTTACGACTATTGTAGGATCCTTGGTTAACTCCTTGTGTGCGTGAAGTCAAACCATTCTCAATATGACTTTGGTTCCTTGAAGTAGAACCAATTTCATAACGACTATGATTCCTACTGGGAGTCATGAACCTCGATGGCATTTGATCTTTAAAGTGTTCAGGCCGTTTAGGTTTAGGCGGAGACACGCTGTGAGAAGCATCTCTTTTAAGAGCATTTACAGGTTTAATACCAATTCCCGGTCTGATACCTAACCTGTCTGTACTCAAACAAGAGATGTTTTGAGGCTTATCACTGTTCTCGCGCTTAGGAGTAGCTTCTGTCTTCTTATTGGGACAACAAGAAGATACGTGTCCTTTTTGATGACACTTGAAGCATGACATCTGCTTTCGTGACTTAACAGTCTTAGTTGTTTCCTTCTTTGTATGATCCGAAGACACTGAAGATAAATCCTTTTGTTTCTTAATTACCTCATCATTTACATCAGTACTACCTATCATTCCACTCGAGACAAACTGTACTTTAGTGAATGACTTGATCTTACTGTGTCCAATGATGGGTCGTTAAAGAGATCCTTTTGTGTCTCAGATGCATCGGATTCTTGAGTTTCCAAATCCTCAGTTTCAGGATGCGCATCTGTCATCTCTAAGTCAATTGGAGTAGTAGTGTAATTTGCATTAAAAGGCGGAGGAACCTCAGAGTAACCTAGGCCAATTACATCCTTCACACTACGTTGTGAGCTAATGATTCTATCTAAGGTCAAAGAAGATGTCCTATAACCTTCAACTTTACGGTTTAGCTCGACCAACTTCATTTTAGACTCTGAGAGCTCATTATCCCTAATAGCAATATTTTTATTTAGCTCATTAAGGTTCAGATATAACCCGTCTATCTTAACACATTGTTCATTAATTATGTCAGTGAGACTAGTCTTATCGAAAGCATCACTCTTAATTTTTTCAGTCAATGCTAGCTTATCCTCACCTAACCTACGAACATCAGACATAGATATATCTAATTCGAATGTTAAGGTTTTGTTAGATTCGGCAAAAACACTAACCTGAGTTTGCAAATCAGTAACTAAATAGCAAACATCAGTAAGAGTAAGAAGATCCAGACATTCCTTTTTCTTATCTGTCTGAACGTCAGCCATGTATGCAACGAAGTCATCGGGACTCATTTCTTCAGTCGAGTTGATGTAGAGCACATCTTCATCCCTCCCCTTCCATGTGTGGCACATTAGCTTGAGGTTTCTCAGCAGTTGGCATGTATGAAGTTGATTCAATTGGTTTCTCTTGATCATCTATCTCAGCCATGAGAGCTTGCTCAGGCTGAGTGGACCAATCATAGGAACCATCGATTTGTTGAACAACTAAGACTTTGGAAGTCAAAGTACTTCCCGAGTCTTGTTTTGCAGCGCCAGTATCATCTTTCGGTCGTTGACATTCCCTGGCAAAGTGTCCGTAACCTTGGCATTTATAACACTTGACCTTGGATTTGTCAAACCCTGGTCGATTTCCAACAACTCTTCTACCCGTACGTTTTAGGAAATTCTTAACCCTCCTTGACACCATAGCAAGCTGCCACTTGCGTAGCCAAATAGTTATGTCATGGAATCTACAGTAACTTTCGAATCTGTCTTTCCATCCATAATAGTCCTCGAGTCTGAGCAATTTCAGTGGAACATTAGATTTGCCAACCTCGTGTTCCATTTCGATCATTCGACTCAGATCAGACATTTTAAAAGTCAAAAATCAAGTTATCTTGCGAATTCAGTAATCTCAGCTCGCAACTAAACTCAATTCGCAGGTAAAGTCAGCTCGCAGAAATCTCAGCTCGCAGTTGAACTCAGTTCGCAGTTGGAACTCGGTTCGCAGGAAACTCAGTTCGCAAGGGAACTCAGCTCGCACAAGAACTCAGCTCGCAAAGGAAACTCAACTCGCAGCTGAGTCTGAACTCGCAATCCAAATCTCAACTCGCTTATAACAGTCTAACCCTAATCTCAACTCGCAAAACGGCGCCTCAAAATCTGGGAACTGAAACTTTTTGGTATTTTTACGAATAAATCAGTAGATTTCGTTCGTCAAACAACCCCAAAGATGTTATATAACCAAAAACCTTTAAACCACAACGTTTCTAAGCCCGAAAGCTCTGATACCAATTGTAAGGTCGCTAGATCTTGGTTCGATAACGGATTATCTTTAAGTATTGAGGTGCAGAATCCCTCAATACGTTAGGTTTAAGCATATATAACTTTACTATTAATTAAAGGGCTTCGTTTTGATTATTAACTAAGTTAATCACTCAAAACCGAGCCTTTAATACTATAATAAATATATCTGCACGAAAAACGAGGAGAATAATTAAATATTTGATGTGTATAATAATGGCACCACTTTCCATAAATGAGCAGCATTTAAATATATATATCTGGTTCAACTTGCAGGCCATGGGCTATGCGAGTTGACTCAACTCGGAAGAGAACTAAAAACTACAAGCTTTTTCTCAAAATATTGAACTCCGTCAAACCTTTTGACTGCAAAAAGCTTCAGATCATAATCATATACCAACCTATGATTCCTTTACGTGGAGCTCATTTTCCTGTAATGTCAACCTCAGACATCCCAATCTTTTGCTTTGTCCTTTTCAAAGGTCTAAACATTGGATTGTTTTTAAGTCTCTCAGGAAGATCATCTTCAGATTCAGAACTAGTTGATTCATATAGATTTTCGTCTAAATCAACAACTCTTTCTCCATCTACATCATGAATAATCACCTTCGTTGTTGATGGGTTTACAATGTGTTCATCAATATTAGCATCAGGATCTACACCTTCGTCTAACCCAATATCAACATTAGACGTCCAGTCGTCAGGTGGAAGAAATTCACCTTCTTCAAGGTCAAAATCAATAGCTTCATTTATCTCATCAAGCATATCGCTTTCAGAATCAGATAGATCTAGCATTCCCAGACCTATAGAAGTACATACACAAATAATCATTAATATCATAAATCCTTTCATCGATTTCCCTGAATCAATCTAAGGATTTCCTTATTAATCAATAACAATTAATATCATGAATTCTTTCATTGATTTCCCTGAATCAATCTAAGAATTTCTTTATTAATTTCTTTGTGTATTTAGAGCATATTATATGAACTTACAAATCTTTCATTGATCGTAAAGTAGAATTATAATCAATCTAAGATTCCAAAAGTCTTATAATATCAGAACATTAATAAAATTTAAACATTAATGTATTGTGAACAATAATGATCACCAAACATTCAAGCTTACAATTAATTAATATCAAAAAATTCCATTACATAATTAACTTGTCAATCTTATGATTCTCAAGTCTAAAATGCAAAGATTATAGTAAAAGTTTGACCGCCGAAATTAAATCGGGACACGCCACACGACTTTCTATAAGTCGGAAGACTTTCGATCAATACTTTACATAACCTTAATTGAATATCACTTAAAACTTATTTAAAACATATTTACATTGTAATTATAAATCTCAAGTCGAATATATTACAAAATAATTCTAAGTGAAGTTACAATGTTTTAAATATTACAATTAATCTAAAATAATACAAGCTTCACCTTCATTGGCACCACGATCTTTAGTACTAGCACCAGCACCACTTCCACTTGCACCCGCAGACTCCCCCTGAATCATAGTTAGCTCACCAGTCGTTGAAGGACCAGTCGGCTCTCTATCTTTCTGTGCATTGGGATCATCATCTATATCATTGCACCTTTTCTTTAATAACTCATCATCTTTGCATGCCTCATGTCGCCTCTTCTTTATCAGTTCATCTTCTTTGCGAGCCTCATGATATGCCAATATCTCCCCCTGACACAGCTGGCCTGTCAACAAACTGGCGACAAGTTGTTCTAAACGATCAATCTGTCGCTGCAGATCTAAAGTCTCATTGAGCAAAAGCGTGTGAGACCGCAATAAATGAGTAGTGGCTTCACTTTGAATGCTAAGCGTAGCTGCAAGTTTGAGGTTCTGTGATTCCAAAACTTTAACCCGCAGTTCCAGATTAGAGATCCTCGCAGAAGCTCTGAGTGGGGCGACCGGTGCTGAAGTAGGTGCAGTGTCAGATGGAGGATGACGTTGTTCAATATGAGAGGCGACATCTACCAAGAGTAAGCGAGCTGCGATTCGACTAGCTTTAGTAGTCGGAAGGATAACAGGTTCATTTGCAGCAAGCTCTGGAACAGTTGAAGATTGCAGAGTAGGCCTAGCCCGCGGTGGTGGTGTAGGTTGAACAACAGGACTAGCCAATCGCCAATAGTCAGTTGTGAGGTGGCAGAGTGGATACGTTTGCGGCGTTGAATTTGAAGCGGTGTAACATCTGCATCCTCGGATTCTTCATCAAGCAAGCAATAATCAGGATCTTGATCATCAGCTTTACGCTTGCCCTTCAAAGCAGGATCCATGATTAGCTTTGAACCCTTTCGAATCATTCCAGCCAGAATACCCGAAGAAGGAGGAGGAATATCATCATCAGTTTCCTCATCATAAGAATCAGATGCAGTGGCTCCATCCTTGCAGGGGGCACTAGAAGGCCCAGCACCTAAATTCTCCTTATCCCGTTCACCCTCAGGTCGAACAACCTCGGGGTCGACGGCTATAGAAGCCTGAAAGTTTTCCACCTCATTTAAGAGTGGATCGGTGGCATCATCATTCTGAACAAGTACCTCATGTAAAACCTGAGCAGCGATGTCAGGTTGAGCAGCCTGATGTAACACATCTTCAATAAGCTCTTGTGGTTCAGGAACTGCTTGCGGAGGTGGAACTGGGGGTTGAGCTTGTGGAACGTCGGCATCCAACCATCCGTGATTTGGTGGAGCGATATAGTTTTCATCAATAAGATGACCAAAAAGATCACATGCTTCCGGCTTGACCTGATCTGGACAACGAGAGGAATGAAGAAAACAAGCGTTGTATCCTCGAAGTCCAATCCTATCAACATGCAAATCTGGCTAAATATTCAGTACACCAAGGATGCGGTGATGGATAATCAGCATGCAAAAACGGGGATAGATCAGAAACTTAGATCTAACCGCACCAGTCACCTGACCAATGAATGATCCAAAAATATAGGAAGAGAAACTGTATGGTTTGTTATAAACCAGGGACAGTAAGCCAGATAAAAGCTCAGGGCTCAACTCATCATAACCGCCTTTCTTGTTCCCAAAGATAGTAACCAAAATATGAAACAGGAACCGCCATTGGCCAAGAACAAAGGCCTTAATAAATTGGCGTCCGCGCTTAGGTCCAGAATATCCCATACGACCAGCTTCCTGCTCGGCTGTACCCTGATGTAGAATCTGTCTTAGATCGTCAGCAGAGAAGACAACCTGATGTTGATTAACCCTAGTACCAATGATAGGAGGGTTTGCAGCAGCATCATACTCAATATTTGCCCAAAACTGATCCAGTAAGGATCGGGACAATGGTGGCGATTCCGTAATGGCATATCGAATTCTCGAATGTGCCAAATACGTAAGGATCTTAATAAAGCGCTCAGCACCACGCTCATTGACGTCCAAATTCACCAAGATATTATGAGCAGAAGTAAAAGATCAAGCAGCCATATCTGTAATAAGAAGAGTTACACAAATGGTAAATAGCTCAACTAAATAGGAAAACTTAACGAACATTAATTAATTTTAAACATTGATGTATTGTGAACAAAAATGGTCACCAAACATCCAAGTTTACTATTAATTAATAACTTAATTTACTGAACTTAATTGCGATTAAGTATACTAGACTCAATTTTCAATTACATTCTCTAAATTATATACAGTTCGTAAGTCATAACAGATACTCTGAAAAATTATACCACCGATAAACACCGGAACACGCCGCACGACTACATATGAGTCGGAAGTCTTTCAATATAAGAGATCAGAATATGTAAATTAGAAGTGATAGGGATTTAACTTATAAACATAAGTTCTTAAGTCTAAACGTATAACTAAAAGTTAAAAAGTCTAAATTTGTAATTTATTTGTAAGCATAAAGATCGCAAATCGAAAACAAGTTGAGCATGTTAAATCTAACCATGCCAACCTAAGTCAACAATATTTGGGTTTGCTAAAGTCAACCAAAAGCAAATGACTTGGGTTCGCTTCGCAAGTAAAAGAAAGTCAACAGGTTTCAGTTCGCATCGCAGGTCAACAAAATCAACCAATTCAGTTCGCTTCGCAGGTCAACAAAGTCAACCAATTCAGAGAAACTCACTTCGCAAGAACGGGCTGCGAACTGAGATTAGATCTCAGTTCGCAGGAGCGTCTGGACGAACCAAAAGTTTGAATCAAGGAACAAATCTGTGTATTTGCAATTAAATGATAAAACAACAGTGATTATCAACCGATTTAACCATCTTGAGGAGTTTGATGCTTTATTTTCCACTAATTAATATAGAATCCGTGAAAAACTAAACTAAAACATTCAAAATCAAAAATCTGCGATTAAACACAAAATAGGCAATGAAAACGAGCGAGACTTACTTCAAAAGATGCACAATCACAAGATGTAAAGTATCTACGGAGTGAAAAACCGTTTCTTGTCCTTGTATTTTAGAAATCCGAGTGCGAGGTGGTTCAGTTCGCAGAGGTTCAATTCGCAGGAGGAGGTCGTTTAACTTAATGGATGAACGTATATAATCTATGAATCGTAATTGAACGAGTAAGTTGTGAAACTTAATTAACAATTATAGTCGTTAATTATATATATACAGTCAGTAAGTCTAACTGTTTTCTTAACCTGTTACATAAAGTCTCAAGTTAAATATATATAACTTATTACCAAAAGTCATAAGTCGTATATTTGCATATGCTTTTACATGTTCACAGTGAAGTCCACACGTCTAATCATGTAAGATATAAGCTTATAACTGATTCTTAGATTAGTAATCAACAGTTCTTAAGCTTATCCATTGCAGTTTTGTCACATTGAATCAACACGGAACACGAAAATCTAATTTAATCTAATTCCAAATAGACAAAACTTTAAAATTAACAGTAAGAAAAATTTAATAAACTATAATATAAATAGCATAAACAAGTAATCAAACAAAACAATGGTATCAAGTACCTTTTTTATCAATGAAACAAAGAAGAGAAACAATACATATTTTTGGTGTTAAGACTTTATCTGCTTAGGGATCATAATAGAGAGAATACGTTGTGCCTTATTATTTATTCACAAGTCTAAGAAGATTGTTAGTATACATACTTCATGAAATTCACAATAAATTACACAAAATAGACAGCTTAACCATTTATCAACTTGGTGACCTTGCTCCACAAAATATAAAACATTCGTGAACCATACTTGTATAGTAATTGAGAACGAATGATTCATCACAGTGAAACGTTCAATTTTCATAGACAGTTCAAGACGATTACTGATATTATGATCCAAATAAACACAGTCTACACTGATTTCCAAGCAAACCTTTATTATTGGTATGCATATTACCTAATGTGATCCAAAATACGCCATACTGAGAAATCAAGTAGAACACATAACACTGTATCTTTCAGATTCAAGGTAGAGGTTACTAAATGATGTTCTATTCGAAGTGTAGGTCACCCTTGAACGGATCCAACGGGGTAACAACGCTTGTTAGAGTGCGGAATACTCTAAGAAACGATACTAGTGTTCAAAACACGTTTATCTTGGCAACAATCCTTTACTTCGAATGTATTCGAACTAGGACAGTAGGTTCGAACTAGATTGACTGATCTCAGTTTGTAGAAAAGCTCTAAAATAATATTTTCGAACTTTATATTTATAGGCTGCTAGGTTCGTACGAACCTAGCAGCTTCTAAGTTCGTACGAACCTACCAGTTCGTACTCTGTCTAAGTTCGTACGAAGCTGTAGGTTTGTACGGACCTAAGACTTAGAATATATTTCTAAAACATATAATTAATAAACAATTATTATAACAAAACATTCATTTATTAATATCAAAGACTATTACAAAAACTAATCTATTACATAATAGAAGCTGTTGTCACAAACATGTACCAACAGACTCCCCCTTGACAATAACTCTATTAGTCTTTAGCCTTTGCTTTGTCTTCATAGTCTCTCTTCTTCTAACTCTGATCATGTCTAGCCCAAATACCCTTGTTCACACAAACATCGACAACTCTCTGATATCTTCTGCCCTCGTGTCTCCAATTATCTTTGTAGAGAATCTTGTTGACATGCAGCGTCGTTAGATCATTTTTAGACAGATTGACCAAATGTAAGCTGTCGTATACTCTTAGCATCACATGCCCGTCATTATCCTCCATTACTGCCTCTCCAGTTTCACTGTCTACAAACCACAACTTTAGGTTTGTTAGAACGTCCTGTGGCATTTTCTTCAAGGGAACCCTCTTCAAGCACTTGACTGGTTTATAAATCATCTTCATCCATGGCTTGTTAGTGTTGGGATCAATCCTGGTCAAGTCAGGAACTCTTTTACCTGCTCTTGGTTTTAAATCAACGAAATTATTCGATCTTCCTTCACGCTTTATGATTCTCTCTAAAGTCCATGCGTCAGGATCATTACTGTAGTTTACCAAGTTAATCCAGGCTAGTTCCTTCAGTTCAATTTTCGGCAACGAGCTGAATACTTTCAGTTTTCTTCTCAAGTACTGAATTACATCATATCTTTTAATTATGAACAGTTTTAGTTCACTGTCATAGAACCAACTTATGATGCCTTTATTCAGCTTGCCTGATCCCTTGACCCGAATATCTCCTCTATACTTTATCTCCGATTCCTTTTCTGCCTTTTTAAACCATAAGGTTTTCATTTATGCTCTGGACAGTTCTTTTTCTTCAGTCGTTTCATCCCCAAGGACTTCATCATCTTCTGATTCTATGTCCTTGCGATCTAACACTTTCTCACCAGTCTCAGTCTCAATAATGACTTCAGTGACAGGTTGCTTAGTCACGACGTGTTCATCAATATCAATATCAGTATCTTGAACCAACTCTTCGTCTGACTTCCAGTCTGCAATGCCTGTACTGAAGATCTCTCCTTCTTCAAGCTCTGACCCATCGCTGTCAAATTCATCTAATCCCAACAATGCTTCGATGGTGTCAGATGCTTCCAGATTTACAAGAGTTTGAGCTGAACCACTCGCTCCTTCCTTACTACCTGACTCCCCCTGAGCCTGTTGCACTAGTCTTTCAGTTGAAGAGCTAGGCAGCTCACTATCTTTTGAAGCATTTGGTTCATCGTCATGATCATGATCTCTCGTACGTTTCAACTCATCATCTTTACAGCTCATCTTATCCTCCTTAGCTACCTTGCGCTTCAACCGAAAGAGAAGAATCATATTTTCACCCAATATCTCTTCCAGTTTGTCATTTCTCTTTTCAAGCTGGTGATTTAAATCTGTTAGGTTTTATACTCGGATTTCTTGACTTGCAATAACCGCAGTCAAGTTTGCAACCATATCAGCCAAGCTTGTGATCCGGCCCTCAAGATATGTGAATTTGTCCGGATCCGAGAGACTAGCAGCAGGGTTGGGATTAGACGATGTCGATTGTGTTGTAGGAGGAGTGGTGACAGATGGAGGTGGAATGGTGGAAGTGGTAGTCACTGGTGGAGGTGAAGTGGTTGTAGTTGGTGTAACAGGAGGTGGAACTGTGGGTCGGCGTGTAGATGGAGGGGTAGGAGACACAATTACTGGACGTGTGCCACCCTCGCGAATGACAACCCCTGTGGGTCTTTGTCGCTTCCGAGCACGGACCTCAAATCCAGAAACTTCCTCTTCCTCTGGTAAGTAATCCTCATCCTCTTCAACCAGCTTTCTTTTTCCCTTTTCCTTGTTACGGGCTGCCTTAGGGTCCAGAAGTACACCATTTGACCCTTGAAGCCTAATCATAGGAGGGTCATCATCATCATCATCATCATCAGCATCATCAGCATCATCATCAGACTTTGTTGCTTCAGTGTCAGAAGACTGGCCTTTGCCAGGATCAGCTGCAGGTGAAGACCCTGCTCCACTCTCAGTAAAATAGGTGTCAACTTCTCGTAGAGCTTCGTCAAGAGTTTGGTGTGAGCCTGTGGCCTCAACACTGGAGGTTGCTCCTCCCTGCAAAACATCTTGCATAACCTCAGCAACAATATCAGCAACGACTCGCTCTCCTTCAGCTGGGTGCTCTATCTGATGCATGATGTCCTCAACAAGCTCATGTTGAGCTTCAACCACCACAGGTGGTGGTTCCGGAATATCAGCTTGAACTTGAGGGGGTGGCTCAACTATATTCTCTGCAGCCCCCTCCTCAGCTTGAGGAACATCCCACCACCCATCATTTGGCGGTGGTCTATAATGGGCATCAACAATTGCTCCAAACAATGGTACTGCCTGTGGTCTGTCAGCAACAGCACGACGGCTGCTGTGACTAAGACAGTGACCGAAAATCTTCTTGTCAACGGACACAAGATGAACGACCGGGTTGCCTGCCGGAAGGTTTGGAATTAACCCATTTAGGATCATCATAACGAAGCGCGGGTATAGAATGAATTGATCTTTAACGCTCCCCTTAATCTATTGTACCATTTCGTCAAAGAAGAACTGGGAGAAACAGTACGGCTTGTTATATACCAGTGAAACCATGCCAGATTGCATTTTATGGTTCATGGTGTCAAAACCCGCCTTTTTCGGTCCAAATGAGACCAACAGAATGTGCATCAAGTACCTCCACTGTCCGTAGAGTAGACTCTTCGTGTACTGGGTATGGGTCACGTCACCTACGTAACCCATTCATTGAAATACCCCAGCTCGGAACTCTAGTGGGTATGAAGTGGGACCGTCTTCTTGCTCTTCGGTCCCAAGATGCAAAGCCATCCTTAGATAGGCTGCAGAAAACTCAATCTCCCGCCCATGGACAGTCGCACGAATGACTGGAGGATTAGGGCGACAATTATGTTCAGCAGTCGCCCAGAACTGACTCAAGAACTCAAACTTCAGCTTTGGTGAATGAGTCAGGGCGAAGAACACTCTGGACCGCATCAGGTAGTCAAGCATGCCTCGGAACAGCACTGTGTTCGGATCGGCTAGATCAAAAGATATTGCGAGATTGTGCTTGTTGTAGAAGGCACGTTGATTAGCCATTTCTGCACATAAGACAAAAACAAAACAAAATAGATAACACTAATGTTAGTTATAAGCAATAATCAAGTTTAGAATCCTGCAAGAGGGATTCAATAGTTAAATATCGATTATAAAACATGAAGTGAAGTTAAAATAATAATTTTGGTTCAAACCTAAGCAGGTTCGTACGAACTTACAAGTTCGTACGAACTTACTACCCTGTATAGGTTCGTACGAATTTACTGTTTGACTAAGTCAAACTTAAGTTCGTACAAACTTACACTTGGCTAGGTTCGTACGAACCTGTAAGTTCGAACGCAAGAACACTGTTGCAACTTCAAAATTTTTTGGCCATAATATCATGATCAGAAACTTGAAATACATTCATATAGGTCCGATACATGCTTTTCAACAAGTTCCAATCAATTTTAACCATGAACACACGTCTAATTTTTGAGTTAAAGTTGTTTTTGTAGAAAACCCACTTTAATTCAAATTTTACATGTTTTAATGGTCCAAATCAAGAAATGGTTACTTACATGAGTTCGTGCAAGTATAGTGATGATTTCTATCGGTTTGGAATGGATTAACACGGATCAAATTTCAGGTTTAAGTCCGAAGGTGGTGAAGGTTGTAAGTTCGAAGGGTAAGTTCGAAGGAACCAGTAAGTTTGAAGGATTTGAAAGCATATGGGGTTTGACCAGGTCAGCCCCTTATATACCCCAACTAAGTTCGTACGAACTTAGCCATTCGAACATCTAAGTTCGTACGAACTTAGACTCTTAGCCAAAATCTTAAATTTTCAAACTTTTCCACTTTTCCAAATTTCAAACTTTTTCAAACTTGAAGTCATTTAGCAACAACCAATACACGTAGGTACTAAGTCGAGCACGGTTTGAGCAGCGAATCCAACAAAATGTAAGTATTTCCCGTAAACGAAGAACTTTGATTAAAAAGATAAAATAACTTAGAATTGTAAAAACGCAAATATGAATTTTGTTCATATTTTGAAACATACAATCTTTTTGAGAGAATCACTGATACAAAGATCGAATTAGCCATGATGGGCACAATACACAGTTAGGAATTTTCTTGTATTCCTTTGTTATTATTGATGTAAATCATAGATCACTTCGATTATCAGTATTTGTTGTCCACTTAAACATTCGACATTCAGAGTTCTCAAGTACATATTAGATTATTGTTCACGATCTCCTATGTATCTTACATTTGATATACCCTTAGAGTCTAGAAAGTCAAGAATGTCAAGTATCGGATATTTTTCATTTTTATGTCATCTTTAAAGTCAAGTCATTTTGTTTTATCAGCAATGTAAGTAGGTACATATTTCAACTATAAGACAAGACTAGGGTTAGAAACAAACGAATCTAAAATCAAACCAGAGATGACAGGTCTGTACTTCCGTACAACAGAGCGACATGGTTTGACTAGAGACCTTGAAAACGGTATTCTTGTTTTCTCGATCTTGTTTGTTCCAGATTTAGAATTCACTGACTGATTCTAGGTCAACATGTTTCAAGATATCGCAAAAGAAACAGTCAGTAAATCCCCCAGATGAATTATTTTTAAGGTTTATCCGATAACAAGCATTCAAGTACAGTCTATTTTCTAAGAATTAAGACATAAGCCGTACATCAAAATAAAGATTTCAAAGAAAGAATCGCATATGTTATTTTAGATTTAGTACATGAAGAACCTTTGTGTCTCATGCCTACCAATACATCGAAAAGTGAAGCTATGAAATGCTATGTATATTTAAGATCTTTTCACTGTGTATGTACCACATCTAAAAGCCACACATATAAAAGTGTTCTAGGCATGGGTAAGGTTTTCTTTATTTCTATGCAATAACACAGTGACACTCAATTCTTTCCTTTTTTATTTTTATTTTTTATTTTTTTAAATATATACAAGATAAAGAACAGATGAAAGATATAATAAAAACAAAGTTCTTATGGAAAATAATTACTCAGGATTTTTCATCCCATTTAGTTGGATTAAGAGCTCAAACCGGGACCTATCGAACGCCTTGGTATACAGGTCAGCTAGATTGTCATCAGTTGGAACCTTAACCAAATTAATCAGGTGTTTTTCGGCACAGTCACGAATAAAGTGATGTCTAATGTCAATATGTTTCGTTTTACTATGCTTAACCGGTTTATTAGTAATGGACATTGTGGATTGATTATCAATCATAATAGGAGTGTTAGTAAAATTTAAACCGTAATCACGCAGCTGTTGCTGTATCCACAAAACTTGTGAACAACAACTACCTTCTGCAACATACTCGGCCTCGCAGGTTGAGATGGCGACCGAGGTTTGCTTTTTGCACTGCCTTGAGACAATACGACCACCTAACAATTGACAACCACCAGTGGTTGATTTCCTGTTCAAGTTGCACCCGCCATAGTCTGAGTCAGTATAGGCCACAAAGTCAAAATTACCACCAGAGGGATACCAAAGACCTATCTTCGGTTTGCCCTTTAGGTAACGCAAAATTCTCTTTGCTGCCTTCAAGTGTGATTCCTTTGGATTAGATTGGAAGCGAGCACACAAGCAGACTGCAAACATTATGTCAGGGCGAGAAGCAGTCAGATACATGAGAGAACCGATAATGGCCCGATAGTGAGTCGAATCCACATCTTCAGAGCTCTCAGAATCTGGTCCGAGATTGTGATTATGTTGAATTGGAGTGCCGAAAGACAAACTATCTTTCATATTAAACCGAGTTAGCATTTCATGCACATATTTCGTCTGGTGAATGAAAAATCCATCTTTCTTTTGATTGACTTGTATTCCTAAGAAAAAATTCAATTCACCTATTGCACTCATCTCAAAACGCCGCTTTATAACTTGTTCAAATTCTCTACACCTGGCCTCGTCGGATGACCCAAAGATAATGTCATCGACGTACACTTGTACAAGAAGGAAATCATTTTTGTTCCATTTGATGAACAAAGTACTATCTATTTGTCCTCTCTTGAATCCATTTTCCAAGAGATACGTAGATAGAGTCTCGTACCAAGCTCTAGGTGCTTGATGCAGTCCATACAGGGCCTTATCTAATTTATAGACTCGGTCGGGATGGTCTGGATCACTGAACCCCGGGGCTTGTTGTACAAAGACAAGCTCCTGAACTTTTCCATAAAGAAAGGCACTCTTGACATCGAGTTGATATACTTTTATTCTTTTATGAGCAGCATATGCCAGAAACAATCGAATTGTTTCTAGCCGTGCTACAGGTGCAAACACCTCAGTATAGTCAATTCCTTCCTGTTGATTAAAACCTTGAACTACAAGTCGTGCCTTATTCCGTGTTACAATACCTCTATCATCTCTCTTGCACTTAAACACCCATTTGGTGCCTATTGCAAATTCTCCTCTAGGTAGATCAACGAGCTCCCAAACTTGGAGTTTTTCAAATTGTGCAAGTTCTTCTTGCATAGCTTCTACCCAGGAGTTCTCTTTTAAAGCCATTTGAACATTTTTCGGTTCAACTTGAGATATAAAGCAGTTATACAGGCACTTATGTATGATTCCAGTGTCTTGAATCGATACATATAGACTGTGACTATCAGATATCTCTCTTCGAGTTTTTACTCTTGAACTAGGATCACCAATTATGTTATCAATTGGGTGATACTTGTTCATACGAGTCGAAACCGTAGTGTCAACCGATAAGTCAGATCCTAGATTTTATCCAATCTCCCCCAGAGGTGATATTACAACCTCTGCAGGTTCTTGCACAGGATCTGTATCCATTGAGGAAGATGGAATCTCATTCAGATTTGAATCACTATCCGCAATAGGATCGACAACAATTTCTTTTCCTTAATCATTTGCATCTTCTGAACACGGAATGCTGGATCTTGGTGCAATCTCATCGTTTTCACCATTATCCATTATGATATGTTCTAACCCCAAAGTGTCGTTGTCACTTAGGGTTGGAAGATTGAATGATTTGAAGACTGTGTCATAGTTAAACATCCAATCTGGTCCAGTTTGAATGGCTGGAGTACAAGATATAACTTGTATATTAAATACAATCTCAACTTTTCCAGCTGTCTGATTAAAGACCCTTTTATTTGGAGATCCGGATTCATACCCTAGGAAAAATCTGTTGATACATCTTAGTTTGTCTGTTAGTTGGTCGAGTCTGTAATGTGTTTGTAAATGTAATAGACTTGTTAAGTTTACATTTTCTGTGTTCTGCGACACAAGGCTTGTGTCGCATGAGTTGTAGTTGCGACACAGTGTTTGTGTCGCAATAGTGATCTCTGCGACACAAGGCTTGTGTCGCATAACGGCCAGTTTGTTTAGTATAAATATCAAAGTTAGAGATATTTAGGGTAAGACTTTCACACACACTTTATGCTCTGTATTTTGGCTGCTACATTGATTGAGAGAGAATATTTGGGTATTTGGGAATATAAAGTATTATTTATTGCATTTGTTCCACTTTGTTTTTGCTTTATATTCTTGTGATTGTCTCCTCCATGCGATTTGATTAAAAGATTCAAGATTGGGATCAACAATTGGTATCAGAGCCACAGTCTTTGATTATTGGTGGTATCAAATCATTTGGGTAAGTATTTAAATACTTATTTTGATTATTTAACATTTATTTTGGTGTTAGATCTTCATTGTAGGTATTTTGGAGCTGAAGTTTTGGTGTTTTTGAACCTAAAAATCTCTGTTTGTACAAGATTTTTCGATAAAAAACGTTTAGGTTTCGAAAATTTTCGTTTTTGAGGTTTTTCGCACTGACTGAGCCGTTTCTGCGACACAAGATTGCGACATAATATTGTGTCGCTATAGGGTTTCAGCGACCTTAAGCCTGTGACATAGTTCTGCGACATAACAACTGTGTCGCTGTTTGTTCAGTTGCGACATAATCTTTGTGTCGCTTCTAGTCCTCTTGCGACATAACTTCTGCGACACAACATTAGTGTCGCATTATTCAGTTTTCAGAATTTTTGAAAAGTCTCTCGAGCCCATTACCATGTCTGCTTCTACATCAACATCACTTCAACAGGTTGGGGCAATGTTAAAGCTCAATAGTGAGGTGGGTTCTTCGAACAAACCACCGATGTACACTACTGGTATGAACTATTTAGAATGGCGTCAACAGTTTGTATCGTTCAACGATGCTGAGATGCTGATCTATTTAGAGGAACGATATGAACGCCCTGTTCGAACTGGTATATTTAATGGACCTATTCCTGAAAAGTCCATTAAATCAATGACTCCTGAAGAACGTAAGGCCTTCGATACTGAACGAAAAACATATTCTGCAATTACCATGGCTTTACCTCAACAAATATTGAGACAACTACGCCATCACAAGACCGCTTATGATCTATGGAAGGGGTTCGAAAAGAAATGTGGTGGTAGTGACCAGTACAAGCGAAACAAACTGGATCTCGTTAAGAAACAGTTTTGGTCTTTGACATGTTACCTACTGAGTCTCTGGAGGATATGTGCAGTAGATACTCCCAGCTCGTAAGTGAATTAGTCGAGGGTGGTGTAAATCTCGACAAAACCGATGTAAACAAGAAGCTTTTGGGTTCCTTACCCAAGAAGTGGAATACACGAGTGCTGCTGATGGAAAAAGACGAGGATATAATGGATATGGAGCTTGATGACCTGATCGGACAAATTGTTGCTGATCTCCTGGATATGCAGAAGAAGGAGACCAAGGCTACTGCACATATTCAGAATCCTATGTTATATGGTGTGGATGTTCCTGCTGCAGCAACTCAAGCTGCTGGGGCTGCATTCTTTTCTGGGGGTTCTGGTGCTCTAAATGCAGCTGTCTTCACTGCTTTCTTGTCAGCTTATGATGACTTCCTATCCAACAAGAACAACACCGTGAATATGACTGAAGAAGATTTCAGTCAAATTGATCAAGAAGAGCTTGAACGAATGGACTTGAAGTGGAGCATGGCTATGCTCACAAGACGCGTCAAGAATTTCTTAAAGAAGACTAGGAGGAAGAATGTCACTGATCCGGAAGAGAAGGGTCTTGGATTCAATAAGAGCAAGGTGAAATGCTACCAGTGTCACAACTATGGACACTTTGCTCGTGAATGTGACCAAAAGAAGAATCCACCTTCCGGTTTATCCAAGCCCTCTCAGTCCAATTCATCTGAGAAGACCAAATCTGACGAAAAGGCGATGGTTTCCGCTGCGCTACTGCTTTCCAACAATGCTTGGGAATGGTCTGACCCAGATGAAGATGATTCAGAACGGGCACTGATGGCTGAAGTACATGAGGTACATGATGAACCATTATCTTGTCTATCATGTGTTAAATTAACTAACCAGCTAAACAGGTATAGAGAGGATACCACACGCCTTAACACTGTCATCGAAAATTTAAATGAAATAAATAGTATGTTACGTGACAGTGATAAGGCCAGTGATCAAAAGTTAAAAGCTGTTTTGGAAGAGAAAAAGGAATTAAAAGCTAAAAATTTTGAACAACAAGATGAAATTGGTAGCTATGTTGATATGCTATCATCTGTTAAAAGGGAACTTGTTGAATCTCAAACTGAGGTTCTAAATTTAAAGAAAAAGCTTTCAAACGTTTCCACATCCTCTCTAGTCTTTGATGAAATCCTACAGGCACAGAGGACTGACACTAAGAGTAAGGCAGGACTTGGTTTTCATCAAGTCCCACCTCCTAAGGATTATTTACCTATGCCTGTTAGGGATAATGTCAATGATATGATGCCTATCTTTACTAAGATAGATGTTAAAACTGTCAAACCTACTGTGAGCATCAATATAAGTAAGCCTGAGCTAGTTAAGGCTGAAAATGTCATCATTGCATGTGAACAACCTGAAACTAGTAGGCCCGAGCCTATCAGGGCTAATACTAGTGAGTCTGAAACAAGTAAGATTCAAAAGGTTGAGAAAGTTAAACCTATTAAGGCCAAGATTCATCAGACTGAACTTATTAAATCTGAAAATATAGTTGAGCCTAAATTAGGAAATACTCTTTCTGTGCTTCCTCGTATTATTGAAGAGGAAATTGAAATTGAGGATATAACTGATCAAGAGTATCGACCAGTTAAGAAAAACGTCAAGCGTGAAAATCATATAATTACTATCGAACAAAATGAACATGCTATAACAAAAGGAAAAGGTAAAGCTGTGGCTGAACCTCAAAAGAAGATTGTTTCTAAAAAAACTATATTAAATAAATCTTCTAAAAACTCTTCTAAAGCATCTCTTGCTGAATGCTCACGTAAATGTGACTGTTCAACACATGCTTCTTTTGGTCGAGCTCATCGGTTTATTCCTCAATCTCAATCAAGTGTTGAGCATCGATCCTGCTTCTACTGCAAGAAGCAAGGTCATTTGATAAATGTTTGTCCCGTGCTTGCGAAGAAACATTATGGGAAAGAGGTTTCGCGAGCCTCAAAATTTAAGAATCCTTCAAAGAAGTCTATTTCAATGAAAGGCTCAAAGACTCCTGTCCCAGTTGTCAAAGTCAACAAAGTTGAGCAAAATACTTTGCAAAACTTGAAGCTCAAAGTTGTTGACTCGCAAGCATCCAAACCAAAGCAGGTTTGGAAGATTAAAGAATCTTGCAAAGATTCTACATCCGACAATACCTCATCAGTAAAACATTCTAAACTTTTTGAAAACAAAGTTTTGACTGATGTGGTCATTGTTGATGATGTTACTGGAGTACCCAAGACTATAAAGGCTTGGGTCTCCATTTCTAACTAATTTACCTTGTTTGTGGTGCCGCAGCGACCTGAATCTGTAAAGAATAGTAAATGGTATATCGACAGCGGTTGTTCTCGGCACATGACCGGTGATGTTTCCCTTTTATCTGAGGTTCATGCCTACAATGGAGGATATGTGCCCTTCGCTGGTGACAAAGGGGGAGTTATTTCTGGTTAGGGTACGCTTACTAATGGAATGGTAAGCTTTGAGAAGGTGAATTTTGTAGAACAATTGCAACACAATCTTCTCAGTGTCTCTCAAGTGTGCGATAAAAAGTACACTACTACTTTCACAGACACCGAGTGTTGCATATTGAAGCCGGGATTTGTTATCCCTAAAGAATGGGTGCTTCTAAGGGCACCTGGGGAGCGAGACACGTATATTCTTGACATGAGTACTGTGGAAACTACACAACTCACATGTCTTCTATCTAAAGCTCCTGAGAAGGAATCGTTATTATGGCACAGGCGTATGGGACACTTGCACTTTCGCAAGATGAACTACCTGATCAAGAATGATCTAGTGCGAGGTGTCCCTAAGCAATCCTTTGGACTGAATGATCATTGCGTCCCTTGTCAGAAAGGAAAGCAACACAAGAAGTCTCACAGACCGAAGCTGGCCAATTCAATTGAGAAGCCCTTGGAGCTGCTTCACATGGATCTATTCGGGCCAGTCAGAAAGAAGAGTTTGGGAGGAGCTTCGTATTGCCTTGTTGTGACGGATGATTATTCGCGGTTTTCTTGGGTTTATTTTCTGAAGACCAAGGATGAAGTGCCTGAGATTCTCATTTATCTATTCGACAAACTGCAAAATCTTTGTGAGTTGAGAATCAAGAAGATAAGGAGTGATAACGGTACAGAGTTTAAGAACTCGATTATAGAGCTGCAAAATCTTTGTGTATTGAACACCAATTCAGTGCCGCAAGGACTCCACAGCATAATGGGGTTGTAGAACGTAAGAATAGAACTTTGATTGAGGCTGCACGTACACTGTTATCTGACTCTAAGCTTCCAATCACATTTTGGGCCGAAGCTGTGAATACGGCCTGCTATGTTCTGAATCGGGTGTTAATGATTAAGAAGAAGAACAAGACATCCTATGAATTGTTCAACAACAGAAAGCCTAATCTACAGTTTCTTGAACCATTTGGCTGAATTTTGAAGTCACCTTTTTCCATTACACTGACAACCCTCAAGGGAAGGGACCCGAATATTTGTTTGACTATCAAACACTGTTTGATTCTTTCAATATTCCTGAGGAAAATGAAGAAGAGGATATAGTGACACTACTTCATGGGCTGGACATCGCTTCTGAAACACCACCCATCTCTGTTCCTCCACCACCTACAGCAACACCAGCAACTGCTCCTGCTGCTACTTGTGAGACTCCACCTTCACTCGTTACTGAGAATGTTCCTGATCCTACAAATGATGAGGAACAAATGTTTGAGGATTCTGTTCAATCACCTGCATCTGACCTTGAAGGTTTACCTGCTCTTCAACTCGAACTTGAAACTGACTCTACAAACCTTGATTCTATCATCGTTCCGGCTGCAATTCCGAGTTCTCGGATCAATGTGTCACTTCCAGTTGATGCCATTCTTGGTTATTTAAACAAAGGTGTTTTAACGAGAAGATAGATTGCTGCTGCTGAACAATCTGTGTTGACACCGTCTCCTGTTACCGTCACTGATCCTGTTTGTCTTGCTTCGAAAATTGAAGAATGCTTTCTCTCACAAGTAGAACCTAAAAAGACAGCTGATGCGTTAAAGGATCCATATTGGGTTGAGGCTATGCAGGAAGAGCTTCAACAATTCAACAAGCTGCAAGTATGGACTTTGGTGCCTTTACCCAAGGGTGTTCATCCTATTGGCACTCGTTGGGTATATCGTGTGAAGAAGGATGATCGGGGCGTGGTAATTCGCAACAAAGCACGTCTAGTGGTCCAGGGCTTCACTCAAATTGAAGGTTTGGACTACGATGAAGTATTTGCCCCGGTTGCTCGTTTGGAATCCATCAGCATTTTCCTGGCGTACGCTTCATTCAAAGGATTTCGGATTTACCAGCTTGACGTTAAGAGTGCATTTCTGTATGGTCAAGTGGTTGAAGAGGTCTATGTAAAACTGCCGCCTGGTTTTGAAGACTCTGTCCATCCGAACTACGTCTGCAAGCTGGACAAGGCGTTGTATGGTCTTCATCAAGCTCCTAGAGCTTGGTATGAGCGGCTTGCGACTCATCTTCTGAAGAATGGTTTTGTACGAGGAACGATTGACAGTACTCTCTTCATCAAGCATGCAGGGGAGGACTTGTTATTAGTACAGGTTTATGTGGATGACATCATCTTTGGTTCCACCAAGGATGAACTGTGTCGCGACTTCGAGCGGATCATGAAGTCAGAATTTGAAATGAGTGCAATGGGGGAGCTGAATTTTTTCTTGGGCCTACAAGTCGAACAGTCTGCTAAGGGGTTTTACATTCATCAGTCCAAGTATGTCAATGATATGCTTACGCGGTATAACTTGACTGACTGTAAATCCTATGGGACGCCTTTAGAGCTGAATCATCACCTTGGTCCAGCGGAAGATGAGGAGGACTGTCCGGAAAAAGATTACTGATCTATGATCGGTTCTCTGATGTATCTCACTGCATCACGTCCGGACATTGTCTTTGCAGTCTCTCTCTGTTCCAGGTATCAGGCTAAACCGAAGGTGTCTCACATGAAGGTAGTTACGCGAATCTTCGGTTATCTCAAATGTAGACCAACTCTTGGTCTCTGGTATTCTAATGAGAAAACCTTCGCGCTCACTGCTTACTCGGACTCGGATTATGGGGGATGCAATATGGATAAGAAGTCCACTTCTGGTGGATGTCAGTTTCTTGGACCTTGGCTCGTATCATGGCAGTGCAAAAAGCAAACAACTGTTTCTACCTCAACCGCAGAGGCTGAATACATTGCTGCTGCTAGTTGCTGTTCCCAGGTTCTTTGGATACAGCACCAGTTGCGCGATTACGGTTTACTCTTAACTATGACTCCTATTCATATAGATAATACTGCTGCTATATGTATTACACGTAATCCTGTCCAACATTCTAAGACCAAACACATAGAAATTAGGTTTCATTTCATTCGTGATTGCTATGAAAAACACCTAATTGATCTGGTCCAAATAGATACCCTTAAGCAGAATGCCGACCTGTTCACCAAAGCCTTTTTCCGTGCTCGTTTCGATGAGCTAGTCAACATGATAGGGTTACGTTTCTTTCCCATTCAAAAGTAATATTTGTGACCTTAGTATGTTATGTTCTTATTATTATTATTAAAAAAACAAAAAAAAAAACAAATGCAATAGCCACTCTTTGTGCTTACTAGCATTAAAGAAAAGCAATGTTGCAACATGTGCAAAAGACGTTCAGTTGTGTCTGTAAACAACTAGGGATATGATAGTACATTAGGAGACACCCCTCAAACGTCAATCTTAAGTTTTATCCTCGATGTATCAGTAGGTTTATCTCGTATCTGTTATACATGTCCTTACAAACATTTGTATCATTGCACGATGTATTGGTAGACATTCTCATACTTTTCTTTGAGCATCTAAGAAATCCTTTAATCTGTGTTTATTCTTTTGTGATGACCAACATACGATGTATGACAATGTGTCTTAATTCCTATGTATCAACTTGCCATACTTTTATTAACCTGAGCTTGTATCTGACAACATTTGGGGATTTATGCTGTCTGTTTCCTTTGTTGTACGCTCGTACAGACCTGGTCTCAGTCAGTATACTTTCAAAAACCAAGCAAACAAAAGTCAAAGTACTTTAAAGTCTTATAAAATCAAAGATACCTCACAAGGTCGCCAAACGGTTTGACCAAGTCTGGTTTTGCTTAAACCTGAATCAAGTTAAGTCGCTTTGTTGTACATCAGTACAGACCTGTCACCGCTTGCTTGATTCTTAAAAATGTTGAATTCAAATACTTTCTCTAAACAATCGAAGTCTTGGGCATGTCTTGATACTAGGAGTATATCTATTTGGGATTCACGGAGACATAGTCACTCTCAAAATAAATGCTAAGCTTTAAGTTGAGTGTGTTACATGTTTAAGTGGACAAACAATACTGATAATCGTCTTGTTACAGATTGCTTCTCAGGCTTGTTAACTATGCTTGATAAATTTAAATTTGGACAACTATACTGATAATCGAATTAAAATTTGACATTGTCTTGCGAGTCTGTTTTTCTAATATGATCCCTAAATAGACACCTCTCAAAACGTTCCTTTATATTATTTTATTTTTATATATCTGTTTTTGTTCAATCTCTTTTCTAAGTGTCACAAAAATAAAAATAAAAATTTAACCCTTGATTGGCTTCAGCGACACAATAATTGTGTCGCATAATTGTGTTGCCAACGTAGCGATACAAGGCTTGTGTCGCACAATATGCTGATCAATAAGCGACACAAGACTTGTGTCGCAACCTTGTGTCGCTCATTGTGTCCCGGGTATAAATACCCTCGTGTCGCTGTAATTAGTATCTAATTACCTGCGACACAAAAATTCAAAACCTGCGACACAAGTGGATCCTGCGACACAAGGCCTCCGACGCACTTTTTTGATTTTTCTGTGATTTTTACGCGTTTTCTGTTTGATTCCTTGCTATTTTCGTGTTCTCCTAACTCAAACGCATCATTAGGTACCGTTTTTCACTCTTATTATTACCAATTCATGTTAGCATTTGGATTTTAAGATTCGGTTTTTAGGTTTTATCTATTATTACTAAATTGAATGCCTAAAACTGTTTAATTGCATGTAATAATCATTGAATAATGCTCCTGACATATTTGTGAATCTTTGGAAACGATTGAAACTCAAAAACCCCAATTTTTATTCAACAGCAATTCTGGGTTACATTGTGTTCATCTTTGCGACACAAGATGCGACACAATAGTTGTGTCGCAGGCTGTGCCCCTTTTTATGTCGCTTATTGTATGCGACACAATTCTTGTGTCGCTGACTTATGTCGCTGCACTGTTGTGCGACACAAGGCTTGTGTCGCTAGTAAATCATTAATTTGATTTAATTGCTAAATTGCGACACAACTCGTTATGTCGCACTAAATTCTTGCGACACAAGGATTGTGTCGCATGACATATTAAATTCAAAAATGTCAACTTTTAATTGTTGAATCTAACGGCTTCCAAGTTTACTTTCTACGTACAGCTATGGCAGATATTAACGTCAACGCTTTATTTTGGGAACCAAGACACAATGTGACTGCGTTTCTTGATGACGAAAAAGAATCGGCGGCGCCGTACCGCCCGATGATTGTTTTTCTTCGCAGATCCCGGATTTTCACTGCGATCACGGCCACCACAACTATTTACCGTGATCATGTCACGGATTTCTGGGCCAATGCTACTATCAACTCGGATCTCCCGTATACAAGGCTTATATCCAGAGTTCACGATCGCGAGATTATTATTTCTAAACAACTCATTCGGGAGTTCTTTCAGTTTCCGGATGATTCTGACATGCCAGTTACGTTTGCCAACACCTTTATTTCTGGCGGCATGATTTGGATGGGCTATCCAGGTGTTCCACGTGATCAATATCGCAAGGCCTTTCTCTAAAAGGTCTGACGGTATCTTATGCATATCATGATTGTCTGCTTATCTGGACGCAAGGCTGGCTTCGATGGCATCAGCCATTCTACTGCATCAGCCATGCTGGCCTTGGTCTACAACAAGCCTTACAACTTTTCAGGCTATATCTTTCGTATAATGGTTGATCACGCTCAGGCAGGCGAGGGACAGTGGGCTTTATACCCACGTTTTGTTCAACTGCTTATTAACCACTTGCTCCCATGTCTACCGGTAGCTCCGCAACACCAATTTCGCCAAACACCGATGAATACCCGAATCTTCGTGGTTTCCGGTCACTATGCACGGGGCGCACCGGTCCCGCCTGATGTGCCATTGTTTGGGCATATTGTTAATGAGGCCTACGTGCCTCCAAAGGGTGACGAATTTGCTGATCCGACTCCTATCCATAGGCCACTTTCTCCTCTGCCACAGGCACTAGTTCAAGAACCGCCTCTTCAAGCCCCTCTCCAACAACCAACACCTTCT
>OY992768.1:19839886-19894696 GCA_963921325.1 Logfia minima
TATTCCCTCTGGTCCAACTATAGAACCAATAGGACCGGGGTCTGAGTCTGTATTTGAAGATGTACATATTGAACAATCTAATGAAATGCCCACTTTAGAGTATTTTCCTGTGCACCGGGTTCCAGGCCAGCCAAGACCGTTGGCTGTAGACTATTCTTGTGCAGACCTCTCATTTATACAACGCATGATAAATGAAGTCAATTCTGATAATGAAAGTGAAAATTTTGACGAAGATGATGATGTTGAGTTTGAGGAAGAAGGATTGAATGATGATGAGTTCTATGATGATGCTCCGATAATTGAATCAGATTCCTCTGAAGATGAAACTGAAAATGCATCTGAGACTCAAGATGAAGAAACATCTGAGGCTCCTGCTCCTGAATCTGAAGTTATCGAAACTAGAGCTGAGAGACTTGCTAAATGGTGGCCGCACGGAAAAGATGGAAAGCAAGTGCCGGTCACCTGCAAATCATACAAAGTCAGTGGAGCGTATACTGGATTAATCAAGAGTTGGAAGATATCGAAAGGGTTGTTTATGATCAAGAGGTTAGATGGTATTCAATATTTCAAAAGATCATTCACCAAGCTGAGCACACTGCCAAAAGGAGAAGTTAACCGTCTTGCTCAGCTCTCTTTGATTAACCCGTCAAATGATGATCGTGCCAACTTCATTCTGACTACTCTACAAAGGGAGATTCGTACCAAAAGGTACAAGTTTATCAAACCGACGCTGGGAACCAAAATTATCTATAAGAAACGGTTTGATCCAGTAACCAATCAGCCCTTGATCAAAATGCGTTATCCTCCGGCTGATTGTTTAAAGAATATTCCTCTGGAAACACTTCCCTTGGACTTTCTAAGAAGATTTCACTACTGGGAATTGGATGCTCACACCGGCGAGGCAGTTTTGATATTTGTGCCTGAGACAGAGCAACCAGAGAAGAGCTCACTGTATAACTTAAAGAAAACTCAATTCAGAGTATTCGATCCGATGAGCTTGATAAATTTCTCCGAGAAAGATCTGAGAAAGCTATTTGACAATCCGATTCGCTTCAATGAGAAGATTGTGATGAACAAGAAGATAGCATCTCAATTTCAACGGATTGTCAAGGTTTGTGTAACACATGGAATACACGTTGGCGGTGTATTTCCAGCAGGCTAGGTATAAATGAAGATTTAGAAGGCCAAGCTGAAGACACGGGGGAGTTTGTTGATACATCTTAGTGTGTCTGTCAGTTGGTCGAGTCTGTAATGTGTTTGTAAATGTAATAGACTTGTTAAGTTTACATTTTCTGTGTTCTGCGACACAAGACTTGTGTCGCATGAGTTGTAGTTGCGACACAGTGTTTGTGTCGCAATAGTGATCTCTGTATTTAGGGTAAGACTTTCACACACACTTTATTCTCTGTATTTTGGCTGCTACATTGATTGAGAGAGAATATTTGGGTATTTGGGAATATAAAGTATTATTTATTGCATTTGTTCCACTTTGTTTTGGCTTTATATTCTTGTGATTGTCTCCTCCATGCGATTTGATTAAAAGATTCAAGATTGGGATCAACAAAATCCTTCTTCCGCCTTTTCACCAAATTTTGATTGATGTTTTGTCGTCAATAATGTACACCGAACACCAAATGGTTCTAGACCAGCAAGATTTGGTTTTCTACCATTAAGAAGGTCATAACATGTTTTGTTATGTTTCTTAACAGTTAAAACTCTATTAAGCACATGACACGTTGTATTCACTGCTTCTCCCTAAAACATGACAGGAAGCTTTGAATCAGCCAGCATAGTTCTTGCTACTTCTATCAGTGTTCTATTCTTTCTTTCAACAACACCATTTTGTTGTGGCTCATAAGGTGCACTGAAGTGGTGTTGAATTCCTTTGCTTAAACAAAAGACGTTCAATACTGAGTTCTTGAACTCTAAGCCATTATTGCTACGAATTTTCTTGACGCCTCTATCGAATTGTTGTTCAATCTGGGTAAAGAATGTCATAAGCAATTCTGCTGTCTCATCCTTTGAAGCCAGAAAGAAGACCCATGAAAATCGTGAGAAGTCATCAGTAACTACGAGGCAGTAATGTTTACCACCTACACTCCTTGCATTTACAGGACCAAACTCATGTGAAGCAGGTCAAAGGCTGAGGCAATGGAGTTTTGAGTTTTGGACTTATGTGTTTTCTTGTGTTGTTTTCCTTTTAAACACGGGAGACACTTGTCCTCTAACTCAAATTTTAGCACTGGAACACCTTGCACTAGACCATTTTTGACAATAAAATTCATCTTTCTAAAGTGCAGGTGAGCCATTTTTCTATGCCAAAGCTGTGAATCAGTCTCAGATGCTTTGGATATCAGACAGGTTGATTCCTGAGAAGATTCAGCAACACTCATATCCATGACATAAGTGTCATTCCTCCTTGGTGCTCTCATAATTATCCATTTCTATGGTATAACAAAACCAGGTTTCATAATTAATGCCTCACTATCTGTGAAATGAACCGGATGTCCTTTATCACAGATCTGAGAAACACTAATGAGATTATGTTTTAGCTCCTCAACATAGTTGACTCGCTCTAACACTAGTTTCCCATTTGTGACATTTCCTACTCCAGTGATCTGTCCACCTTTAGCACCAGCAAAATTTACGTATCCTCCTTTCTTGTACACGAAATCCACAAGATTTTGCTTCTCCCCCGTCATGTGCCTTGAGCAACCACTATCAATAAACCACCAGTTAATAGCTCTTCTAGCTAACTCCTGCACAATAGATGTAAATAGTTAGTTATCAAGGGGGACCCAAGCCACTACGGTCTTGGGTCTGCCATTCTCATCAACGAATGTGAATTCCTTCAAGTATCCACTGCTCTTGTAAGTAGAGCCGGACACTTTTGGAATCTCATTTGTCTGAGTATGGGGGGTACTTGTGCTAGGCTTTCTTTCTGGAGACTTTTGAAAGAGTCTTGGATTTACAGGCCTTGGGTTTGAGGTAGGTCTAACCCTAGATGGATAGTTATAACTTGAATTATTATAATTCCTGTTATTGCTATTCGGGTTACTAAAACGGTTATTGGGAGTGTGAAATCTCTGTGGACTTTTCGACCTTGAAGACTGTCCATAAGAACTTCCTCCTGAAGAGGTAGTGCTTCTTGAACTATCATGAGTCGAGAACTTCACAGATTTTAAAGAGGGTTGAGTTCTCTGAAAACTTTGAGTTCTCTTATATCCCAACCCATTTCTCCAAGACTTTCCAGCATTTTCATTTTCTTTATTTTTTACCTCAGGAATGAAAACGCCAGACAATCGCAATTTAATACTTGTCGCCTCTGGATTTTTCTTTTTAGGCGAAGACACAGATTTTACAGGAGATTGATCTTTCTTCACCTGTAACTTTCCAGTTTTGCCCTTAGTTGGACAAATACTTGCCACATGACCCTTTTAATGGCATGTGAAGCACGAACGCTTCTCCCAGGCTTTCTTTTGTGCCTTGAGAATCGTTTCATTGTCCATCTCAGGTACACATGGAGTAGAGACGTTCATTACCTCTTTACCCTTATTTATTAATTTTTCACTTTCAGGTTTGGGTAAAATAGAAGTTTGTTGATACATCTTAGTGTGTCTGTCAGTTGATCAAGTCTGTAATGTGTGTGTAAATGTAATTGACTTAGTTGAATTTACATTTTCTGTGTTATGCGACACAAGGCCTGTGTCGCATTAGTTGTAGTTGCGACACAGCGCTTATGTCGCAATAGTGATCTCTGCGACACAAGGCTTGTGTCGCATAAGTCGGCCAGTTTGTTTAGTATAAATACCCAAGTTGTAATATTTTAGGGTAAGACTTTTCATAGACATTTCACACACTTATTCTCTGTTTTTTTGGCTGCTGAAATCTTTTAGAGAAAAGAAATATAAAGTATTATTGTTGTTTAGTTCTTCATTGTTTTAAGCTTTATATTCTATTCGTGTGATTATCTCCATTGAGCGATTTGATTAAGGATTATTATCGGGATCTACAATTGGTATCAGAGCCATTAATCTAAGGATTTTGGTGGTATCAAATCGTTTAGTTAAGTTTTTAATATATATTTTGATTATTTAACATCCTTTTTGGTGTTTGATTTTCATTATAGGTGTTTTGGAGCTAAAACTTGGAGTTTTTAAGCCTAAAAATCTAAGCTTTTACGAAGTTTTTCGTTAAAAATTATTAGGTTTCGAAATTTTTCGTTTTTGAGTTATTTAGGGTCTGTCAGCGCCGTTTTGCGACACAAGTCTGCGACATTAATTTGTGTCGCTAATAGGGTTTTAGCGACCTTAATCTTTGCAACATAACAGTTGCGACATACTTGTTTCGCGACACAAGGTCTGCGACACAATATTAGTGTCGCTGTAAGCTCATCTGCGACACAAGCTGCGACACAACAGTTGTGTCGCTAACTCCAGTTTTAGAAACTTTTTGAAAAGTCTTTCGAGCCCGTTACGATGACGTCTTCTGCATCAGCATCTATTCAACAAGTTGGGGCTATGTTAAAGCATAATAGTGAGGTGGGTTCAACAAATAAACCACCTATGTACACAAATGGAATGAATTACTCGGATTGGCGTCAGAGATTTGAAGCATTTATATCTTTCATCGATCCTGAGATGCTGATTTATATGGAAGAAAGGTATGAACGTCCCGGGAGGACCGGTATCTTTGATGGACCTATTCCTGAAAAGTCCATTAAGTCTATGACTCTTGAGGAACGTAAGGCTTTTGACACTGAAAAGAAGACTTACTCTGCTATTACCATGGCTTTACCTCAACAGATTCTCCGACAACTACGCCACCACAAAACTGCGTATGATTTATGGATCGCTTTTGAAAAGAAATGTGGTGGCAGTGATCAGTACAAACAGAACAAATTGGATCTAGTCAAGAAACAGTTTGAAGTCTTTGACATGCTGCCTACTGAATCTCTCGAAGATATGTGCAGTAGATATTCACAGCTTTTGAGTGAATTAATTGAGGGAGGTGTAAATCTCGACAAAACTAATGTTAACAAGAAGCTTCTGAGTTCCTTACCCAAAAAGTGGAATACACGAGTGCTGCTGATGGAAAAAGATGATGACATTATGGACATGGAGCTAGATGATTTGGTTGGACAGATTGCTGCTGATCTCCTAGACATGCAGAAGAAAGAGACCAAGGCTACTGCACATATTCAGAACCCAAAGCTATATGGTGTGGATGTTCCTGCTGCAGTGACTCAAGCTGTTGGGTCTGCTTTTTTCTCTGGAGGTTCTGGTGCCCCAAGTACATCTGGTGGATTTGGGTATACCACCATTAACTCTTCAAGTGGGGGTGGTGCTTATTCAAACTTCAAAGGTGCATCTCTTGTAGTTGCTGAAGAACATGCAGTTGTTTTTACAGCCTTCTTGTCGGCTTATGATGACTTCCTATCCAACAAGAACATCATTGTGGATCTGACTGAAGAAGATTTCAGTCAAATTGATCAAGAAGAACTTGAGCGTATGGACTTGAAGTGGAGCATGGCTATGCTCACAAGAGGAGTGAAGAACTTCTTGAAGAAAACTGGAAGGAAGAATGTCACTGATTCGGAAGAGAAGGGTCTGGGTTTTAACAAGAGCAAGGTGAAATGCTACCAATGTCATAACTATAGACACTTTGCTCGTGAATGTGACCGCAAGAAGAACCCACCTTCCGGTCTATCTAAACCTTCTCAGTACAACTCAACTGATAAGACCAAAAATGATGAGAAAGCGATGGTTTCCGCTGCACTGCTGCTTTCCAACAATGCGTGGGAATGGTCTGATCCAGATGAGGATGATGCAGAAAAGGCACTGATGGCTGAGGTGCATGAGGTAGATGATGAACCTTTATCCTGTGTTTTGTGCATTAAATTAACTAACCAACTAAACAGGTATAGAGAGGATACCAAACGCCTTAACACTGTTATTGAAAATTTAAATGAAACAAATGACATGTTAAGAAACAGTGATAAGGCAAGTGGTTTAAAGTTAAAAGCTATTTTAGAAGAGAAAAAGGAATTGAAAGCTAAAATTTTTGAACAACAAGATGAAATTGGTAGCTATGTTGATGTACTATCATATGTTAAAAGAGAACTTGTTGAATCTCAAACTGAGGTTTTAAATCTAAAGAAAAAGCTTTCCAACTTTTCGACCTCCTCTCTAGTCTTTGATGAAATCCTACAGGCACAGAGGACCGATACTAAAAGTAAGGCTGGACTTGGTTTTCATTAAGTCCCACCTCCTAAGGATTATCTTCCCATGCCTATCAGGGATAATGTCAATGATTTGATACTTATCTTTACAAAGATAGATGTTAAACCTGTTAAACCTGCGGTTAGCATCAAAATAAGTAAGCCTGAGCTAGTTAAGGCTGAAAATGTCATCATTGCATCCAAACAACCTGAAACTAGTAGTCCCGAGCCAGTTAGGGCTAATACTAGTGAGTCTGAAACAAGTAAGACTCAGAAGGTTGAAAAAGTTAAGCCTGTTAAGGCCGAGATTCATCAGACTGAACTTATTAAGTCTGAAAATATAGTTGAGCCTAAATTAGGAAAGACTCTTTCTGTGCTTCCTCGTATTATTGAAGAGAAAATTGAAATTGAGGATATAACTGATCAAGAGTATCGACCAGTTAAGAAAAACGTCAAGCCTGAAAATCATATCATTACTATTGAAAGAAATGAACGGGCTATATCAAAAGGAAAAGGTAAAGCTACGGCTGAACCTCAAAAGAAGATTGCTTCTAAATTGAATATTCAAAATAAATCTTCTAAATATACCTCAAAAGCATCCCCTGTTGAATGTTCACATCAATGTGAGTGTTCAACACGTGCTTCTTTTGGTCGGGCTCATCGTTTTATTCCTCAATTTCAATCTAGTGTTGAGCATCGGTCTTGTTTTTACTGCAAGAAGCAAGGCCATTTGATAAATAACTGTTCTGTGCTTGCTAAGAAACAGTTTGGAAAGCAGGTTTCACGAGTCTCTAAATCTAAAATTCTTTCAAAAAAACATATTTCTATGAGAGGCTCAAAGACTTCCTATCCAGCTGTCAAAGTCCACAAAGTTGAGCAAAATAAATTGCAAAACTTAAAGCTCAAAGCTGTTGACTCGCAAGCATCCAAACCAAAGCAGGTTTGGAAGATTAAAGAATCTTGCAAGGATTCTACATCTGACAATAACTCATCAGTCAAACATTCTAAAATGTTTGAAAATAAAATTTTGACTGATGTGGTTGTTGTTGATGATGTCACTGGAGTACCCAAGACTATCAAGGCTTGGGTCTCCATTTCTAACTAATTTACCTTGTTTGTGGTGCCGCAGCAACTTGAATCTGTAAAGAATAGTAAATGGTATATCGACAGTGGTTGTTCTCGGCACATGACCGGTGATGTTTCCCTTTTGTCTGAGGTTCATGCTTACAATGGAGGTTATGTGGCCTTCGCTGGTGATAAAGGGGGAGTTATTTCTGGTCAGGGTACACTTACCAATGGAATGGTAAGTTTTGAGAAGGTGAATTTTGTGGAACAGTTACAACACAATCTACTCAGTGTCTCTCAAGTGTGCGACAAAAAGTACACTACTGCCTTCACAGACACTGAGTGTTGTATATTGAAGCCGGGATTTGTGATCCCTGATGAATGGGTGTTATTGAAGGCACCTAGGGAGAGAGATACTTATATTCTCAACATGAGTACTGTGGAAACCACACAGCTCACATGTCTTCTCTCCAAAGCTCCCGAAAAGGAATCACTTTTATGGCACAGGCGTATGGGACACTTGCACTTTCGCAAGATGAACTACATGATCAAGAATGATCTAGTGTGAGGTGTTCCTAAGCAATCCTTTGGGCTGAATGATCACTGCGTCCCTTGTCAAAAAGGAAAGCAACACAAGAAGTCTCACAGACCGAAGCTGGCCAATTCAACTGAGAAGCCCTTGGAGTTGTTTCACATGGATTTATTCGGGCCAGTCAGAAAGAAGAGTTTGGGAGGTGCTTCTTATTGCCTAGTTGTGACGGATGATTATTCGCGGTTTTCTTGGGTATATTTTCTGAAGACCAAGGATGAAGTGCCTGAGATTCTCATCTATTTATTCGATAAACTACAAAATCTTTGTGAGTTGAGAATCAAGAAGATTAGGAGTTATAATGGTACAGAGTTTAAGAACTCAATTATGGAACTGTACTGTTTGAGCAATGGTATTGAACACCAATTCAGTGCCGCAAGGACACCACATCAGAATGGGGTTGCAAATCGTAAGAATAGGACTTTGATTGAGGCTGCACGTACAATGCTATCTGACTCTAAGCTTCCAATCACCTTTTGGGCCAAAGCTGTGAATACGGCTTGCTACGTTCTGAATCGGGTGTTAACTGTTAAGAAGAAGAACAAGACATCCTATGAATTGTTCAACAACAGAAAACCTAATCTTCAGTTTCTTAAACCGTTCGGCTGTTTATGCACTATTATGCACACCAAGGAACAAATTGCTAAGTTTGGTGAGAAATCCTGTGAAGGCGTCTTCCTAGGATTCTCTAACAACTCCCCAAACAAACGTGTGTATAACTTAGTGTCCAAGCGTGTGGAAGAACATTTTGAAGTCACCTTTTCCATTACACTAACAACCCTCAAGGGAAGGGACCCGAATATTTGTTTGACTATCAAACACTATTTGATTCTTTCAATATTCATGAGGAAAATGAAGAAGAGGATATAGTGACACTACTTCATGGGCTGGACATCGCTTCTGAAACTCCACCCATCTCTGTTCCTTCACCACCTACAGCAACACCAGCAACTGCTCCCGCTGCTACTTGTGAAACTCCACCTCCTCTGGTTACTGAAAATGTTCCTGATCCTACAAATGATGAGGAAAAAATGCTAGAGGATTCTGATCAATCACCCGTATCTGAATTTGAACCATTACCTGCATCTGACATTGAAGATTTACCTGCACTTCAACTTGAACTTGAAGCTGACTCTACAAACCTTGATTCTATCATCGTTCCAGCTGCAATTCCGAGTTCTTGGATCAATGTGTCACATCCATTTGATGCCATTCTTGGTGATTTAAACAAAGGTGTTTTAACGAGACGACAGATTGCTGCTGCTGAACAATCTATGTTGCCGTCGTCTCCTGTTACCGACTCTGATCCTGTTTGTCTTGCTTCGGAAATTGAAGAATGCTTTCTCTCACAAGTCGAACCAAAGAAGACAGCTGATGCATTGAAGGATACATACTGGGTTGAGGCTATGCAGGAAGAGCTTCAACAACTCAAAAAACAAGTATGGACTTTGGTGCCTTTACCCAAGGGTGTTCATCCTATTGGCACTCGTTGGGTATATCGTGTGAAGAAGGATGATCAGGGCGTGGTAATTTGCAATAAAGCACGTCTAGTGGTCCAGGGATTCACTGAAATTGAAGGTTTGGACTACGATGAAGTATTTGCCCCGGTTGCTAGTTTGGAATCCATCCGCATTTTCCTGGCATACGCCTCATTCAAAGGATTTCGGGTTTACCAGCTTGACGTTAAGAGTGCATTTCTGTATGGTCAAGTAGTTGAAGAGGTCTATGTCAAACAACCACCTAGTTTTGAAGACTCTGTTCATCCGAACTACGTCTGCAAGCTGGACAAGGCGTTGTAAGGTCTTCATCAAGCTCCTAGAGCTTGGTATGAGCGGCTTGCGACTCATCTTCTGAAGAATGGTTTTGTACGAGGAACGATTGACAATACTCTTTTCGTCAAGCATGCAGGGGAGGACTTGTTATTAGTACAGGTTTATGTGGATGACATCATTTTTGGTTCTACCAAGGATGAACTATGTCGCGACTTCGAGCGGATCATGAAGTCAGAATTTGAAATGAGTGCAATGGGGGAGCTAAACTTTTTCTTGGGTGTACAAGTCGAACAGTCTGCTAAGGGGATTTACATTCATCAGTCCAAGTACGTCAATGATATGCTTACACGGTACAACTTGACTGACTGTAAATCCTATGGGACGCCTTTAGAGCTGAATCATCACCTTGGTCCAGCGGAAGATGAGGAGGACTGTCCGGAAAAAGATTACTGATCTATGATCGGTTCTTTGATGTATCTCACTGCATCACGTCCGGACATTGTCTTTGCAGTCTCTCTCTGTTCCAGGTATCAGGCTAAACCGAAGGTGTCTCACATGAAGGCGGTTACACGAATCTTCGGTTATCTCAAATATAGGCCAACTCTTGGTCTATGGTATTCTAATTAGAAAACCTTCGTGCTCACTGCTTACTCGGACTCGGATTATGGTGGATGCAATATGGATAAGAAGTCTACTTCTGGTGGACGTCAGTTTCTTGGACCTCGGCTTGTGTCATGGCAGTGCAAAAAGCAAACGACTGTTTCTACCTCAACCGCAGAGGTTGAATACATTGCTGCTGCCAGTTGTTATTCCCAGGTTCTTTGGATACAACACCAATTGCGCGACTACGGTTTACTCTTAACTATGACTCCTATTCATATAAATAATACTGTTGCTATATGTATTACACGTAATCCTGTCCAACATTCTAAGACCAAACACATAGAAATTAGGTTTCATTTCATTCGTGATTGCTATGAGAAACACCTAATTGATCTGGTCCAAATAGATACACTTAAGCAGAATGCCGACCTGTTCACCAAAGCCTTTTCCCGTGCTCGTTTCAATGAGCTTGTCAACATGATAGGGTTACGTTTCTTTCAAATTCAAAAGTAATATTTGTGACCTTACTATGTTATGTTCTTATGATTAAGTAAGAAAAGCAATAGCCACTCTTTGTGCTAACTAGCATTAAAAGAAATGCAACGTTGCAACATTTGCAAAAAGACGTTCAGTTGTGTCTGTAAACAACTAGGGAAATGATAGTAATTAGGAGACATTCCTCAAATGACAATCTTAAGTTTTATCCTTGATATATCAGTAGGTTTATCTCGAAATTGTTATCCATGTCCTTACAGACATCTGTCTCCTTGCACGATGTATTGGTAGGCATTTTCATACTCTTCTTTGAGCAACTAAGAAATCCTTTGATCTGTGTTTATTCTTTTGTGATGACCAACATATGATGTATGACAATGTGTCTTAAATCCTATGTATCAGCTTGCCATGCTTTTATTAACCTGAGCTTGTATCTGACAACATTTGGGGATTTATGCTGTCTGTTTCCTTTGTTGTACGTCCGTATAGACCTGGTCTCAGTCGGTATACTTTCAAAAAAATCAAGCAAACAAAAGTCAAAGCACTTTAAAGTCTTATAAAATCAAAGACACCTCACAAAGTCGCCAAACGGTTTGACCAAGTCTGGTTTTGCTTAAAACCTGAATCAAGTTAAGTCGCTTTGTTGTACATCCGTACAGACCTGTCACCGCTGGCTTGATTCTTAAAAATGTTGAATTCAAATACTTTCTCTAAACAATCGAAGTCTTGGGCATGTCTTGATCCTAGGAGTATATCTGTGTAGGATTCACGGAGACATACTCACTCTCACAATAACTGCTACAACTTGAAGTTGAGTGTGTTACATGTTTAAGTGGACAAACAATACCGATAATCGTCTTGTTAGTGACTATCTCTCAAGCTTGTTAACTTTTCTTGATAAATTTAAATTTGGACAACTATACTGATAATCGAATTAAAATTTGAGATCGTCTTGCGAGTCTGTCTTTCTAATATGATTCCTAAATTGACACCTCTCAAAACGTTATTTTATTATATATCTGTTTATGTTAAATTTCTTTTCTAAGGGTTACAAATAAAAATTCAAACTTAACACTTCATTGACACTTGCGACACAAGCCTTGTGTCGCAAAATCGTCTTGCCAATACTGCGACACAACAATTGTGTCGCATTCTGTGTCGCATATTGTGTTGCCAATCCTGCGACACAAATATTGTGTCGCATCCTCGTGTCGCAATGTGTGTTTAAGGTATAAATACCCTCCTGTCGCTGTAACTAGTTTTAATTACTACGACGCAATACTTCGATCTTTTTGTGATTTCTGGCTGTTTTCTGTTCGATTACTCGCTTGTATCCTGTTCTCCTACTTCCTACGAAATTATAGGTACTACTTTTATATGCTTTAACTACGTATTCATGTTTACATTTAAATTTAAAGTTTCGGTTTAAACTTTTTATACAAATTACGTGCCTTGTGGTGTTTAAATGCGTGTAATATTTGAAGTCTTATAAGATCAAAGAAACCTCACAAAGTCGCCAAACGGTTTGACCAAGTCTGGTTTTGCTTAAAACCTGAATCAAGTTAAGTCGCTTTGTTGTACATCCGTACAGACCTGTCACCGCTGGCTTGATTCTTAAAAATGTTGAATTCAAATACTTTCTCTAAACAATCGAAGTCTTGGGCATGTCTTGATCCTAGGAGTATATCTGTGTAGGATTCACGGAGACAAACTCACTCTCACAATAACTGCTACAACTTGAAGTTGAGTGTGTTACATGTTTAAGTGGACAAACAATACCGATAATCGTCTTGTTAGTGACTATCTCTCAAGCTTGTTAACTTTTCTTGATAAATTTAAATTTGGACAACTATACTGATAATCGAATTAAAATTTGAGATCGTCTTGCGAGTCTGTCTTTCTAATATGATTCCTAAATTGACACCTCTCAAAACGTTATTTTATTATATATCTGTTTATGTTAAATTTCTTTTCTAAGGGTTACAAATAAAAATTCAAACTTAACACTTGATTGACACTTGCGACACAAGCCTTGTGTCACATAATCGTCTTGCCAATACTGCGACACAACAATTGTGTCGCATTCTGTGTCGCATATTGTGTTGCCAATCCTGCGACACAAATATTGTGTCGCATCCTTGTGTCGCAATGTGTGTTTAGGGTATAAATACCTTCCTGTCGCTGTAATTAGTTTTAATTACTACGACACAACCCTGCGACACAACTGGATCTTGCGACACAAGCCCTCCGACGCAATACTTCGATCTTTTTGTGATTTCTGGCTGGTTTCTGTTCGATTACTCGCTTGTTTCCTGTTCTCCTAGTTCCTACGAACTTATAGGTACCACTTTTATATGCTTTAACTACGTATTCATGTTTACATTTAAATTTAAAGTTTCGGTTTAAACTTTTTATACAAATTACGTGCCTTGTGGTGTTTAAATGCGTGTAATATTTGAAGTCTTATAAGATCAAAGAAACCTCACAAAGTCGCCAAACGGTTTGACCAAGTCTGGTTTTGCTTAAAACCTGAATCAAGTTAAGTCGCTTTGTTGTACATCCGTACAGACCTGTCACCGCTGGCTTGATTCTTAAAAATGTTGAATTCAAATACTTTCTCTAAACAATCGAAGTCTTGGGCATGTCTTGATCCTAGGAGTATATCTGTGTAGGATTCACGGAGACAAACTCACTCTCACAATAACTGCTACAACTTGAAGTTGAGTGTGTTACATGTTTAAGTGGACAAACAATACCGATAATCGTCTTGTTAGTGACTATCTCTCAAGCTTGTTAACTTTTCTTGATAAATTTAAATTTGGACAACTATACTGATAATCGAATTAAAATTTGAGATCGTCTTGCGAGTCTGTCTTTCTAATATGATTCCTAAATTGACACCTCTCAAAACGTTATTTTATTATATATCTGTTTATGTTAAATTTCTTTTCTAAGGGTTACAAATAAAAATTCAAACTTAACACTTGATTGACACTTGCGACACAAGCCTTGTGTCACATAATCGTCTTGCCAATACTGCGACACAACAATTGTGTCGCATTCTGTGTCGCATATTGTGTTGCCAATCCTGCGACACAAATATTGTGTCGCATCCTTGTGTCGCAATGTGTGTTTAGGGTATAAATACCTTCCTGTCGCTGTAATTAGTTTTAATTACTACGACACAACCCTGCGACACAACTGGATCTTGCGACACAAGCCCTCCGACGCAATACTTCGATCTTTTTGTGATTTCTGGCTGGTTTCTGTTCGATTACTCGCTTGTTTCCTGTTCTCCTAGTTCCTACGAACTTATAGGTACCACTTTTATATGCTTTAACTACGTATTCATGTTTACATTTAAATTTAAAGTTTCGGTTTAAACTTTTTATACAAATTACGTGCCTTGTGGTGTTTAAATGCGTGTAATATTTGAAGTCTTATAAGATCAAAGAAACCTCACAAAGTCGCCAAACGGTTTGACCAAGTCTGGTTTTGCTTAAAACCTGAATCAAGTTAAGTCGCTTTGTTGTACATCCGTACAGACCTGTCACCGCTGGCTTGATTCTTAAAAATGTTGAATTCAAATACTTTCTCTAAACAATCGAAGTCTTGGGCATGTCTTGATCCTAGGAGTATATCTGTGTAGGATTCACGGAGACAAACTCACTCTCACAATAACTGCTACAACTTGAAGTTGAGTGTGTTACATGTTTAAGTGGACAAACAATACCGATAATCGTCTTGTTAGTGACTATCTCTCAAGCTTGTTAACTTTTCTTGATAAATTTAAATTTGGACAACTATACTGATAATCGAATTAAAATTTGAGATCGTCTTGCGAGTCTGTCTTTCTAATATGATTCCTAAATTGACACCTCTCAAAACGTTATTTTATTATATATCTGTTTATGTTAAATTTCTTTTCTAAGGGTTACAAATAAAAATTCAAACTTAACACTTGATTGACACTTGCGACACAAGCCTTGTGTCACATAATCGTCTTGCCAATACTGCGACACAACAATTGTGTCGCATTCTGTGTCGCATATTGTGTTGCCAATCCTGCGACACAAATATTGTGTCGCATCCTTGTGTCGCAATGTGTGTTTAGGGTATAAATACCTTCCTGTCGCTGTAATTAGTTTTAATTACTACGACACAACCCTGCGACACAACTGGATCTTGCGACACAAGCCCTCCGACGCAATACTTCGATCTTTTTGTGATTTCTGGCTGGTTTCTGTTCGATTACTCGCTTGTTTCCTGTTCTCCTAGTTCCTACGAACTTATAGGTACCACTTTTATATGCTTTAACTACGTATTCATGTTTACATTTAAATTTAAAGTTTCGGTTTAAACTTTTTATACAAATTACGTGCCTTGTGGTGTTTAAATGCGTGTAATATTTGTTGAATACTGCTCCTGACATGTGTGTGTATCTTTGGAAACCGTTTAAACACGAAACCCCCAAAATTTTTAAGTTTGAAAAATCTGGGTTTCATCGTGTTCTTGATTGCGACACAAAAGTTGTGTCGCAGGATGTCTTTGGTTTTACGTCGCTACCTTTCTGCGACACACTCTTTTTATGTCGCTACCTGTCTGCGACACAACCCTCTTATGTCGCTACATGTCTGCGACACAATCCCTATGTCGCTTAAAATCATTAAATTGATTTAATTGCAAAACTGCGACATAACTCGTTATGTCGCTAAGTTATCCTGCGACACAAGGCTTGTGTCGCAGTACATTTTTAATTGAAAAATGTTATTCTTTAAAAAGATGTTTATATCTAATGGCTTCCAAGTTCATTGTCTTTTTACAGATATGGCTCATGTAAATGCTTTCTTCTGGGAACCGAGACATAATGTCACGACTTTCTTAGATGAAGAGAAAGAATCGGCGGTGCCGTATCGCCCGATGATTGCATTCCTTAGACGATCCAGAATATATACTGCAATCACAGCCACCACCACCATCTATCGGGATCATGTCTCCGAATTCTGGGCTAATGCCAGTGTCAATTCGGATCTCGAGTTCACCCGGATCATCTCTCGGGTTCAAGATCGCGAGATTATTCTTTCTGAGCAGATCATTCAGGATTTCTTTCAGTTTCCGGATGACTCTGAGATGCCAGTGGATTTTGCTCATGTTTTCATTGCTGGGGGTATGGCTCGACTCGGCTATCCAACTATTCCACGTGATCAATACCGAAAGGCCTATCTCACTAAGGTCTGGCGGTACATTATGATTGTCTGCCTCTCTGGCAGGAAAGCTGGCTTTGATGGAATGAGTTTATCTACCGCATCCGCCATGCTTGCTTTGGTCTATAACAAGCCCTGTAACTTCTCGGGGTATATCTTTCGGATTTTGGTAGACAATGCGCAGACTGGGGAGGGACAGTGGGCTTTGTACCCATGTTTTGTCCAATTATTGATAAATCATTTGCTCCCGGGACTACCGGTGGACCCGCAGCACCAATTTCGCCCTACACCGATGAATACCCGAATCTTCGTGGTTTCCGGTCAGTATGCTCGGGGCGCACCAGTCCCGCCTGATGTGCCATTGTTTGGGCATATTGTTTGTTGGTGCATTTAGTGTGTCTGTCACTTGGTCTAAGTTTCGAGTTGTAATTATTTAGATCAACTACTGTTCATGCGATATTGTCAATATCGCTCAAGCGATATTGCCAATATCGCTCAAGCGATATTGCCAATATCGCTCAAGCGATATTGTCAATATCGCCTAGTTGCCTAAAATAGATAATTATATAAATTTGTTTAGGGTTTCATTTGTAGCAGTTTTTGCTATTTTCGGCTTTTGACATCAGATAATCTCTGTAGCCTCTGTGATTCTCGTGATCAAGTAATAGCAACTCATTTATGTGTTAAAGCAATTCTTGTGTTTTGTTTTACATTTGTCTATTAAACGTTCAAGCATAATCTATTGAATTCCGCGCTTTAGATTGTGTAATATTGATTCAGTGTGTAAGGTCAGCCCTTCTGGGATCCTAACAATTGGTATCAGAGCCATTTAATCATTGGATTATTTGGTTTGAATCAATATTCGTTTACGTTTAATTTAAATAAAAAAAAAATTTAGTTTTCTGTCCTTTTGAGTGTCTTTAAGTGTTAAACTAATCATTTAGTGCTTGTGTTTAAGTTTCTGGATCTTTGTTCGTTGGTTTCAATCCTAAAACTTGTTTTGATCTTCGAAACTTGTGTTTTTAGGGTTTACAGCCGTTTTAGCGATATTGGAACTCAATATCGCCATTAGGGTTTCTGCGACATTGAAAGCGACATTACTCATTAATTTGAGCGATATCATTAAGCGATATTAGTTCAATATCGCCTAATTGATTTTAGCGATATTAACCCAATATCGCCTGGTTGATTTGTGCGACATTACTGCAATATCGCCTGTGATATCGCCTGTTTTGTTTGATTTTGACTTTTGCTTTAATTAGCGATATTATTAGCGATATCAACAATATCGCTCATTTATCTAATTGATTTAAGCGATATTGTCAATATTGCTTTAGAGTCTTAAATTAATTTCTCATTATTTTTCAAAAGTTAATCAAATTTAATACTTTCTAAGATGTCTACTTTGCAAGCAGTCAATGCAATGTTAAAACACAATGCAGAGGTTGGGTCAGCAAATAAACCTCCATTCTTTGCTCCCGGAATGGAGTACTCTGAATGGAGAGGTCGTTTTTTGTCGTTTGTTGCGTTTACTGATCCGGAAATGGAAATATCATTACTAGAGAGATATGTGAGACCAGTTGCAAGTGGAGAGCATGTTGGTATTCCTCCACCAAAGCCTATTCGTTCTATGTCTGTAGAGGAACGTAAGGCATGGGAATGTGAACGAAAGGCTCACTCGGCTATCACCATGGCCTTACCTGCTGATGCTATGAAGATGTTTAAACAACATGACATAGCTTTGATCTATGGAACGGGATAGCTGAACGATGTGGAGGTACCACTGAGTACAAACAGAGTAAACTAGAGCTCGTGAAGAAACAGTATGATCTGTTTGATATTCTGAAGAACGAGACTGTGAAGGATCTTTTCTGTAGATACTCACGTCTTGTCAATGAATTAACTGAAGGTGGTTATAAGTTCAGTACTATAGAGGTCAACAAGAAGTTGCTAAATGCTCTACCTCCTCATTGGGAAACAAGAGTTTTGATGATGGAGAATGATCCAGATGTTCTTGCTATGTCTCTGGATCAGCTTATTGGAAAATTGGAAACCTGTGCTTTAGACATTCAGAAGAAAAGCACACGGTCAGGCACTCTGGTATCTGACAATAGCAACTTTGGCTATGGAAGTACCGCACTTCTATTGGGGCCATCTACTTCTGGAACGAAAATGACTTATACTTCCGGAAATCAGTCAACTGGAACATTTTCATCGTTTCCAACTCAGTCGTCGTCTTCAGCAACTGCTTCTCAGAATGAGCATGCAGTAATATTTAATGCTTTTCTCTCATCCTATGATGATTTTCTCTCTAAGAGAATTAGCTCGGTGGATCTTACCGATGAGGATTTTGCTCAAGTGGATCCCGATGAATTAGAAAGAGTGGATCTGCGTTGGAACATGGCCATGCTGACACGAAGGACTAAGACTTATCTAAGACGAACGGGTAAGAGATCTCTTGAAGATGTGTCTGACAAAACCAGCATGGGTTTTGACAAATCCAAGATCAGATGTTATAGGTGCCAAAATCTTGGGCACTTTGCTAGAGAATGTGAGAAGGCTAGACAACCACCTTCGGGTTTTACTAAGCCTTCTCCATATAAGAAGGACACCGAAGTAGCTAAGGCTGCTATTTTGTTAGAAGAGGAAGCTGCTTATGATTTTTCTGCCATGGATGATCAAGAAAACCTAGCTCTTATGGCGGGTATTCAAAATGAGGTAGAATGTGATTCCTTCTTCTGTGAAAACTGTCTAAAGTTAACTGGCAAAAACAACAGGCTCATTGTAGAAAATGATAGGTTAAATACAGATTTAACTAAACTCATTGAAGCAAACAACGTTTTGAAACAAAATGAAAAAGTCTTTGGAGTCAATCAAACAACTATGATTGAAGAAAAGAAAGAGTTAAAAGCTATGATTTATAATAAACAAGATGAAATTGATAGTTATCTTAAACTGATTGCTCATCTTAAAAAGGAACTTGCTGAAACTCAGGCTAACAATGTTGATTTAAAACGTAAGCTTGCTAATATATCAACTTCTAGTATGGTCTTTGCTGATATCCTGCAAAATCAGCGAACTGATACAAAGAGCAAGACAGGAATTGGTTATCACAATCAACCTCCTCCTTCAAATTTGAATCAGCCTATTCTCTGTCAGGATGAAATCAAAGACTATGTTCCTTCTGTTTTTAAAAAGGAAACTGATTCTGTTGTTAAGCCAGTTAGTGTTAACAGTAATGATCAACCCAAAACTCTTAAGGCTGTTGATCACAAGCAGACTAAATCACTTAAAGGAGTGATTTCAAAAAAAACTGAGAGTATTAAGCCTAAACTTGAGACTGTCAAGTTTGTGTCTTCAACAAACGTTGAAGAAGTGGTTGAGGTGGAAGATGTAACTCATGAGGTTACTCAGAAAGTTAAAAAGAATAATTTCAGACCTGAAACTTTCATCTTTACTAATGAAGATAAAGATGACATAAGCTCTAAAAGGAAACCAGTAATCCAGGAGAACTCTCATAATGATAAAGCTATAATCAAAAATCCTTCTCCAAAGATTATTTCAAAAGTAAAAGCTTTTACTCCAACATGTTCACATAAGTGCTCATGTGTAGTAAAAGTATCTGAGAGTAAACCTCGTGCGGTTTCGTTTTCACCAAAACCACTATCTGTCTCGGATCGTATTTTTCAAGAAAAACGATCATGCTTCTACTGTAAGAAGCAAGGTCATCTCATAAATCAATGTCCAATGCTTGCTAAAAAATGGGCATCAAAAAAAAAATCTACATCATACAAAAAATAGAAAGCAAAATGGATTATTTCGTGATGTTCCAATTTTAAAAGTTAATAACGTTATACCTACTCAAAAGGTAATTCGAAAGGTTGAAGTTATTAACAAGCAACCAGCGTTATCAAAAAGGGTTTGGACAAAGAAAAGTATAGGGAATATTGAGTCATCTAAACTTATCACATCAGTAAATGATAATGATTTACTAAAAAATAAAGTGTTAACTGATGTGATAATAGTTGATGAAGCCTCAGGAGTACCCAAGTCTATCAAGGCTTGGGTCTCCATTTCAAACTAACATTCCTTTTATTTGTGTTGTGACAGTCAACAGGTCAAAATAGCAAGTGGTACGTTGATAGTGGCTGTTCGCGACACATGACAGGCAATATCTCCCTTCTTTCTGATGTTAAACCTTTCAATGGGGGACATGTTGCCTTTGCTGGTGATTCTGGAGGTACCATTACAGGAGTTGGAACTCTTACAAATGGACTAGTGAGCTTTGAGGATGTAAATTTTGTCGAGGAGCTGAATCACAATTTGATAAGCGTCTCTCAAGTTTGCGACAAGAAGTTCACTGCTGCGTTTACAGATTTGGAATGTTTAATTTTGTAGCCGGGATTTGTGATTCCCGAGGAATGGATCTTGATTAGAGCACCGAGAGTGAAGAACTCTTACATTTTGGACATGAGGACAGTGGAAGCTGAGGAACACACCTGTCTTCTAACCAAGGCCTCTTCGAAGGATTCATTGTTGTGGCACAGGAGGATGGGTCATATTCATTTTAGGAAAATGAATTATCTGGTGAAACACAATCTTGTTGAGGGTATTCCTAAACAAACCTTTGCTTTGGAGGATGATTGTGTGTCCTGTTTAAAGGGTAAACAGCACAAAAAGCTTCACAAATCCAAACAAGTTAATTCCATTAAAGCACCTTTGGAATTACTTCATATGGATTTGTTTGGACCCGTTAGCACGAAGAGTATTGGGGGTAAGTCGTATTGTCTGGTCATAACAGATGATTACTCTCGCTTCTCATGGGTTTTCTTTTTGCGTACAAAGGATGAGACATCAGATCTTCTGACCTACTTTTTCGATCGTCTTGAGAACCTGTGCAGTTTGAAAATTAAAAGGATACGTAGTGACAATGGAACGGAATTCAAGAATAAATGTCTTGAACTATACTGTCTACGTAAAGGGATTGTTCATCAGTTTAGTGCAGCAAGAACTCCACAGCAAAATGGAGTTGCTGAGAGAAAGAATAGAACAATAATTGAAACTGCTCGCACTATGCTGTCGGATTCTCATCTGCCAATCACCTTCTGGGCAGAGGCAGTAAACACGGCATGTTATGTTCTCAACCGTGTACTGATGAACAAGAAAAGAAACAAAACTTGTTATGAGTTGTTTAATAACCGGAAACCAAACCTTAAATTTTTGGAACCTTTTGGATGTCCTTGCTCCATTATGATAACAAAGGATAAGGTTTCAAAATTCAGTGAAAAAGCGTTTGATGGCTTGTTTCTAGGTTTCTCGGTTAACTCTCCTAACAAGAGGGTCTTCAACAAGGATACTGGGAAGATTGAAGAACATTTTGAGGTAAAATGCTTAAAGTATACGGAGTCTCCTAAAGGAAAAGGTCCGGATTGGTTGTTTGAATATGATCATTTGTTCAACTCATTCAACCTTCCTAAATTAGTTGAAGTGGACCAAGTTGTAACTCTTCTTCATGGGTTACATCTTAGTCCTGATAACTCTTCATATACACCTTCTTCCAGTGTGACTCCGGATACTATTCAACCTCACCAATCTTCTCCTTCGGCTGTTCCTGAGAGTTCTTCTGATAATCAACCGCCTGAAGCTTCTCCTGCTGGTGTTGATGATATGAACGCTTCTCTTCCTAATTTTGAAGAAGATCCTATCGCTCAAGAGGTTGAGCTAAACAATTTGGAAACAAACCTCACACCTGATCCAATACCCATCTCTCGGATTCACAAGAATCATCCTATTGAGAATATTATTGGAGATCTGGATTCAGGTATTAAGACAAGAAGTTCATCAGCAGTGATTGGAGATCTGGATGCAGATGTCTCCTCTGAAGATCCATCAAATTCTGATGATCTTGATTGTTTAAAAGCTGATATTGAAGAATGCTTCTTATCCCAAATGGAGCCATCAAAGATCGATCAGGCTCTAAAAGATTCACATTGGGTTGCTGCTATGCAAGAGGAGTTGCAACAATTCGTGAAGCTAAAGGTTTGGGATTTAGTGCCACTTCCCAAAGGTGTACACCCAATTGGAACTCGTTGGGTGTTTCGTGTTAAGCGTGATGATAGGGGAGTGGTCATTCGCAATAAGGCTAGGCTTGTTGTGCAAGGGTATACACAACAAGAAGGTTTGGATTATGATGAAGTCTTTGCACCTGTTGCCAGGATGGAATCTATTCGTATATTCCTAGCCTACGCCACTTTTAAGGGGTTTCGCGTCTATCAGTTAGACGTAAAGAGTGCGTTCCTATATGGAAAGGTGGCTGTAGAAATATATGTTCGACAGCCTCCCGGTTTTGAAGATTCTAACCATCCAGACTTTGTGTGCAAGCTTGATAAGGCTCTTTATGGTCTTCATCAAGCTCCGCGTGCATGGTATGAAAGGTTGGCAACGCACCTTATTAAGAATGGATTTGAGCGTGGTACCATCGACAGCACTTTATTCATCAAGAGAACTGGCAAAAGTCAATTGCTAGTTCAAGTTTATGTGGATGACATAATCTTTGGTTCAACTGATGAATCCTTATGTCGTCACTTTGAAGCGATTATGAAATCGGAATTCGAAATGAGTGCGATGGGGGAGTTGAAGTTCTTTCTTGGGGTTCAGGTTGATCAATCCTCAAAGGGAACCTACATTCATCAATCTAAGTATGTTAACGATATGTTAACACGATATGATTTGCATGATTGTAGAGAATATGGGACTCCTATTCCTATAAACCACAATCTTGGACCAGATGAAGATGAGGAACTTTGTGATGCAAAGTTATATCGGTCGATGATTGGATCTTTAATGTATCTTACTGCATCCCGACCTGATATAGTTTTTGCTGTCTCCTTATGTTCAAGATATCAGTCCAAACCCATGCTTTCACATCTGAAGGCGGTCAGACGGATTTTCGGATATCTCAAGAATAGACCTACTCTAGGTCTATGGTACCCAACAGAGAAGACATTTTCTCTCACAGCTTTCTCAGACAGTGATTATGGTGGCTGCAGTTTAGACAAGAAGTCTACGTCCGGAGGATGCCAGTTTCTAGGCTCACGTCTTGTTTCTTGGCAATGCAAGAAGCAGACTACAGTCTCAACTTCCACAGCGGAAGCTGAATATGTAGCAGCTGCTAGTTGTTGCTCACAAATTCTGTGGATACAACACCAACTTCGTGACTACGGTTTACTCTTAACCATGACTCCTTTATTTATTGATAATACTGCTGCTATCTGTATCACTAAAAATCCCGTACAACACTCTAAAACCAAACACATAGAGATTAGGTTTCATTTTATACGGGATTGCTATGAGAAACACTTGATTGACCTTGTTCAAATTGTAACTGAGAAACAAAATGCTGATCTGTTTACCAAGGCCTTCTCTAGAACTAGATTTGACCAACTAATTGACATGATTAGGTTGCGCTTCTTTCAGGACAAACTGTAAACTGTGACAAAACTTTTCTGTTGCTTATTTCTTTAATTCTGCATACAGCTGTTCATCTGGCAATAGCCACTCTTTATGTTTCTTAACATTAAAGAAAAGCATTATTGCAACATTTATAAAAGACGTTTAGTTGTAAACAACTAGGGAAATGATAGTATATTAGGAGACACTCTTCAATTGACAATATTACGTGTTATCCTTGATGTATCAGTAGGTTTTTCATGTATATGTTATACTTGTTCTTCTAGACATCAACCTACTTGCACGATGTATTGGTAGACATTATCATACTCATTCTTCATCATCTAAGAAATCTCTTAATCTGTGTATGATCTTTCGTGATGATCATCATATGATGTATGACAATGCGTCTTAATTCTTATGTGTCAGCTTGCCATGCTTCTATTAACTTGAGTTTGTATATGACAACATTTGGGGATTTATGCTGTCTGTTTCCTTTGTTGTACGTTTGTACAGACCTGGTCTCAGTCAGTATACTTTCAAAAACAATGCAAACTTAAGTCAAAAGTACTTTCAAATCTTATAAAATCAAAGATTGCCTACGCGGTCGCCAAATGGTTTGACCACGTTTGGTTTTGCAAACACCTGAATCAAGTGTATGTCGCTTTGTTGTACGCAAGTACAGACCTGTCACCGCTGGCTTGATTCTTAAAAATGTTGAATTCAAATGCTTTCTCTAATCAATCGAAGTTTTGAGCATGACTGGATACTAAGGGTATATCTATGTGAGATTCACGGAGTTTTTATTCACTCTAATAATAACTGTTAACTTTGAGGTTTGAGTATGTTACATGTTTAAGTGGATTACCGATAATCGTCTTGTTCCTGCTTGTCTCTTTGGCTAGTTAACTGTATGTGATAAATTTAATTTGGATCTCTATACTGATAATCAAATTAACATTTTAAAATTGTCTTGCGAATCTGTCTTTCTAATATGATCCCTACTACGACATAACTTTATTTCGTCTTGTTTATTATTATTTTTTTTTAAAAAAAAAAAAAAAAAAAAAAAAAGGGAAAGAAAAATTGAACAGTATGCTGTGTATGTTATATTTAAATTTTAAAGTTTATTTTATTTTTAATTTTATCTTATTTTATTTCATTTTTTTTTGTCACAGATTACTGTTTATGTTCTGTTTTTAGCGATATTGTTTTGATTTTAGCGATATTGTTTTAATTTCAGCGATATTGCTGATTTCTAGCGATATTGATGCATTTTAGCGATATTGTAATATCGCTGATTCAGATATTTATTTCAGCGATATTGTCTAGCGATATTGCCTAGCGATATTGGCCCCAATATCGCTTAAATTGGATTAATTTCCAAACTGTTAAATTTTAGCGATATCATGCCAATTTTTCTAATTTTAGCGATATTGTTCAGCGATATTGTGATATCGCTGAAATTGATTCGCGATATTGTGCAATATCGCTCCTTGTGGATTAATTTCCAATATCGCCAATTTCAATCAGACTCTGTCAATTTTGTCTGATTTAAGCGATATTGCATTCAATATCGCATAAATCAATTTATGCGATATCAGTGTCAATATCGCCTAAATCAGAAAGGGCTTATTGGGCCTGGCCCAAACTTTTGCTGAACTGGTCCAGTTTTCAGGTCTAATTGAATTTGTGGCCTGTTCTCGATCCGATTACTCACTGCTTTTGAGTTTTTTATTGACTTGTTTTGCAGACATGGAAGATTTCGCGCAGTTTGATCTCAAGTGTGACGTTCGTCACAATATTACTGCTTTTCTAGACGGATCCAAAGACTCTGCTGAGCCTTTTCGGCCTATGATCGCATTTCTACGAAGGTCACGTATATTTACGGCTATTTCGGCTTCCACGACCATATACAGAGACCATATCGGTCAATTTTGGCGGAATGCTGCTGTGAACAGCGATTTGGACTATACAAGACTGATTTCGACGGTCCACGGACGTCAAATCATTATTTCAGAACAGTTGATTCGTGATGTTCTTCAGTTTGAGGATCATCCCGATATGTTGATCCAGTTCTCGCACGAATTTATTGTGGGTGCAATGGATCGTATGGGATATGCTGGTCCACATTCGGATCAGTATCGCAAGGGAAATCTGACGCGTGTCTAGAGGTGGCTTATGCACATTTTTATCTTGTGCCTCTCCAATCGCAAAGCTGGGTACGATGGTGCTAGCTTTCGCACGGTCTCTGCAATGCTCGCCCTAATCTACAACAAACCATATAATTATTCGGGCTATATCTTCAGGTCTATGGTTGATAGTGCTAAACTAGGGGATAACAGATGGTATATGTATCCCCGATTTTTACAACTGATCATCAACCATGAGCTTCCGGGATTGGCGACTGATGCCACCCGCATATACAGGCAGACTCCGATGTCCAATCGGATATTTGGGGTCATGAGCTCTAATGGAAAGGGGGTTCCAATTCCCCCTGATACGCCTTTGTTCGGTCATATTCTTGACCCGAACTATCAACCACCGGCCAACGATGGATACTTAGATCCGGTGGTTCGTCAACCTGAATTCTCTGATGAAAATCTTGCAGACGTCCCTGTACAAGCTACAGAAGACCCTCTTCAGGGTGTTTATGTAAGTGTCACATCACAAGGTGACTTACATCGATTACATGTCCACGGGGACACATCTGAAGGGTCGTCTGACTCTACGTCTTCTGGTCCTCCTGGTGGCATAACCGAGAGTGACTCTGAGGGTTTGGTCCCGCCTCCTCACGAAGTTGAACATTTGAGGCGGATCAACCCTCAACGATATTTGAGGATTCAGAGACGCATTGCTGAAGGAAGGCAGTATATTCCTCTTAAAGACAAAAGAGTGAGGACTGATGCTGAAACAGAATATGTGCCTCCTCCTCCCAAGAAGTCGAAGATTGCTCGGGAAATTGCTACATCCTCAAGGCCACAGGATGCACCGAGCGTAGACATTCCGGTTCAACCACTCCCCTCGGTCATCCAAGAATTGATGAAAAGGCTGGATGCTATGCAACACACTCTGGACTCCCAGGCTGCCGTGATACAAATACAAGATACAAGACTTGCAGCAGTGGAAAAAGAGAATGAGACTCTTAGGTCTAGGGTTGTTCTTTTAGAGTCACAAGTGGTCGTTTCGGGGGAGATAGGTGATAGGGAAAGACCAAATGTAACTCCCCCTGAAACAGAAAATGTAAATGTTGAATCAGGTAATGAAACGGCACCACGTTTAGATTATTTCTCGTTTGAGGAAATACCTGGACAACCAAGACCACTGGCTGTTGACTATTCGGATGCAAATTTGACTTATCTTGCACGAATGGTCAACAGATCTGAGTTTGAAAGGGAGGATACACCAGAAGCAGATTCAGATTGTGAGACTGAAGATGAAGCTTTCGATGAAGATGAATTTTATTATGGTGCTCCCATTGTTGAGTCTGATTCATCCGAAGAAGAAGATGATGAATCAACTGATGACTGGACGGAACCTCAGGCTGAAATGCCTGAATCTCCAAAGGTTCCTGAAACCGCTGAAGAAAGATCGGCTCGTCTGGCTTCCTGGTGGCCACAAGGAAAAGAAAAGATTGCACCTGTCACGTGCAAGTCTTATAAGATTAAGGGAAGATATAAAGGATTAATCAAGAGCTGGAAGGTTCTGGACTCGAGGTTCGCAATCAAGAGAACCGATGGCGTTCAGTATTTCAAGTTCTCATTCAAGAAACTGAGCTCCCTGCCTAAAGGAGAATTAAATAGGATTGCTCAGTTACAGCTGATAAATCCAGACAGAAATACTCGTGCAGACTTCATCCAGAGTACAATTCAAAGAGAAATCCGTACTAAGAGATACAGTTTTATAAAGCCGACGTTGGGTAAACGAATCTATTACAAGAACCGGCTAGATCCTGCTACAAATCAGCCTTTAATCAGAATGCGCTATCCTAAAGCTGATTGTGTAAAGAGGATCGTTCTGGAATCAATTCCCCTAAATTTTCTAAGAAGATTTCACTATTGGGAATTTGACAGCCAGACTGGAGAAGCTGTACTGGTATTTGTGCCAGAAAGTGTTGAACCTGAGAAGGCTTCTCTCTATGGGTTGAAAAAGACGCAGTTTAGAGTTTTTGATCCTATGAGCTTGATAAATCTATCAAAGGAGGATATGAGGAAGCTGTTCGACAACAAGATAAGGTATTACAGAGGTAATCCGACGAATGAAAAGCTTGCTCAACAATTCCAAAGAATTGTCGATATCTGCGTCACCCATGGAATCCACGCGGGTGGAAAATTTCCCGCTGGATGGGTTTGAAGACTGAAACCTTTTGAAGACCAAGCTGAAGACACGGGGGAGTTTGTTGGTGCATTTAGTGTGTCTGTCACTTGGTCTAAGTTTCGAGTTGTAATTATTTAGATCAACTACTGTTCATGCGATATTGTCAATATCGCTCAAGCGATATTTCCAATATCGCTCAAGCGATATTGCCAATATCGCATAAGCGATATTGTCAATATCGCCTAGTTGCCTAAAATAGATAATTATATAAATTTGTTTAGGGTTTCATTTGTAGCAGTTTTTGCTATTTTCGGCTTTTGACATCAGATAATCTCTGTAGCCTCTGTGATTCTCGTGATCAAGTAATAGCAACTCATTTATGTGTTAAAGCATTTCTTGTGTTTTGTTTTACATTTGTCTATTAAACGTTCAAGCATAATCTATTGAATTCCGCGCTTTAGATTGTGTAATATTGATTCAGTGTGTAAGGTCAGCCCTTCTGGGATCCTAACATTGTTAATGAGGCCTATGTGCCTCCGGAGGGTGACGAATTTGATGATCCGGCTCCTATTCATAGGCCACTGTCACCTCCGCCACATGCACCGGTTCAAGAACCGCCTCTTCAAGCTCCTCTCCAGCAAACACCTCCTCAACAACAACAACAATAGGCTGTCAATCCCGATCCTCAATTTGATGATATTTTTAGGGATATTGACGAATTATGCCCCTCTCCTCCTCGGTCGACGGGCAAAAGGCCTCGTGAGGATGTGACCTATTTTGTTTCTGAGGACATGCCCACTACAAGTCGTCCTCGTACTTCTTCAACAGCAGGGCCTTCAGAGTTGCAGACTCCAGTGCAACCTCATCCGGATATTCTCAAGCAACTTTTGGAACAGATCGAGGCAATGCAGAAGACTGTGGATAATCAAGCTTCTATAATTCAGTCTCAAGTTGCACTGATTGAGAGTCAAACCTCCCGGATTACTGATTTAGAGGTTAAGTTTAAGGAGTTTGAGACCCGGTCACTTGGTCCGGGGGAGTCTGTTCCCACTGGTCCATCAATAGAACCAAGTGGACCGGGGTCTGAGTCTGTAATTGAAGATGTACATATTGAACATAATAATGAAACGCCAACTTTAGAGTATTTTCCTGTGCATCACACACCAGGCCAGCCGAGACCTTTGGCTGTTGATTACTCATATGCAAATCTTTCATTTATTCAACGTATGATAAACGAAGTCAATTCTGATTATGAGAATGAAGATTTTGAGGAAAACGATGATGTTGAGGTGGAGGAGGAAGGTCTAAATGATGACGAGTTCTATGATGATGCTCCCATAATTGAATCAGATTCTTCTGAAGATGAAGTTGAGGATACATCTGAGACTCAAGATGAAGGAACATCTGAGGCTCCTATTCCAGATACTGAAACTTCTGAGACTCGAGCTGAAAAACAGGCTAAATGGTGGCCTCATGGAAAAGAAGGAAAACAAGTACCTGTAACTTGCAAATCATACTAAGTTAGTGGAGCGTATACCGGTTTGATTAAGAGTTGGAAAATATCAAATGGTGTATTCATGATCAAGAGATTAGACGGTGTTCAATATTTTAAAAGATCATTCACCAAGCTGAGCACCTTGCCGAAAGGAGAAATTAATCGTCTTGCTCAGCTCACTTTGATTAATCCTTCAAAAGACAATCGTGCGAAATTCATTCAGAATACTCTGCAAAGAGAAATCCGTACTAAGAGGTACAATTTTATCAAACCAACGTTGGGAACCAGAATCATCTATAAGAAAAGGTTGGATCCAGTAACCAATCAGCCATTGATCAAAATGCGTTACCCTCCGGCAGATTGCTTGAAGAAGATTCCTTTGGAAACAGTTCCCTTGGACTTTCTAAGAAGATTTCATTACTGGGAACTGGATGCTCATACCGGTGAGGCAGTTTTGATATTTGTGTCTGAGATAGAGCAACCAGAAAAGAGCTCATTGTATAATTTGAAGAAAACTCAATTTTGAGTGTTTGATCCAATGAGCTTGATAAATTTCTCGGAGAAAGATTTGAGAAAGTTGTTCGACAATCCAATTCGCTTTAATGAGAGAAATGCTGTGAATAAGAAGATCGCATTTCAATTTCAAAGGATTGTCAACGTATGTGTAACACATGGAATACACGCTGGCGGTGTATTTCCAGCAGGCTGGGTTTGATTGAAGATTTTGAAGACCAAGCTGAAGACACGGGGGAGTTTGTTGATACATCTTAGTGTGTCTATCAGTTGGTCAAGTCTGTAATGTGTGTGTAAATGTAATTGACTTAGTTGAATTTACATTTTCTGTGTTATGCGACACAAGGCCTGTGTCGCATTAGTTGTAGTTGCGACACAGCGCTTATGTTGCAATAGTGATCTCTGCGACACAAGGCTTGTGTCGCATAAGTCGGCCAGTTTGTTTAGTATAAATACCCAAGTTGTAATATTTTAGGGTAAGACTTTTCATAGACATTTCACACACTTATTCTCTGTTTTTTTGGCTGCTGAAATCTTTTAGAGAAAAGAAATATAAAGTATTATTATTGTTTAGTTCTTCATTGTTTTAAGCTTTATATTCTATTCGTGTGATTATCTCCATTGAGCGATTTGATTATGGATTATTATCGGGATCTACAAAGTTACTTTGCTTTTTGAACTCTCCTTAACAATTGCATGTTGAACAGCACCCTCTTTCACAAAATTTATTTTTAGTTCATTTATGGGTGGCTTTGAAGTGTCAGTAGGGTTTGATTCAGTCTCAGTTCTTAGTTCAGCTTTCTCAGGTCTAACGAATTGCATTAGACCCGGAACTGCTGATTGAGTATGTTGATACATATTAGAGTGTCTGTCAGTTGGTCAAGTCTGTAATGTGTCTGTGTATATAATAGACTTAGAATAATTACATTTTCTGTGTACTGCGACACAGTGCTTGTGTCGCAATTATGACCGCTGCGACACAAGGCTTGTGTCGCAGAACGGCCAGACAGTTTAGTATAAATACCCTTGTTATAGATATTTAGGGTAAGACATTTTCCAATCATTTTATTCTCTGTATTTGGCTGCTACACTGATTTTGTTGAAGAATATTTTGGGGATTGGTGCATATAAAGTTTTGTTTTCATTTGATTATCATTTATTACAAACTTTATATCTTTTGCTTTGTCTTCTTGTCTTCATTAACCTTATGATTTGAGTAAAGATCACCCTTATGGGATCCACAATTGGTATCAGAGCTAATATCTATGATTGATAGTGGTTTCAAATCATTTAGTTAAACTTTTATGCATTTTCTTGATCATTTGACATTTTATTAGTGTTTGATCTTCTTTATTGGTGCTATATAGTTGTTTTGTAGTGTTTTTGAGCCTAGAAAGCTGTATCTTTATTGGTTTTTGGATAAAAAACATTTAGGGTTCGAAAATCTGTGTTTTTGAGGCTTGTTCGTACTGACAGCGCCGTGTTTGCGACACAGTGTGCGACATAATATTGTGTCGCTATAGGGTTTCAGCGACCTTAATTCTGCGACATAGTGTTGCGACACAAGGTCTTCAGCGACCTTAATACTGCGACACAGAACCTGCGACATAACACTTGTGTCGCTGTCTGATCAGTTGCGACATAATAATTGTGTCGCTGCTAGTCTTTTTGCGACATATCACTTGTGTCGCATTTTACATTTTTTTTTTTCAAATTTTTTGAACAGTCATTTTCTACTTCATTACCATGTCTACATCTACTTCACTTCAACAGGTTGGAGCAATGCTGAAGCATTCAAGTGAGGTGGGTTCTACAAACAAACCACCGATGTACACTACGGGCATGAACTACTTAGACTGGCGTCAATGGTTTGAAGCTTTTGTATCTTTCAACGATGCTGAGATGCTGATCTATCTTGAAGAACGATATGAACGTCCTGTTCGAACCGGTATATTTAATGGACCTATTCCTGAAAAGTCCATCAAATCAATGACTCCTGAAGAGCGTAAGGCTTTCGATACCGAACGAAAGACCTATTCTGCGATTACTATGGCCTTACCGCAACAGATCTTGAGACAACTACGCCATCACAAGACCGCTTATGATTTATGGAAAGGGTTTGAGAAGAAATGTGGTGGTAGTGATCAGTACAAAAGAAACAAACTGGATCTGGTTAAGAAACAGTTTGAGGTCTTTGACATGTTACCTACTGAGTCTCTGGAAGATATGTGTAGTCGATATTCTCAGCTCGTAAGTGAATTGGTTGAGGGTGGAGTAAATCTCGACAAAACTGATGTAAACAAGAAGCTTCTGGGTTCATTACCAAAGAAATGGAATACACGCGTGCTGCTGATGGAAAAAGACGAGGATATAATGGATATGGAGCTTGATGATCTAATTGGACAGATTGCTGCTGACCTCTTGGACATGCAGAAGAAGGAGACTAAGGCTACTGCACATATTCAAAATCCCATGTTATATGGTGTGGATGTTCCTGCTGCAGCAAATCAAGCTGCTGGGGCTGCATTCTTTTCTGGGGGTTCTGGTGCTCCTAACTTATCTGGTGGTTTTGGATATACTACCACAAACTCTGCTAGTGGGGGTGGTACTTACTCCAATCTTAAAGGAGCATCTCCTGTAGTTGCTGAGGAACATGCTGCTGTATTCACCGCTTTCCTGTCAGCATATGATGATTTCCTATCAAATAAGAACAGCACGGTGAATATGACTGAAGAAGATTTCAGTCAAATCGATCAAGAAGAGCTTGAAAGAATGGATTTGAAGTGGAGCATGGCTATGCTCACAAGACGCGTCAACAATTTCTTGAAAAAGACTGGGAGGAAGAACGTCACTGATCCGGAAGAGAAGGGTCTTGGATTCAATAAGAGCAAGGTAAAATGCTATCAATGTCACAACTATGGACACTTTGCTCGTGAATGTGACAGAAAGAAGAATCCACCTTCCGGTTTGTCCAAGCCCTCTCAGTCCAACTCATCTGAGAAGACCAGATCTGATGAAAAAGCGATGGTTTCCGCTGCGCTACTGCTTTCCAACAATGCTTGGGAATGGTCTGACCCAGATGAAGATGATACAGAACGGGCACTAATGGCTGAAGTGCATGAGGTACATGATGAACCCTTATCTTGTGTATCATGCATTAAATTAACTAACCAGCTAAATAGGTATAGAGAGGATACCACACGCCTTAACACTGTCATAGAAAATTTAACTGAAACAAATAATATGTTACGGGACAGTGATAAGGCCAGTGGTCAAAAGTTAAAAGTTGTTTTGGAAGAGAAAAAGGAACTAAAAGCTAAAATTTTTGAACAACAAGATGAAATTGGTAGCTATGTTGATATGCTATCATCTGTTAAAAGGGAACTTGTTGAATCTCAAACTGAAGTTCTAAATTTGAAGAAAAAGCTTTCAAACTTTTCCACATCCTCTCTAGTCTTTGATGAAATCCTACAGGCACAGAGGACTGATACTAAGAGTAAGGCTGGACTTGGTTTCCACCAAGTCCCCCCTCCTAAGGATTATCTTCCTATGGCTGTTAGGGATAATGTCAATGATATGATGCCTATCTTTACAAAGATAGATGTTAAACCTGTCAAACCTGTTGTTAGATTCAATATAAGTAAGCCTGAGCTAGTTAAGGCTGAAAATGTCATCATTGAATGTGAACAACCTAAAACTAGTAAGCCCGAGCCTATTAGGACTAATACTAGTGAGTCTGACACAATTAAGACTCAAAAGGTTGAGAAAGTTAAGATTGTTAAGGATAAGATTCCTCAGACTGAACTTATTAAATCTGAAAATATAGTTGAGCCTAAATTAGGAAAGACTCTTTCTGTGCTTCCTCGTATTATTGAAGAGGAAATTGAAATTGAGGATATAACTGATCAAGAGTATCGACCAGTTAAGAAAAACATCAAGCCTGAAAATCATATAATTACTATCGAACAAAGAGAACAGGCTATAACAAAAGGAAAAGGTAAAGCTATGGCTGAACCTCAAAAGAAGATTGTTTCTAAAACGATTAAATTAAATAAATCTTCTAAAATTTCAACTAAAGCTTTTGCTTTTGTTGAATGCTCACACAAGTGTGATTATTCAACACATGCTTCTTTTGGTCGTGCTCATCGGTTTGTTCCTAAATCTCAATCTTGTTTCGAGCAACGATCTTGCTTCTACTGCAAGAAGCAACGTCATTTGATAAATAATTGTCCTGTGCTTGCTAAGAAACAGTCTGGGAAACAGGTTTCTCAAGTTTCAAAACTTAAAAAACTTTCAAAGAAGCCTATTCCAATGAAATGCTCTAAGACTACTGTCCCAGCTGTTAAGGTCAACAAAGTTGAGCAAAATACTTTGCAAAACTTAAAGCCCAAAGTTGTTGACCTGCAAGCACCCAAACCAAAACAAGTTTGGAAGATTAAAGAATCTTGCAAAGATTCCACATCTAACAATACCTCATCAGTCAAACATTTTAATCTGTTTGAAAACAAAGTTCTGACTGATGTGGTCATTGTTGATGATGTTACTGGAGTACCCAAGACTATCAAGGCTTGGGTCTCCATTTCTAACTAATGTACCTTGTTTGTGGTGCCGCAGCAACCTGAATCTGTAAAGAATAGTAAATGGTATATCGACAGCAGTTGTTCTCGGCACATGACCGGTGATGTTTCTCTTTTATCTGAAGTTCATTCTTTCAATGGAGGTTATGTGGCCTTCGCTGGTGATAAAGGGGGAGTTATTTCTGGTCAAGGTACGCTTACCAATGGAATGGTAAGCATTGAGAAGGTAAATTTTGTGGAGCAATTACAACACAATCTCCTCAGTGTCTCTCAAGTGTGCGATAAAAAGTACACTACTACTTTTACAGACACTGAATGTTGGATATTGAAGCCGGGATTTGTGATCCCTGAAGATTGGGTGCTACTGAGGGCACCTCGGGAGCGAGACACGTATATTCTGGACATGAGTACTGTGGAAACTACACAGCTCACGTGTCTTCTTTCTAAAGCTCCCGAAAAAGAATCGTTATTATGGCACAGACGTATGGGACACTTGCACTTTCGCAAGATGAGCTACCTGATCAAGAATGATCTTGTGTGAGGTGTTCCCAAACAATCCTTTGGTTTAAATGATCACTGCGTTCCATGCCAAAAGGGCAAACAACACAAGAAGTCTCACAGACCGAAGATGGTGAATTCAACTGAGAAGCCGTTAGAGCTTTTGCACATGGATTTGTTCGGGCCTGTCAGAAAGAAGAGTTTGGGAGGTACTTCTTATTGCTTAGTTGTGACAGATGATTATTCGCATTTTTCTTGGGTTTATTTTCTGAAGACCAAGGATGAAGTGCCTGAGATTCTCATCTATCTATTCGACAAACAGCAAAATCTTTGTGATTTGAGAATCAAGAAAATTAGGAGTGATAACGGTACAGAATTTAAGAACTCGATTATGGAACTGTACTGTTTGAGTAATGGTATTGAACACCAATTCAGTGCCGCAAGGACTCCACAGCAAAATGGGGTTGCAGAACGTAAGAATAGGACTTTGATTGAGGCTGCACGTACAATGTTATCTGACTCTAAGCTTCCAATCACCTTCTGGGCCGAAGCTGTGAATACGGCCTGCTACGTTCTAAATCGGGTATTAACGGTTAAGAAGAAAAACAAGACATCCTATGAATTGTTCAACAACAGAAAGCCTAATCTACAATTTCTTCAACCGTTTGGCTGTCTATGCACTATTATGCACACCAAAGAACGAATTGCTAAGTTTGGTGAGAAATCATGTGAAGGTGTTTTTCTAGGATTCTCTAATAACTCACCCAACAAACGTGTGTATAACTTAGTGACCAAGCGTGTGGAAGAACATTTTGAAGTCACCTTTTTCCATTACACTGACAACCCTCAGGGGAAGGGACCCGAATATTTGTTTGACTATCAAACACTGTTTGATTCTTTCAATATTCCTGAAGAAAATGAAGAAGAGGATATAGTGACACTACTTCATGGGCTGGACATCGCTTCTGAAACACCACCTATCTCTGTTCCTCCACCACCTACAGGAACACAAGCAACTGCTCCTGCTGCTACTTGTGAGACTCCACCTCCACTCGTTACTGAGAATGTTCCTGATCCTACAAATGATGAGGAACAAATATTTGAGGATTCTGTTCAATCACCTGCATCTGACCTTGAAGATTTACCGGCACTTCAACTCGAACTTGAAGCTGACTTCACAAACCTTGATTCTATCATCGTTCCAGCTGCAATTCCGAGTTCTCGGATAAATGTGTCACATCCAGTTGATGCCATTCTTGGTGATTTAAACAAAGGTGTTTTAACGAGAAGACAGATTGCTGCTGCTGAACAATCTGTGTTGACACCGTCTCCTATTACCGTCACTGATCCTGTTTGTCTTGCTTCGAAAATTGAAGAATGCTTTCTCTCCCAAGTAGAACCGAAGAAGACAGCTGATGCGTTAAAGGATCCATACTGGGTTGAAGCTATGCAGGAAGAGCTTCAACAATTCAACAAGCTCCAAGTATGGACTTTGGTGCCTTTACCCAAGGGTGTTCATCCAATTGGCACTCGCTGGGTATATCGTGTGAAGAAGGATGATCGGGGTGTGGTAATTCGTAACAAAGCACGTCTAGTGGTCCAGGGTTTCACTCAAATTGAAGGTTTGGACTATGATGAAGTATTCGCTCCGGTTGCTCGTTTGGAATCCATTCGCATTTTTCTGGCATACGCTTCATTCAAAGGATTTCGGGTTTATCAGCTTGACGTGAAGAGCGCCTTTCTGTATGGTCAGGTAGTTGAGGAGGTCTATGTAAAACAGCCGCCTGGATTTGAAGATTCTGTTCATCTGAACTATGTCTGCAAGCTAGACAAAGCATTGTATGGTCTACATCAAGCCCCTAGGGCTTGGTATGAGCGGCTTGCAACTCATCTTCTGAAGAACGGTTTTGTTCGAGGAACAATCGACAGTACTCTCTTCATCAAGCATGTCGGGGAGGACTTGTTATTAGTACAGGTGTATGTGGATGACATCATTTTTGGTTCTACCAAGGATGAACTGTGTCGCGACTTCGAGCGGATTATGAAGTCAGAATTTGAAATGAGTGCAATGGGAGAGCTGAATTTTTTCTTGGGCGTACAAGTCGAACAGTCTGCTAAAGGGATTTATATTCATCAGTCCAAGTATGTCAATGATATGCTTACGCGGTATAACTTGACTGACTCTAAACCCTATGGGACGCCCTTAGAGCTAAATCATCACATTGGTCCTGCGGAGGATGAAGAGGACTGTCCGGAAAAGGATTACCGATCTATGATTGGTTCTCTGATGTATCTCACGGCATCACGTCCGGACATTGTCTTTGCAGTCTCTCTCTGTTCCAGGTATCAGGCTAAACCGAAGGTGTCTCATATGAAGGCAGTTACGCGAATCTTCGGTTATCTCAAATGTAGACCAACTCTTGGTCTCTGGTATTCTAATGAGAAAACCTTCGCGCTCACTGCTTACTCGGACTCGGATTATGGGGGATGCAATATGGATAAGAAGTCCACTTCTGGTGGATGTCAGTTTCTTGGACCTCGGCTAGTATCATGGCAGTGCAAAAAGCAAACAACTGTTTCTACCTCAACCGCAGAGGCTGAATACATTGCTGCTGCTAGTTGCTGTTCCCAGGTTCTTTGGATACAACACCAGTTGCGCGATTACGGTTTACTCTTAATGTTGGGACATGTTATTGTGACAATAGATCTAGCTTGTGTTAGGACTAGTGTATTTATTATCAATCTTGTATATATTGGTTTAGACTTGTAAATATATGATATTAACTTGTTATTATTATTTGTTAAATGTTATCAGACAAATATCGATTTTAAGTTAAAGTCTTAATCGCGAATTGAGAAGTCAACTCGCAGGTCAACAGACTTGCGAGTTGAGATCTCAACTCGCAGTCCAATCTGGACTCGCAGCTCTCAGCTGCGAGTTGAGATCTGGGCTCGCTGTAAACTGGACTCGCAGGTCTTACCTGCGAGTTGAGTTTTGGGCTCGCAGCTATCTCGGTTCGCAGGACCTACCTGCGAGCTGAGATGTGGGCTCGCAGTCCATCTGGACTCGCAGGCCCATGGGCTGCGAGTTGAGTCAACTCGCAAGGCCCATGGCCTGCGAGTTGAACCAGATATAAATATTTTAAATGCTGCTCATTATACCAGATCTCGAAATCCGTGCTTCTGATATACACACCAAATATTTTAAATATTCTCTCCTCGAAATTCGTGCTGATATAAAGGCTATCATTGAATAGGCTCGGTTTTGATTGTTTAACACTAGTTGATATCAAAACGAAGCTTGTTAATTGATAGGTTAGTTATATAAGCCTAAAACCTTAAGTATTGAGGGATTCCGCACCTCAATACCTAAAAGATAATTCGTTATCGCTAACCAAGATCTAGAGACTTACAATTGGTATCAGAGCTTTCGGGCTTAGAAACGTTGTGGTTACAAGGTTTTTGGTTGCTAACCAACATCTTTAGGGTCGTTTTTCGAACGAAATCTACGGATTTATTCGTAAAAATACCAAAAAGTTCAGTTCCCAGATTTCGAGGCGCCGTTTTGCGAGTTGAGATTAGGGTTACTGTTAGTTGCGAGTTGAGATTAGGGTTTCTGCGAGTTGAGATTCCTGCGAACCGAGTTCCATTGCGAACTGAGTTCCTGCGAGCTGAGATTCTCTGCGAGTTGAGATTCCTGCGAACCGAGTTCCATTGCGAACTGAGTTCCTGCGAGCTGAGATTCTCTGCGAGTTGAGATTCCTGCGAACTGAGTTCCATTGCGAACTGAGTTCCTGCGAGCTGAGATTCTCTGCGAGTTGAGATTGACTTGCGAACTGAGATTCTCTGCGAGCCGAATCTTACTTGCGAACTGAGATTTTTGCGAGCTGAGACTTCTGCGAACTGACATTTCCTGCGAACTGAGTTTAGTTGCGAGTTGAGATTATTGAATTCGCAATATAACTTAATTTTTCACTTTAAAATGTCTGATTTAAGCCGAATGATCGAGATGGAACACGAGGTTGGAAAATCTAATGTTCCACCGAAGCTACTTAGACTTGAGGACTATTATGGGTGGAAAGACAGATTTGAAAGTTACTGTAGATTCCACGACATCACTATTTGGTTGTGTATTAAAAACGGATATGTTGCACCTACAGCTGAGGTAGGGAACGCAACAGTGATTGTGACTTATGATCGAATGAATGACCATCAGAAGAAAGAATTCACCATCGATAATAAAGCACATTCTTCAATTAAGATGAGCCTTCCTAAGGAGTTCAACCATCAGTTGAAGTCCTTTCACACAGCTAAAGAGCTGTGGGACGCTCTAGAAAAGAGATGTGAGGGGAGCCCTCAGGTGAAAGCTGGTAAATGTAATCTTCTAAAAAAGCAGTTTATGGTATTTAAGGCTTTTAGAGAAGAAGATCTTGAGGCTTACACCACCCGTTTCTATCATCTATTAAGTGAGCTTGACGACCATGCTATCTTTTATAATGACAAGGAGAAAACCGACAAGTTTATTGAGGGTTTACCTTGTAAATGGGAGATGTACGGTATCATGCTGAAAGATAATGATGAAAGATATGCAACCATGACCCTAGAAAAAGCAATTGATAAACTAAGGGGTTATGATTTCTCTAAGAAAACGAGAGATACGGATTCTGATCATCTACAGAATCCTGGTCTGTACCATGGAAAGACTAGTATCTCTAATTCCTCATCCAATTTGACCACGGCTTTGTTTGCGGCTGAAATTGATGAGATTGGAGAAAAATTGACTGAGGATCTCTGTTTCATTGCTTCGGATAGCGGTGATAAACGAAACAGGAACACCACCTCAGATAAATCCACTCAAGGGCATCATAAGATGCCGATGAGTGTGAAATCAGCCGAACAACAACTTTCTGTGTTGGCATCGTTCGTTGCTTCCTATGAAAACTATATTCAAGGGAAGATAAACGATCCAGCACAATTTGATGAAGATTATGATCAGGTTGACCCTGATGACTTAGAGGAAATGGACCTCCAGTGGCAACTGGCTATGGTGTCAAGAAGAGTAAAGAATTTCCTAAAGCGTACGGGTAAGAGAGTGGTTGGAAATCGACCAGGTTTTGACAAGTCCAAGGTCAAGTGTTATAATTGTCAAGGTTATGGACACTTTGCCAGGGAATGCCAAAGACCAAAGGTTGATGCTGGAACTTCAAAACAAGATTCGGGAAGTAATCTAACTTCCAAAGTCTTAGTGGTTCAGCAAATAGATGGATCTTATGATTGGTCTACACCATCAGAGCAAGCTCTCATGGCTGAGATTGACGATCAAGAGAAACAAATTGAATCCACTTCCTACATGCCGACTACTGAAGAACTTCAAGCTAATGTGCCACACACAGAAGTTAAGGGGATTGAGGAAGATGTTCTCTACATCAACTCGACAGAAGAAATGAGTCCCAATGATTTTGTGGCATATATGGCTGATATTCAATCTGAAAAGAAAAAGGTATGTCTAGATCTCCTTACTCTCACTGATGTGTGCTATTTAGTTACTGATCTTCAAACACAGGTTAGTGTCTTTGCAGAATCTAACAAAACCTTGACCTCAGAATTAGACTTAGCTAAGTCTGATGTTCGTCGGTTAGGTGAAGATAAATTAGCACTGAACGAGAAGATTAAGAGTGATGCTCTAGATAAGACCAGTCTGACTGACATTATAAATGAACAATGTATTAAAATAGACGGGTTATATCTAAACCTTAATGAGCTTAATAGAAATATAGCTATTAGGGATAAGGAGTTATCAGAGTCAAATATGAAACTGGTAGAGCTGAATAGAAAATTTGAAGGTTATAGAACTTCTTCTTTGACCTTAGATAGAATCATTGGCTCTCAACGTAGTGTAAAGGATGTTACTGGCCTAGGATACTCAGATGTCCCTCCGCCTTTTAATGCCAATTACACTGCTTCCACTTCTGTTGACTTAGAAATGACAGATGTTAATCCTGAGACTGAGGATTTGGAAAATCAACAGTCTATTGCATCTGAGATCCAAAAAGAGACTGTCAATGATTCATCTTTAACCAAGAGTACAGTCAAATCTCTCACTAAAGTACAATTCGTATCAAGTGGGATGATTGGAAGTACTGATGGAAATAATGAAGTCATTAAGAAACATAAGGAGTTACCTTCAGTGTCTTTTGATCAGATAAAGAAGGAGTCTGCTAAGACTGCTAAGTCACGAAAGCATATGTCATGCTTCAAATGTCATCAACGAGGACATGTCTCTTCTTGTTGTCCCAATAAGAAGAATGAAGCTGCTCCCAAGCGCGAGGCCAGTGATAAGTCTAAAAAATCTCTAGCACAGACAGGTTAGGTACCAGACCTGGTATTGGTATTAAACCTGTGACTGCTCTGAAAAGAGATGCGTCTCACAGTGTCTCGCCACCAAAACCTAAACGGCATGAAAACTCTGCTAAGGATCAGGTGCCGTCGAGGTTTATGACTCCGAGAAGGAACCAAAGTCATTTTGAGATTGGTTCTACATCTCGCACACAAGGAGTTTACCAAGGGTCCTATGATAATCGTAGCCAAGGGCAAAAATCCCAGGGTTATATTTCGGGGAGGGTTGGAAATCAATCAACTTATAGACCCAGGACCACTAATCATCAGCAAGCTGATGCTCCTTCAAAAGTGACCAAAGCTCCTAATGGGAAGGATGGTTACTTTAAAGAGCTACAGTTTGTCGATGATAAGGGACAAACCAAGACCGTAATGGCTTGGGTCCCTCTTGATAACTGATTGTTTACAACTTGTATGTGCAGGAGCAGTCTGGGAACAATGATAATTGGTGGTATGGAGACAGTGGATGCTCTAGGCACATGACAGGAACCAGAAGTCTACTGACAGACTTCAGAGGTGGACTGAGACAAGGAGTGCACTTCGCCGGTGATAAAGGAGGAGTAGTTACTGGGAAAGGAACTGTTTCTAATGGAACTTTGACTCTAGAGGATGTGAATTATGTTGAAGAACTAACGCACAACCTAGTGAGTGTTTCCCAAGTCTGTGATAAAGGTCATCCTGTTCTCTTCACTGAGAAAGAGGCCTTGATCCTGAAGCCGGGTTTTATCATTCCCGATAAATGGATACTGATGAAAGCTCCAAGGAAGAAGGACATTTATGCTATCAACATGAATGCTCCTATTACTTCAATGGTGTCTACTTGTCTGTTATCCAAGGCTTCAGAATCAGACTCTCTCCTATGGCATAGGAAAATGGCACACTTAAACTTTCGAAAAATGAACTATATAACCAAACATGGGTTAGTTCTGGGTGTACCACCGAAGAGTTTTGCATTTGAAGACAAGTTTATATCCTGCTTGAAAGGAAAACAGCATAAGAAACCACACAAGTCTAAAAATGTGAACTCTATTTCCTCGCCTTTTGAGTTGCTACATATGGATCTCTTTGGCCCAATAAGCAAGAGAAGCATAGGTGGCAAATGGTACTGTCTGGTTGTCACAGACGATTTCTCTAGATTCTCTTGGGTATTCTTTTTGGGATCTAAGGATGAAACTTCGGGCATTCTTATGGAGTTTCTAGATCTAATAGAGAACATCTATAGAAAAAGAGTTAAGAGAATTCGTAGTGACAATGGGACCGAGTTCAAGAATTCTACATTGAATGTATATTGCTTAAGCAAAGGCATTCAACATCAATTCAGTGCACCATATGAACCTCAACAAAATGGTGTTGCTGAAAGGAAAAATAGAACTCTAATTGAAGCAGTGAGAACAATGCTTGCAGATTCAAGGCTTCCGGTCATATTTTGGGCAGAAGCAGTGAATACAGCATGTCATGTTCTCAATCGGGTTCTTACGGTTAAAAAGCAGAACAAGACATGTTATGAGCTTTTGAACAAAAAGAAACCGAACTTAAAAGGGTTTGAACCCTTTGGAGTTTCATGTACGTTGTTGAAAACAAGTCACCAACGTAAATTTGGTGAGAAGGCTGGATACTTTCTAGGTTACATGCCTAACTCACCAAACAAAAGGGCCTTCAATAAAAATTCGGGACGTGTTGAAATAGTTTATAACATCGAAGTTACGAGCTATACACATGACTCACATAAGGGATTGGATTGGCAGTTTGACTATTCAGATCTTTTCAAGTCATTTAAAGTCCCTATCAGTGACTATGTCAGTAACTCAGACATTCCTGAGCATTTATTGTCGGGAGATGAGGATCCCACTCCTTCTCCAACATCGAGTGCTCAAACGTCTGATGCTAGGAATATTGTCGATACTGATGTTGTCCCCCCTATCGAGTCACAACTACCTCAAGATGATATACCTCTAGAGAGTGAAGATCCTGAAATTGCTTCTCAAAGGATTATGGATGATGTTCTTACTCCTCTGAGACAATTAAGGATATCAACTACTAATGAAGGTATACCACCTTTGGAGGAAATTGGTACCAACTTACAGGATGATATTCCAGTTGAACCTGTTACTTCAACAATAATTAATAGGATTCATCCAATTGATAATATCATCGGTGATCCAAATTCTCCTGTTCTGACTCGAAATCAATCTAAAGCTAGTACATCTACTCATTCAAGCTTGTATGCTGAAATGAACGAGACAGGGATTTCTAATCTATGTCTATATTCATGTTTTATCTCACAAATTGAACCTAAGAATGTTCAGATAGCTTTGAAGGAAAATTCGTGGGTCGAGGCAATGCAGGAAGAACTGTCTCAGTTCACAAAATTGCAAGTTTGGGAGTTGGTTGACCTACCTGTTGGAGAATATCCAATTGGAACTAGATGGGTATTTAAGTGCAAGAAAGACGATCGAGGAATCGTAATTCGCAATAAAGCTCGTCTAGTTGTCCAAGGTTTTAATCAACAAGAGGGGATTGATTACAATGAAGTGTTTGCGCCTGTGGCTAGGCTTGAAGCAATTAGGTTATTCTTAGCATTTGCAGCCTCAAAGAAAATAAAAGTATTTCAGCTGGATGTTAAAAGTGCCTTCTTGTATGGCAAAGTCAAAGAAACGGTGTATGTTTCTCAACCACCGGGATTTACTGATCCAAAGTATCCAGATAGAGTATATCGTCTCGATAAGGCTCTATATGGATTACATCAAGCTCCGAGAGCGTGGTATGAGACACTGTCCACTTATCTTCTTGAGAATGGATTCACAAGAGGAAGAATTGACAGTACACTCTTTGTGAAATGGAAAAGAAGAGACTTTCTACTTGTTCAAGTATATGTTGACGATATCATCTTTGGGTCATCTGACGAAAGGATGTGTAGTGAATTTGAAAAGGTTATGAAGAACAAGTTTGAGATGTCAGCAATGGGTGAATTGACATTTTTCTTAGGATTGCAAGTCGATCAAAAGAAAGATGGATATTTCATTCATCAGACTAAGTATACTAATGAGCTTCTAGAACGATTCAAGATGGAAGAATCAAGAATTTTTCATACTCCTATTCCGGAAGCCCATGGTATTGGTCCAGATACATCGAGTGATAAAGACGTGGATCCTACTCTTTACAGGGCCATGATTGGATCACTAATGTATCTTACAGCATCAAGGCCTGATATAATGTTTGCAGTATGTGTCTGCGCAAGATATCAAGCTACTCCTAAAGAATCTCACATGCAAGCAGTAAAACGGATTCTTCGTTACCTCAAAGGGAAACCGAAGCTGGGACTTTGGTATCCGACTGATGGAGACTTAGATTTTGTGGCTTACACTGATTCTGATTACGGAGGATGCAATCAGAATAGAAAGTCTACAACCGGTGGATGTCAATTCCTAGGAGATAGACTGGTCTCTTGGCTATGCAAGAAGCAAACCTCAGTAGCCATTTCTACATGTGAAGCTGAGTATGTTGCAGCTGGCAACTGTTGTTCCCAAGTTCTGTGGATACAACAACAATTGCTTGATTATGGGTTGAGTATAACAAATACTCCTATGATGATTGATAATGAATCAACGATCTCAATAACCAATAATCCGGTCAAGCACAGCAAAACTAAACATATTGATATTCGACATCACTTTATTAGAGACTGTGCTGAGAAGAACCTGATAAAGTTAGCTAAGGTTCCATCTGTGGATAATTTAGCAGACTTATATACCAAAGCGTTCGACAGAGCTCGATTCGAGAAATTGGTGCAACTAAATGGAATGAGAAATCCAGAGGATTAGTCTTCCATAGAGTTATTTCGTAATAATTAGCTGGTCTTATTTATTAGTTTATGCCAATTTAAAAAAAAAAAAAAAAAAAAAAAAAAAGAAAAAAAAAGGGGTTAGGCGTATGGCATTCATTTGCTTGTTACCGTTGGGGAATCGCCTCCGATAAAGGTTAAGTCTTTATCAACTGGGAAATGATAGTAAATTAGAGGAATTGGCTTAATAAATGTAGGTAAAAGTCTTAAGTTAGATGTGTTAGTAGATTCAAATTTGTTACATGAACTTTACATCTTTAAAACCAGGCCTTCACTTATCTTTATTTTAGTATACTCCTCTCTCCACACGATATAATCTACTTGAAAAACTTTAGATCTAGATAGCTTCATTATATGATGTACTGGTAGGCAATGTCTGCTTTGATTTCTGAGCATATAATAAGCTATAAATCTTCTGTGTGTTATCTCGTGTGATTTACTATATGACGTATGATATAAGTATTAATTGATGAACGATAGTCTGACCATACACTGTTATCAAGAATCTATGAAAATATGTCAAGACAAATAATAAGAATTATGGCTGTTAGTGAAATTACTGGTGTCTCTATTGTACTAAGTACAGACCTGACCCCTTTAGTTTTGCCAATGGTTTCAAGCTTGGTTTGTCTATACTAAGGGATCTTATGTTGTACTAAGTACAGATCTAGAACCACTAGTATCTACAAAACGAGTTTGATATTTGTCACATTTACTCAAGGGTATGTCATATGTTTCGAAAAGAACATCATTTAGTGACCTCTATCTTGCAAAGTGAAAGAAACAGTGTTATGTGTTTTACTAAATTTCTCAGTATGTCATTTTTGAATCACATTAGGTAATACACATACAAACAATAAAAGGTTTGCTTGGAAATCAGTGTAGACTTTGTTTATATGGATTATAATACCGGTAATCATCCTGAACTGTCTATGATATTTAAATCACTTCATTTTGATGTGAATATTATATTCTGTGGAAATAGGTAACCAAGTTATACTTTTATAAATATAAGTTGATAAATGGTTAAGTTGTGAGTTCTTATGTAACTTATTGTGAATTTCATAAGGTATGCATACTAACAATCTTCTTAGACTTTTTACTCATCATTTGGTTCAGCTGTTTCCTTCTGATATGATCCCACTGTCGATAAATTTCTTAATGCCCTCGATTAGAATTTAATTTACTTTATTTTATTGTAATTTTATTTTAGTCAAAGTGTTTCATTAATACAAGGGTACTCGATACCAATGTTTATTATGAATCATTGTACGTTTATTTATTTCATTTTATCTTATTTCTTCTTTTTATTATTTTTATTATTTTTATTTTTATTTTTATGTTTCTCGTTCGTATTGTCGCATGATTGTTTCACAAGTGAAAAATATTTTATTTTAGACTTGTTCGCTATCCCATAAGAAAAACGAGTGAAAGATCCTCAGATTTTAGACTCGTACACAATTTGGACTTAAAAATGACGTTTTGTAATTAAAATGTAATTTTTAGACAAAAATTGCGAGCCGAGAACAGTGTTGCGATCTGAGATTGGGCTGCGAGCTGAACTCAACTCTGCGAGTTGAGTTCTGCGAGCCGAGTCCATGGGTATATAAATGGCTGCGAGTTCACAAGATAACAGTCCTGCGAATTCACTTTCCCTTGCGAACCCACACACACTGCTAACCGAGACTTATTTTCAAAATTTTGTGTTTGTGGATCGGATTTTTCACCCCGTAGATATTATACACTTTCTCGTTGTGATCATTTCTAGGTAAAAATCAATGAATTTCACCGCATATTTTGACCAAAATCAGCATTTTCATAAAAACTTGAGTTTTGAATTCAAACTGTTCATGCTGCGAGTTGAGATCCAGACTCAACTCGCAGCCCGCTCCTGCGAGTCCACTTGCGAGTTGACTTGCGAGTCCAACTTGCGAGTTGACTTGCGAGTCCAACCTGCGAGTTGACTTGCGAGTTGAACTCTGCGAGTTGAACTTGCGAGTTGAACTTACGAGTTGAACTCTGCGAGTTGAACCTGCGAGTTGAACTTGCGAGTTGAATTCTGCGAGTTGACTTTTGTTGACTCTTGCGAGCTGACTTGAACTCTGCGAGTTGAATTCTGCGAGTTGACTTCTGTTGACTCTGCGAGCTGACATTTGAAAATTTTGAATTTTTAATTTTTAATTTACGAATTCTCGATTAATTAACTAATTAAGCGTTTATAAGTTAAAATTAATATACGGTTAGATGTGTCGACTTAAATGTAAACACATAAAATCGTATACTTTATATATAAGACTTATGACTTTCCGTAATAAGTAATATATTTGTGTAGCAGGTTAATTTGAAAGTTAGACTTATTGATTTAGTATATGTTGAACAACTATAATTGATAATTAAGTTTCACGACTTAATAGTTCAATTAGAAGTTGTAGATCATATAAGTTTATCAATATTTGTTAATCTAATTGTCTAACATTTGTGTAATTTGTGATATTACAGATATGGCTAGACTTTTCGCTGCTCATCACAACGTGGTTGTTGATCTAGATATCAATGCACGAGGTGCATCCAGGGTCGCTCGGATTCTTACTTTTCTGGCACGATCGAGGATTCGATATGCTATCACCGAGTCACCGGCCCTATCACGAGATATACTAACCCAGTTCTGGGCAAATATTGTATATGATACATCGGTGAATCCTCCGGTCATCCAGACAAGGATAAATGATCGTTCGGTTATCTTTTCTGCTTCAAATCTTAGGAACATTTTACAGTTGGGAACTGTGGAGCAGGAAGATGGACCAACTGAGTTTCCGTTGGACTTTATCGAGGGAGCTTTAGGACGTATGGGGTATGTTGGACCCAAGAGAGGCCGTCAGTTTCTGAAAGCTCTCGTGTTCGGAGAATGGAGATTTTTACTCCATGTCTTGGTCACGATCTTTGGGCCAAAGAAAGGAGGATATGATGAGCTTAGCTCTTCTCTATTATCGGCTGCACTGTCACTGGTTTACAATAAACCATACAGTTTTTCAGACTATGTTTTTGGAGAATTTGTTAGACAAATCTTGGGAGGTGTCAGGTCTCAGTTTATGCTATATCCCAGATTTTGTATGCTTATCATTCGGGCTTCGATTCCTGACTTGCCAGACTTTCAAGCCGATTTAAAAGTTGATACCATCGGGCTGAGGGCTTACAATGCCATGTTTATGCACACCTCAAGAAGGTTTGAGATGCAACCACAGCCGACAGAGCTGTTTGGGTTCTTGATCCATCCCGATTATGTGACGCCACCAAATCATGGTTGGCTAGATGTTGATGTGGCCGAGGGTGCTCCTAAGCCACAAGAACTGATTGAGGAGGTTCTTATTCAAGCAAATCAGCAAGAGCAACAAGTTGATGTTGACATTGCAGCTGAAGTGGTGCAGCAAGTACTGGCTGAGAACGATGATGCCAATGATCCCATCATGCAGGATGTGGATCAGTATGTTGCTGAGGCACCAAGGTTTGAAGAACCATCCACAGAGGCACCTGATGCTGCTGGACCATCAGGAAGAGATGAAGAAGCTGCTCCGGCTTCTGAATCTGATTCTGATGATGATGATGATGACTCTGGACCTCCTGGGTTTGTCTCTGGGATTCTAGAAGGGATGATTCGAAAAGGATCAAGACTGATTATGGATCCAGAGCTGAAATTAAAGAGGAAAGCCGTTGACCAAGATCCCGATTTTGTTTTGGTTGATGAAGATGAGGATGAAGAAGAAGAGGAGGAGGTGCTTATTACTCGACCTCGCAAGCTGCTCAGACAAACAGCTTCAACCTCTGCAGCTCATCTACAATCAAGTTCTACGCCCTCAGAAGCTGAAATGATTGCTGCTTTGGTTCGCCCGTCTTCGCACCCAACCACCAAATCTAGCAGGGTTGTAGCGCGTCTATTAACCGATGTTGCTACCGAGATAGCGAAGAAAATGCAACCGCCTGCTCCCACACCACCAACCACAACTTCTGGTGCTCCATCCACCTCACCTATGACTGATGCTGAACGCATTACACAATTAGAGTCTAGGGTTAGAGAATTGCAAGTAGTGGCTAACACTTTTGCTAATCAGCTTCTACAACTGTCCGACAATGTCACTACACAGAACAATGCTTACTCATTGCTACTCAAGACCAACAGCACTCTGGTAGATGACGTGGCTGAAAAGCAACGACAACTCGATCGTCTCTCTCGTCGTATTACATACTTAGAACAGAACCAGCCATCTCAAGGGGAGAAAGCTGCAATTGAGAAGGCTGCATTTGAAGAAGTTTGTAAAGAGGATGAGTTGGCTAAGAAGAGCCGAGATGATGAAGACGATGATCCCGCAGCTGGAAAAGAAAGTGAGCTGGCTGGTCCTTCAACAACTGGTCAGCAGACTACATTTCAGGGGGAGTCTGCTGAAGCAAGTGGAAGTGGAGCTGGTACTGGTGCTGCGAAGGGTGGAGCTGAAGAAGGTGACACTTGTATTAATATAGACTGATTGTAATTATTAATACATTGTAACTTTGAATTATTTTGTAATTAAGATGTTTAAACTTGAATGTTTAAAATGTTATAATTATGAATGTTCGTATATTATAAGTCTTTTGTAATTCTAGATTGACTATGATCGATAAAAGAGTTATAGGATCATATAATATATGATGTTCGCATATTATAAGACTTATTCAAATTTTAGATCGATTATCATAATCGATGAAAGATTTGAATAAGTATATATATATAATATATTTCAAATACACAAAGGGATTAATAAGAAAAATCTTAGATTGATTCAGGGAAATCAATGAAAGAACTTATGATATTAATCTATTTGTGTATGTATTTCTATAGGTCATGAAATGTTGAACTTATCAGATTCTGAAGGCGACATGCCAGATGAATTAGATGAGGACATTGACTTTGACCTTGAAGAAGGAGAGTTTGTACCTCCTGAAGATTGGACTTTCATTTTTAATGATGGGGCAGACGATTGTGTAGATCTTGACGCTGATGTTGTTGAACACATTGTAAGCCCATCTACAACTAAAGTGGTCATCCAGGAAGAAGATGGAGAAAGGGTTGTTGAGTTAGATGAAAGTCTAGATGACTCAACCAGTTCTGAATCAGAAGATGACCTTCCAGAAAAACTCAGAAATAATCCCATGTTTAGACCTCTGAAAAGGAGAAAGCAAAAGGTTGGGATGTTTGAAGTAGACATAACTGGAAAGAAAGCTCCAAGGAAGGGGATCATCGGCTGGTATTTTGATTATGACTTGAAACTTTTCGCTATCAAAAGATTTGACGGAGTTCAATATTTCGATAAGAAGCTTAAAGTATTCAGTTCGCTTCCTCGATTTGAAATTCGAGACTTGGCACGCTTAGAACTGATAAATCCCAGTAATGATCCCTACGCAACGTATGTTGAGAAGATCATTCGGACTGAGGGTAGATCAATGAAGTTTGAGAAGATTAAGCCAAGAGTCGGAAAGACGATCAAATTAAAGGAACGAAGTCAGAGAACTGGCCGAAGATTAAGGAAGAAAACTTATCCAGCTGTCAAGTGCATACAGCAGATACCACTGAAGACAATGCCACAGAATATTCTGGGAAATCTTCTGAACTGGCACGTGGACTCAGAGACTGGTGAAGCTGTCATGGTTGAAGCTGATGATGAAGTCGAAGGAGGAGAAAGAGTAATTCTAACAGTCTATGACCATCGACACCTGATGAATCTGTCGAGGAAGGACCTGTTGAAGTTAAACGAAAACAGGATCCTAACGACTGAAGCATGGGGTGATCTTGCAAGAGATTATCAATTAATGGTGAAGACTTGTATAAGAATGAAGATTCATATGGGCAGTAATATTTACAAGTAAAGTCCAAAGACAAAGTTGAAGATAACGACACTAGAGCTATTGTCAAGGGGGAGTCTGTTGGGACATGTTATTGTGACAATAGATCTAGCTTGTGTTAGGACTAGTGTATTTATTATCAATCTTGTATATATTGGTTTAGACTTGTAAATATATGATATTAACTTGTTATTATTATTTGTTAAATGTTATTAGACAAATATCGATTTTAAGTTAAAGTCTGAATCGCGAATTGAGAAGTCAACTCGCAGGTCAACAGACTTGCGAGTTGAGATCTCAACTCGCAGTCCAATCTGGACTCGCAGCTCTCAGCTGCGAGTTGAGATCTGGGCTCGCTGTAAACTGGACTTGCAGGTCTTACCTGCGAGTTGAGTTTTGGGCTCGCAGCTATCTCGGTTCGCAGGACCTACCTGCGAGCTGAGATGTGGGCTCGCAGTCCATCTGGACTCGCAGGCCCATGGGCTGCGAGTTGAGTCAACTCGCAAGGCCCATGGCCTGCGAGTTGAACCAGATATAAATATTTTAAATGCTGCTCATTATACCAGATCTCGAAATCCGTGCTTCTGATATACACACCAAATATTTTAAATATTCTCTCCTCGAAATTCGTGCTGATATAAAGGCTATCATTGAATAGGCTCGGTTTTGATTGTTTAACACTAGTTGATATCAAAACGAAGCTTGTTAATTGATAGGTTAGTTATATAAGCCTAAAACCTTAAGTATTGAGGGATTCCGCACCTCAATACCTAAAAGATAATTCGTTATCGCTAACCAAGATCTAGAGACTTACACTTAACTATGACTCCTATTCATATAGATAATACTGCTGCTATATGTATTACTCGTAATCCTGTCCAACATTCTAAGACAAAACACATAGAAATTAGGTTTCATTTCATTCGTGATTGTTATGAGAAACACCTAATTAATCTGGTCCAAATAGATACCCTTAAGCAGAATGCCGACCTGTTCACCAAAGCCTTTTCCCGTGCTCGTTTCGATGAGCTAGTCAACATGATAGGTTTACGTTTCTTTCCCATTCAAAAGTAATATTTGTGACCTTAGTCTGTTATGTTCTTATTATTATTATTTGTTAAAGTTTTATAAAAAAAACAAAAAAAAAAAAAAAAACAAAGCAATAGCCATTCTTTATGTTATTTAACATTTAAGAAAAGCAACGTTGCAACATTTGTTAAAAGACGTTTAGTTGTGTCTCAAAACATCTAGGGATATGATAGTACATTAGGAGACACTCCTCAAACGACAATCTCAAGTTTTATCCTCGATATATCAGTAGGTTTATCTTGTATGTGTTACTCTTGCTCTTATAAACATCTGATTACTTGCACGATGTATTGGTAGACATGTTCACACTCTTCTTTGAGCAACTAAGAAATACTTTAATCCGTGCTTACTCTTTTGTGATGACCATCATATGATGTATGACAATGTGTCTTAAATTCTTATGTATTAGCTTGCCATGCTTCAATTGATTTGAGTTTGTATCTGACAACATTTGGGGATTTATACTGTCTGTTTCCTTTGTTGTACGTCTGTACAGACCTGGTCTCAGTCAGTATACTTTCAAACATTAAGCAAACAAAAGTCAAAGTACTTTTAAATCTTATAAAATCAAAGATTACTTACAAGGTCGCCAAATGGTTTGACCAAGTCTGGCTTTGCTTACACCTGAATCAAGTGTATCGCTTTGTTGTATGTATGTACAGACCTGTCACCGCTGGCTTGATTCTTAAAAATGTTGAATTCAAACGTTTTCTCTAACTAATCGAAGTTTTGGGCATGACTTGATACTAAAGAGTATATCTATGGGGGAGTCACAGAGATCTATTCACTCTCACAATAACTGCTAAGCTTGAAGTTGTGTGTGTTACGTGTTTAAGTGGACAAACAATACTGATAATCGTCTTGTTTCAGACTGCGTCTAAGGCCTGATAACTTTCTTGATAAACTTAAAATTGGACAACTATACTGATAATCGAATTAAAGTTTGATATTGTCTTATGAGTCTGTCTTTCTAATATGATTCCTACAATGACACATCTCAAACTGTTCTTTTCTGTTTTTACTTATTATTTATTTATTTTGCTATTTGGTTTCTTTAATTCGTTCACTAAGTGTCACAAATATAAAATATCTTAAAAACGTGAACTCTTGATTGACTTCTGCGACACAAGGCTTGTGTCGCTTATTTGTGTTGACTATCCTGCGACACAAGACTTGTGTCGCATACTTTGTGGCCCAGCGACACAGACATTGTGTCGCTCCTTTATGTCGCTCATTGTCCTGCTAATCCTGCGACACAAGGCTTGTGTCGCACATTGTGTCGCTGCGTTGTGTCAGGGGTATAAATACCCTCGTGTCGCTGTAATTAGTTATTAATTACCACCGACATAAATATTCAAAACCAGCGACACAGGCAAAACCAGCGACACAACCAACCCGATTTGGCTTTTCGATTATCTTGCGTTTTCTGTGGATTTTCTGTTGAAATTTTCCTCTGAATCTTGTTCTCCTTGCTTTTCCGCGTCTATAGGTACAACTATTAACATGTTTCACTGCGTATCTTTGATTGCATTTTGATTTGAAGTTTCGGTTTATTTAGGTTTAGTTATTTTACGAAATTACATGCCTAAATGTGTTCTAAACTGCATAATTGTTGTTGTTTTATGTTCCTGCACTGTTAGTACACCTTCGGACATGCTTTATACATAAAACCCCTAATTTTTGTTCGTCAGATTCATCTGGGTTTCTTGATGTTCATCTTTGCGACACAAGCGTTGTGTCGCAGTCTTATGACGCTCGTCATGTAGCGACACAATTATTGTGTCGCTGCCTTATGACGCACAAATTGCTATGTCGCTGTTCCATTTCTGCGACACAACTGCTATGTCGCTGTTCCATTTGTGCGACACAATCCTTATGTCGCTAATAAATCATTAATTTGATTAATGTCTATCCTGCGACACAAAGCTTGTGTCGCAAGACATTTTTAAATTCAAAAATGTCAATGTTAATTGTTGAGACTAATGGCTTTCAAGTTTATTGTCTTATTTCAGATATGGCTCACGTTAACGCTTTGTTCTGGGAACCGAGACATAATGTCTCGGCATTTCTCGATGACGAAAAGGAATCGGCGGCGCCTTACCGTCCGATGATTGCCTTTCTTCGCAGATCCCGTATATACACTGCAATCACTGCTACCACCACCATATATAAGGATCAGGTCTCCGAATTCTGGGTAAATGCTGCTGTTAATTCAGACCTTGCGTTCCCGCGGATCATCTCTCGGGTTAACGAGCGCGAAATTATTATCTCCGAGCTAATCATTCGCGAATTCTTCCAATTTCCAGATGATTCGGAGATGCCCGTGGCCTTCTCCCACTTGTTTATTGCCGGGGGCATGGGTCGCCTTGGATACCCGACTATCCCACGTGATCAATACCGCAAGGCCTATCTCACTAAGGTCTGGCGGGTACTTGATGCACATTATGATTGTCTGCCTTTCTGGCAGGAAGGCTGGTTTTGATGGGATGAGTTTATCTACTGCATCCGCTATGCTGGCACTTGTATACAACAAACCCTACAACTTCTCGGGGTATCTTTTTCGGCTTATGGTAGACAATGCTCAGGCTGGGGAGGGACAGTGGGCTTTGTACCCACGTTTTGTCCAATTATTGCTAAATCATCTACTCCTAAGGTTACCGGTGGCCCCACAACACCAATTTCGCCCAACACCGATGAATACCCGAATTTTCGCGGTATCCGGTCAATATGCTAAGGGCGCACCGGTCCCGCCTGACGTGCCTCTTTTTGGACACATTGTGGATGAGGCCTATGTGCCTCCGGAGGGTGACGAATTT
>OY992768.1:19894896-19928153 GCA_963921325.1 Logfia minima
TATTTCCCACTAGAACTTCTGTCTAGCTGTAGTTCACCTTTATTTCTTATTTTATTTTTACCTTTGCAAAAATAAAAAGTTGAAGGTCACTGTGCTAATTGAAAAGAAATGATGAAAACATTACCCATGCCTAGAACATTTAATATGTGTGGTTTTTAGATGTAGTACATACACAGTAAAAAATACCTAAAATTCAAAGTAATTAATAGCTTTACTATACGATGTATTGGTAGACATAAGACATAACGGTTTTCAAGTACTTAATCTATAATAAATAATACGATTTTTCTGTGCAATCTCTATTTTGATATACGACATAAGTCTTAATTCTTAGGAAATAGATTATACCTAAATACATGTTCTCGGATAAATATAAAGTAATTCATTTGGGGGTTCACTGACTGTTTCTTTTGCTACATCTTGAAACATGCTAACCTAGACTCAGTCAGTGTATCCTAAAACTAGAACAAACTCGACCGCGAAACAAGAATACCGTTTTCAAGGTGTCTAGTCAAACTACGTCGCTCTATTGTAAGAAAATACACACCTGTCGCCTCTGGTTTGATTTTAGTCTTGTCCTATAGTTGAAACATGTACTTATGTACATTGCTTAAAATATAACAGGACTTGTGTTGAGACATGTTTTGTGACAACAGATCTAGCTTGTAATAGGATTAATGTTGTTGATGCATCTTAGAGTGTCTGTCAGTTGGTCTAGTCTGTATTGTGTCTGTATATGTAATAGACTTAGAAAAATTACATTCTCTGTGTACTGCGACACAGTGCTTGTGTCGCAATAGTGATCTCTGCGACACAAGGTTTGTGTCGCAGAACGGCCAGTCTGTTTAGTATAAATATAAATGTTAGAGATATTCAGGGTAAGACATTTTTGCACTCACTTTATTCTCTGTATTTTGGCTGCTACACTCACTTTGAGAGAATATTTTGGGGATCGAGTAATATAAAGTTTTATCTCATTTGTTTATCATTTTGTCAAAACTTTATATCATTTTGCTTGTGTTCTTGTCTTCTTCTCCTCTTGATTTGATTAAAAGATCACCCAATGGGATCCACAATTGGTATCAGAGCCATAATCTTTGATTGTTAGTGGTATCAAATCATTTGGTTAAGCTTTTTAATACTTTTTTGATCATTTGACATTTTCTTGGTGTTTGATCTTCTTTATTGGTATTTTAGAGCTGCATTTTGGTGTTTTTGAACCTAAAAATCTCTACTTTTACTGGCTTTTTCGATAAAAAACATTTAGGGTTCGAAAATCTGTGTTTTTGAGGTTTTTTTCGTACTGACAGCGCCGTGTTTGCGACATAGTGTGCGACATAATATTGTGTCGCTATAGGGTTTCAGCGACCTTAATTCTGCGACATAGTGTTGCGACATAAGGTTTCAGCGACCTTAATTCTGCGACATAGTGTTGCGACATAAGGTTTCAGCGACCTTAATCCTGCGACATAGCACTGCGACATAAACACTGTGTCGCTGTCTGTTCAGTTGCGACATAATCATTGTGTCGCTGCTAGTCTTCTTGCGACATAACCTCTGCGACATATCATTTGTGTCGCATTTTTCAGTTTTTCAAAATTTTTGAAAAGTCTCTCGAGCCCATTACCATGTCTGCTTCTACATCAACATCACTTCAACAGGTTGGGGCAATGCTAAAGCATTCTAGTGAGGTGGGCTCTACAAACAAACCACCGATGTACACTACAGGTATGAACTACTTAGACTGGCGTCAACGGTTTGAAGCGTTTGTATCTTTCAACGATGCTGAGATGCTGATCTATCTTGAGGAACGATATGAACGCCCTGTTCGAACCGGTATATTTAATGGACCTATTCCTGAAAAGTCCATTAAATCAATGACTCCTGAAGAACGTAAGGCTTTCGATACTGAACGAAAAACATATTCTGCGATTACTATGGCCTTACCTCAACAGATATTGAGACAACTACGCCATCACAAGACCGCTTATGATCTATGGAAGGGGTTTGAGAAGAAATGTGGTGGTAGTGATCTGTACAAACGAAACAAACTGGATCTGGTTAAGAAACAGTTTGAGGTCTTTGACATGTTACCTACTGAGTCTCTGGAAGATATGTGTAGTCGATATTCTCAGCTCGTAAGTGAATTGATTGAGGGAGGAGTAAATCTCGACAAAACTGATGTAAACAAGAAGCTTCTGGGTTCATTACCAAAGAAATGGAATACACGAGTGCTACTAATGGAAAAAGACGAGGATATAATGGATATGGAGCTTGATGATCTAATTGGACAGATTGTTGCTGACCTCCTGGACATGCAGAAGAAGGAGACCAAGGCTACTGCACATATTCAGAATCCCATGTTATATGGTGTGGATGTTCCTGCTGCAGCGACTCAAGCTGCTGGGGCTGCATTCTTCTCTGGGGGTTCTGGTGCTCCTAATTTATCTGGTGGTTTTGGATATACTACCACAAACTCTGCTAGTGTGGGTGGTGCTTACTCCAACTTTAAAGGAGCATCTCCTGCAGTTGCTGAAGAACATGCAGCTGTCTTCACAGCTTTCTTGTCAGCTTATGATGACTTCCTATCCAACAAGAACAGCACCGTGAATATGACTGAAGAAGATTTAAGTCAAATTGATCAAGAAGAGCTTGAACGAATGGACTTGAAGTGGAGCATGGCTATGCTCACAAGACGTGTCAAGAATTTCTTGAAGAAGACTGGGATGAAGAACGTCACTGATCCAGAAGAGAAGGGTCTTGGATTCAATAAGAGCAAGGTAAAATGCTACCAGTGTCACAACCATGGACACTTTGCTCGTGAATGTGACAGAAAGAAGAATCCACCTTCCGGTTTGTCCAAGCCCTCTCAGTCCACCTCATCTGAGAAGACCAGATCTGATAAAAAAGCGATGGTTTCCGCTGCGCTACTGCTTTCCAACAATGCTTGGGAATGGTCTGACCCAGATGAAGATGATACAGAACAGGCACTAATGGCTGAAGTGCATGAGGTACATGATGAACCCTTATCTTGTGTATCATGCATTAAATTAACTAACCAGCTAAATAGGTATAGAGAGGATACCACACGCCTTAACACTGTCATAGAAAATTTAACTGAAACAAATAATATGTTACGGGACAGTGATAAGGCCAGTGGTCAAAAGTTAAAAGCTATTTTGGAAGAGAAAAAGGAACTAAAAGCTAAAATTTTTGAACAACAAGATGAAATTGGTAGCTATGTTGACATGCTATCATCTGTTAAAAGGGAACTTGTTGAATCTCAAACTGAGGTTTTAAATTTAAAGAAAAAGCTTTCAAACTTTTCAACATCCTCTCTAGTCTTTGATGAAATCCTACAGGCACAGAGGACTGACACTAAGAGTAAGGCAGGACTTGGTTTTCATCAAGTCCCACCTCCTAAGGATTATCTTCCTATGCCTGTTAGGGATAATGTAAATGATATGATGCCTATCTTCACCAAGATAGATGTTAAACCTATCAAACCTGCTGTTAGATTCAATATAAGTAAGCCTGAGCTAGTTAAGGCTGAAAATGTCATCATTGCATGCGAACAACCTGAAACTAGTAAGCCCGAGCCTATTAGGACTAATACTAGTGAGTCTGACACAATTAAGACTCAAAAGGTTGAGAAAGTTAAGATTGTTAAGGATAAGATTCCTCAGACTGAGCCTATTAAGTCTGAGAATATTGTTGAGCCTAAGAAAGGAAAGGATCTTTCTGTGCTTCCTCGTATCGTTGAAGAGGAAATTGAGATTGAGGACATAACTGATCAAGAGTTTTGACCAGTTAAGAAAATTGTGAAGCCTGAAAATCATATTATTAATATCGAAAGAAATGAACAGGCTATAACTAAAAGAATCGGAAAAGTCACAGCTGAGCCTCAAAAGAAGATTGTTTCTAAAAAGATTAAATTAAATAAATCTTCTAAAATTTCAACTAAAGCATCTGTTGCTGTTGAATGCTCACACAAGTGTGATTGTTCAACACATGCTTCTTTTGGTCGAGCTCATCAGTTTGTTCCTAAATCTCAATCTTGTTTTGAGCAACGATCTTGCTTCTACTGCAAGAAGCAAGGTCATTTGATAAATAATTGTCATGTGCTTGCAAAGAAATAGTCTGGGAAACAGGTTTCTCAAGTTTCAAAACTTAAAAAACTTTCAAAGAAGCCTATTTCAATGAAATGCTCTAAGCCTACTATCCCAGCTGTTAAGGTCAACAAAGTTGAGCAAAATACTTTGCAAAACTTAAAGCCCAAAGTTGTTGACCTGCAAGCATCCAAACCAAAAAAAGTTTGGAACATTAAAGAATCTTGCAAAGATTCTACATCCAACAATACCTCATCAGTAAAACATTCTAAACTTTTTGAAAACAAAGTTTTGACTGATGTGGTCATTGTTGATGATGTTACTGGAGTACCCAAGACTATAAAGGCTTGGGTCTCCATTTCTAACTAATTTACCTTGTTTGTGGTGTCGCAGCAACCTGAATCTGTAAAGAATAGTAAATGGTATATCGACAGCGGTTGTTCTCGGCACATGACCGGTGATGTTTCTCTTTTATCTGAAGTTCATGCTTTCAATGGAGGGTATGTGGCCTTCGCTGGTGATAAAGGGGGAGTTATTTCTGGTCAAGGTACGCTTACCAATGGAATGGTAAGCTTTGAGAAGGTAAATTTTGTGGAGCAATTACAACACAACCTCCTCAGTGTCTCTCAAGTGTGCGATAAAAAGTACATTACTACTTTTACAGACACTGAATGTTGTATATTGAAGCCGGGATTTGTGATCCCTGAAGAATGGGTGCTACTGAGGGCACCTCGGGAGCGAGACACGTATATTCTGGACATGAGTACTGTGGTAACTACACAGCTCACTTGTCTTCTTTCTAAAGTTCCTGAGAAGGAATCGTTATTATGGCACAGGCGTATGGGACACTTGCACTTTCGCAAGATGAACTACCTGATCAAGAATGACCTAGTGCGAGGTGTCCCTAAGCAATCCTTTGGACTGAATGATCATTGCGTCCCTTGTCAGAAAGGAAAGCAACACAAGAAGTCTCACAGACCGAAGCTGGCCAATTCAACTGAGAAGCCCTTGGAGCTTCTTCACATGGATCTATTCGGGCCAGTCAGAAAGAAGAGTTTGGGAGGTACTTCTTATTGTCTGGTTGTGACGGATAACTACTCGCGGTTTTCTTGGGTTTATTTTTTGAAGACCAAGGATGAAGTGCCTGAGATTCTCATCTATCTATTCGACAAACTGCAAAATCTTTGTGAGTTGAGAATCAAGAAGATAAGGAGTGATAACGGTACAGAGTTTAAGAACTCGATTATAGAGCTGTACTGTTTGAGCAATGGTATTGAACACCAATTCAGTGCCGCAAGGACTCCACAACAAAATGGGGTTGCAGAACGTAAGAATAGGACTTTGATTGAGGCTGCACGTACAATGCTATCTGACTCTAAGCTTCCAATCACATTTTGGGCTGAAGCTGTGAATATGGCCTGCTATGTTCTGAATCGGGTGTTAATGGTTAAGAAGAAGAACAAGACATCCTATGAATTGTTCAACAACAGAAAGCCTAATCTACAGTTTCTTGAACCATTTGGCTGTCTATGCACTATTATGCACACCAAGGAACGAATTGCTAGGTTTGGTGAGAAATCTTGTGAAGGTGTTTTTCTAGGATTCTCTAATAACTCACCAAACAAACGTGTGTATAACTTAGTGACCAAGCGTGTGGAAGAACATTTTGAAGTCACCTTCTTCCATTACACTGACAACCCTCAAGGGAAGGGACCCGAATATTTGTTTGACTATCAAACACTGTTTGATTCTTTCAATATTCCTGAAGAAAATGAAGAAGAGGATATAGTGACACTACTTCATGAGCTGGACATCGCTTTTGAAACACCACCCATCTCTGTTCCTCCACCACCTACAGGAACACCAGCAACTGCTCCTGCTGCTACTTGTGAGACTCCACCTCCACTCGTGACTGAGAATGTTTCTGATCCTACAAATGATGAGGAACAAATGTTTGAGGATTCTGTTCAATCACCTGCATCTGACCTTGAAGATTTTCCTGCACTTCAACTCGAACTTGAAGCTGACTCTACAAACCTTGATTCTATCATCGTTCCGGCTGCAATTCCGAGTTCTAGGATCAATGTGTCACATCCAGTTGATGCCATTCTTGGTGATTTAAACAAAGGTGTTTTAACGAGACGACAGATTGTTGCTGCTGAACAATCTGTGTTGACATCGTCTCCTGATACCGTCACTGATCCTGTTTGTCTTGCTTCGGAAATTGAAGAATGCTTTCTCTCCCAAGTAGAACCGAAGAAGACAGCTGATGCGTTAAAGGATCCATACTGGGTTGAAGCTATGCAGGAAGAGCTTCAACAATTCAACAAGCTGCAAGTATGGACTTTGGTGCCTTTACCCAAGGGTGTTCATCCTATTGGCACTCGTTGGGTATATCGTGTGAAGAAGGATGATCGGGGCGTGGTAATTCGCAACAAAGCACGTCTAGTGGTCTAGGGCTTCACTCAAATTGAAGGTTTGGACTATGATGAAGTATTTGCTCCGGTTGCTCGTTTGAAATCCATCCGCATTTTCCTGGCGTACGCTTCATTCAAAGGATTTCAGGTTTACCAGCTTGACGTTAAGAGTTCATTTCTGTATGGTCAAGTGGTTGAAGAGGTCTATGTTAAACAGCCGCCTGGATTTGAAGACTCTGTTCATCCGAACTACGTCTGCAAGTTGGACAAGGCATTGTATGGTCTTCATCAAGCTCCTAGAGCTTGGTATGAGCGGCTTGCGACTCATCTTCTGAAGAATGGTTTTGTACGAGGAACGATCGACAGTACTCTCTTCATCAAGCATGCAGGGGAGGACTTGTTATTAGTACAGGTTTATGTGGATGACATCATCTTTGGTTCCACCAAGGATGAACTGTGTCGCGACTTCGAGCGGATCATGAAGTCAGAATTTGAAATGAGTGCAATGGGGGAGCTGAACTTTTTCTTGGTCGTACAAGTCGAACAATCTGCTAAAGGGATTTACATTCATCAGTCCAAGTACGTCAATGATATGATTACGCGGTATAACTTGACTGACTGTAAATCCTATGGGACACCTTTAGAGCTGAATCATCACCTTGGTCCAGCGGAAGATGAAGAGGACTGTCCGGAAAAAGATTACCGATCTATGATTGGTTCTCTGATGTATCTCACTGCATCGCGTCCGGACATTGTCTTTGCAGTCTCTCTCTGTTCTAGGTATCAGGCTAAACCGAAGGTGTCTCACATGAAGGCAGTTACGCGAATTTTCGGTTATCTCAAATGTAGACCAACTCTTGGTCTCTGGTATTCTAATGAGAAAACCTTCGCGCTCACTGCTTACTCGGACTCGGATTATGGGGGATGCAATATGGATAAGAAGTCCACTTCTGGTGGATGTTAGTTTCTTAGACCTCGGCTCGTATCATGGCAGTGCAAAAAGCAAACAACTGTTTCTACCTCAACCGCAGAGGCTGAATACATTGCTGCTGCTAGTTGCTGTTCCCAGGTTCTTTGGATACAACACCAGTTGCGCGATTACGGTTTACTCTTAACTATGACTCCCATTCATATAGATAATACTGCTGCTATATGTATTACTCGTAATCCTGTCCAACATTCTAAGACCAAACACATAGAAATTAGGTTTCATTTCATTCGTGATTGCTATGAGAAACACCTAATTGATCTGGTCCAAATTGATACCCTTAAGCAGAATGCCGACCTGTTCACCAAAGCCTTTTCTCGTGCTCGTTTCGATGAGCTAGTCAACATGATAGGGTTACGTTTCTTTCCCATTCAAAAGTAATATTTGTGACCTCATTATGTTATGTTCTTATGCTTATTATTTATTCAAAAAAAAAAAAGAAAAAAAAGAAAAAAAAAAAAAAAAAAAAGGTAAGTAATGCAATAGCCACTCTTTGTGTTTACTAGCATTAAAGAAAAGCAATGTTGCAACATTTGCAAAAGACGTTTGGTTGTGTCTGTAAACAACTAGGGATATGATAGTACATTAGGAGATACCTCTCAAACGTCAATCTTAAGTTTTATCCTCGATGTATCAGTAGGTTTATCTTGTATCTGTTATACTTGCTCTTATAAACATCTGATTACTTGCACGATGTATTGGTAGACATGTTCGCACTCTTCTTTGAGCAACTAAGAAATACTTTAATATGTGTTTAATCTTTTGTGATGACCATCATATGATGTATGACAATTTTTCTTAATTCTTGTGTATTAGCTAGCCATGCTTCAATTAACTTGAGTCTGTATATGACAACATTTGGGGATTTATGTTGTCTGTTTCCTTTGTTGTACGTCTGTACAGACCTGGTCTCAGTCAGTATACTTTCAAAAACTAAGCAAACAAAAGTCAAAGTACTTTCCAATCTTATAAAATCAAAGATTACTTACAAGGTCGCCAAATGGTTTGACCAAGTCTGGTTTTGCTTACACCTGAATCGAGTTTATGTCGCTTTGTTGTACATATGTACAGACCTGTCACCGCTGGCTTGATTCTTAAAAATGTTGAATTCAAACGCTTTCTCTAACTAATCGAAGTTTTGGGCATGTCTTAATACTAAGAGTATATCTATGGGGGAGTCACAGAGATTTATTTACTCTCACAATAACTGCTAAACTTGAAGTTGTGTGTGTTACATGTTTAAGTGAACAAACAATACTGATAATCGTCTTGTTTCAGACTGCGTCTAACGCCTGATAACTTTCTTGATAAACTTAAAATTGGACAATTATACTGATAATCGAATTAAATTTTGATATTGTCTTGCGAGTCTGTCTTTCTAATATGATTCCTACAATGACACATCTCAAACTGTTCTTTTCTGTTTTTATTTATTATTTATTTATAATTCTAATATTTGATTTATTTACTTTGTTCTCTAAGTGTCACAAATTCAAAATTTCTTAAAAACGTGAACCCTTGATTGACTTCTGCGACACAAGTCTTGTGTCGCATATTTGTATTGCCAATCCTGCGACACAAGCCTTGTGTCGCATTCTTTGTGGACCAGCGACACAACCATTGTGTCACACCATTATGTCGCCTATTGTGCTGCCCAGTCAGCGATACAACGCTTGTGTCGTAGATTGTGTCGCTGCCTTGTGTCAGGGGTATATATACCCTCGTGTCGCTGTAATTCGTATCTAATTACAGCGACACAATATTTCGAAACCAGCGACCCAAGCGGATCCTGCGACACAAGCAACCCGACGTCAATTTCGAAGTTTCTGTGATTCTTTGGCGTTTTCTGTTTGATTCTTCGTCATTTTCGTGTTTTCCCTATCATTCCGCAACTATAGGTACCAATTTTAACATTTTTTATTGCATATTATAACTTGCATTTGATTTCTAAGTTTCGGATATTTAGGTTTTATCATTTGTTTCAATTACATGCCTTAAAACTGTTTAAATGTGCGTAATTATGTTGTCTTTATGTTTCTGCTATATTGGTACACCTTCGGACATGATTAAAACACAAAACCCCCAATTTTTGTTCATCAGAACAATCTGGGTTTCATCGTGTTCATCTTTGCGACACAAGCTGCGACACAAGCGTTGTGTCGCAGCCTGTGCTCTTTATGTCGCTGCTCATTTCTGCGACACAACACTTGTGTCGCTGGTTTATGACGCTGCTTCCTGCTGCGACATAATTGTTTTGTCGCTGCCTGATGACGCTAGATTCTATGCGACACAACGGCTATGTCGCCATAGTAGTTGTGCGACACAAGCTTTATGTCGCTGATAAATCATTAAATTGATTTAATTGCAAAACTGCGACATAACTAGTTATGTCGCTCCTATTCCTGCGACACAAGGCTTATGTCGCAAGACATTTTTAATTCAAAAATGTCAATGTTATTTGTTGAAACTAACGGCTTCCAAGTTTCTCGTGTTCTTACAGATATGGCAGATATAAATGTAAATGCTCTATTTTGGGAACCGCGTCACAATGTCACCGTATTTTTAGACGATGACAAGGAATCGGCGGCGCCGTACCGCCCGATGATTGCGTTTCTTAGACGCTCGAGAATATATACTGCAATCACAGCTACCAGCACCATCTATCGCGATCACGTCTCAGAATGCTGGGCTAATGCAGGTGTCAACTCGGATCTTGAGTTCACCCGGATCATCTCTCGGATTCAAGATCGCGAGATTATACTTTCTGAGCAGATCATTCGGGATTTCTTTCAGCTTCCGGATGACTCTGAGATGCCGGTGGCTTATTCTCATGCTTTTATTGCCGGGGGAATGGCTCGCCTCGGCTATCCGACTATTCCTCGTGATCAATATCGTAAGGCCTATCTCACTAAGGTCTGGCGATATCTGATGCACATTTTGATCGCCTGCCTCTCTGGCAGGAAAGCCGTTTTTGATGGGATGAGCTTGTCTACTGCATCCGCTATGCTCGCACTGGTCTACAACAAGCCCTACAACTTCTCGGGGTATATTTTTCGGATTATGGTAGATAATGCACAGGCTGGGGAGGGACAGTGGGCTTTGTACCAACGTTTTGTCCAATTATTGATCAATCATTTACTCCCGGGTTTACCGGTGGTCCCACAGCACCAATTTCGCCCAACACCGATGAATACCCGAATTTTCGTGGTATCCGGTCAATATGCTAAGGGCGCACCGGTCCAGCCTGATGTGCCACTTTTTGGCCATATTGTTGATGAGGCCTATGTGCCTCCGGAGGGTGACGAATTCGCCGAACCGGCTCCTATTCCTAGGCCACTGTCACCTCCGCCACAGGCACAGATTCAACAACAACAACCACAACAACAACAACAACAAAATTCCGATCCTCAATTTGAAGATATTATGCGAGATATTGATGAGATCTGTCCCTCTCCTCCCAGGTCAACAGGCAAAAGGCCACGTGAGGATGTCACTTACATTGTCTCAGACGACATTCCTACAGCCAGTCGACCGCGCACTTCTTCAACTGCTGGGCCTTCGGAGGTTCAGACTCCCGTGCATCCTCATCCTGATATTATAAAGCAACTTTTGGATCGGATGGAGGAGATGCAAAAGACTGTGCACGATCAAGCCAATCTCATTCAGTCACAAGCCGCCCAAATTGAAGCTCAAACGTCTAGAATCACACAATTAGAGGATAGGTTTAGGGAGTTTGAGACCCGGTCTATTGGTCCAGGGGAGTCTGTTCCCGCCGGTCCATCAATAGAACCAATAGGACCGGGGTCAGAGTCTGTATCTGATGATGTACTAATTGAACCTTCTAATGAAATACCTTCTTTAGAGTACTTTCCTGTGCATCGGATTCCTGGCCAACCGAGACCGTTAGCAATTGATTATTCTTGTGCAGACCTCTCGTTTATTCAACGCATGCTAAACGAAGTCAATTCGGAAAATGATAGTGATAACTTTGAAGAAGATGCTGATTTTGAGGTTGAGGAGGAAGAGCTTGATGATGATGAGTTCTATGATGATGCTCCAATTATTGAGTCAGATTCTTCTAAAGACAAAACTGATAATATTTCTGAGACTCAAGATGAAGGAACATCAGAGACTCCTATTCCTGATGATGAACCGATTGAGACCAAAGATGAAAGACTTGCTAAATGGTGGCCGCACGGAAAAGATGGGAAACAAGTACCGGTCACCTGCAAATCATACAAGGTCACTGGAGTGTATACTGGACTGATAAAGAGTGGGAAGATCTCAAATGGATTATTTATGATCAAAAGACTTGATGGTATCCAATATTTCAATAGATCTTTCTCAAAGCTGAGCACCTTGCCAAAAGGAGAAATCAATCGTCTCGCTCGGCTTGCTTTGATTAATCCTTCGAAAGACGATCGTGCCAACTTCATTCAATCTACTCTTCAACGTGAAATTCGCACTAAACGGTACAGTTTCATCAAACCGACATTGGGAACAAGAATTATATATAAGAAACGGTTAGATGCTGTCACCAAACAGCCATTGATCAAAATGCGTTATCCTCCGGCTGAGTGCTTGAAGAAGATACCTCTGGAAACAATTCCCTTGGACTTTCTAAGAAGACTTCATTACTGGGAACTGGATGCTCATACTGGTGAGGCAGTTTTGATATTTGTGCCTGAAACCGAGCAACCAGAGAAGAGCTCACTTTATAACTTGAAGAAAACTCAATAAAGTGTTTTTGATCCGATGAGCTTAATAAATTTCTCTAAGAAAGATCTGAGAAAACTATTTGACAATCCGATTCGCTTCAATGAGAAGAACGTGATGAACAAGAAGTTCGCACTTCAATTTCAGAGGATTGTCAATGTGTGTGTGACACATGGAATACACGCTGGCGGTGTATTTCCAGCAGGCTGGGTTTGAACAAAGATCTTGAAGACCAAGCTGAAGACACGGGGGAGTTTGTTGATGCATCTTAGATTGTCTGTTAGTTGGTCTATTCTGTACTGTGTTTGTAAATGAAATAGACTTAGTGAAAATTACATTTTCTGTGTACTGCGACACAAGGCTTGTGTCGCATTAGTTGTAGTTGCGACACAGTGTCTGTGTCGCATTAGTGATCTCTGCGACACAAAGCTTGTGTCGCAGAATGGCCAGTTTGTTTAGTATAAATATCAAAGTTAGAGATATTTAGGGTAAGACATTTTGCACTCACTTTATTCTCTGTATTTTGGCTGCTACACTCACTTTGAGAGAATATTATGGGGATTGAGTAATATAAAGTTTTATCTCATTTGTTTATCATTTTGTCCAAACTTTATATCATTTTGCTTGTGTTCTTGTCTTCTTCTCCTCTTGATTTGATTAAAAGATCATCCTCCGGGATCCACAGAAAGGTACGCCACTATGACCCTAGAGCAGGCAATTGACAAGCTTAGGGGTTATGATTTCTCCAAGAAAACTAGAGATACAGATTCTGATCATCTACAGAATCCAGGTTTATACCATAGAAAGACTAGTATCTCAAATGCTTCATCCAATTCGACCACTGCACTATTTCTTGGTGAAATTGATGAACTTGGTGAAATGTTGACCGAGGATCTATGCTTTATAGCTTCAGATGGAAGCGAGAAACGAAGTAAGAATACTTCTTTTGAGAAGTCAACTCAAGGGCATCATAAAATGCCAATGAGTGTGAAATCAGCAGAACAACAACTTTCTGTGCTGGCTTCGTTTGTTGCTTCCTATGAAAATTACATACAAGGGAAGATTAATGATCCTACACAATTTGATGATGATTATGATCAAGTAGACCCGGATGACTTAGAGGAAATGGACCTCCAGTGGCAACTTGCTATGGTGTCAAGGAGGGTTAAGAATTTCCTAAAACGTACGGGCAGAAGAGTTGTTGGAAATCGACCAGGGTTTGACAAATCCAAGGTCAAGTGTTATAACTGCCAAGGTTACGGACACTTTGCCAGGGAATGTCAACGACCGAAGATTGATACTGGCGCTGCAAAACAAGACTCGGGAAGTACTTTGACTTCCAAAGTCTTAGTGGTTCAACAAATCGATGGTTCCTATGATTGGTCCACTCAGCCTGAGCAAGCTCTCATGGCTGTGTTGGTACATTTAGAGTGTCTGTCACTTGGTCTAGGTTTTGAGGTGTAATTAATTAGTAATCTTCTGTAAATGGCGACATTGACAATATCGCTTTAGCGATATCACCAATATCGCCTACATTACTAATTAGTTACCTATAAATACGTTTTTAGGGTTTCAATTTAGACGTTGTTCACCTACGATTTTGTGCAGCCTGTGATATCTCTCTGGTCATTCATTGGTAAATCACATTTGGTTCTTTGATTAATATAATATATTTGTGATTTATTGTTTTGTTTTGTGGTTAAACGTACAATTGATAGCTATTGAATTCCGCGCATTAGCTATTAGTTATTGATTCATTGTTAAAGATCAGTCTTTGTTGCGATCCTACAATTGGTATCAGAGCTATTTAATCATTGGATTAGTGGTTTATTGAATCAATATTCGTACGTTTAAAAGTCTTTTTAACTAGTTTTTTGTATAAATAAATCGTTTATTATTCTTAAAAACTATTTAATCAGTACTTTTAGTGTTTTCTGGATTCGTGTTCTTTATTTGCTACCCTAAACTTTGATTAACTCGTTAATCTTTGTAATTTTAGGGTTTACAGCCGTTTTAGCGATATTAGAAGCGATATCACCATTAATATCGCCTCTAGGGTCTTAGCGATATTACCTGATTTGAACTCATTAATTTGAGCGATATCTTTAGCGATATTACTAGAGATATTACTTAGCAATATCGCCTAATTAATTTAAGCGATATTTGTATCTATATCGCCTGTGATATCGCCTTAATTATTCTGATTTTGTTTTGCGCTTTAACTAGCGATATTGATAGCGGTATCATCAATATCGCTCAATCATCATCCATTTAGCGATATCATCAATATCGCTATACTATTTTAAATCAGAATTTTAAATAAAACAAAACTTAATTTTATTTAATCCATATTAAAATGTCTACTTTACAAGCTGTTAATGCTATGTTGAAACACAATGCTGAGGTGGGTAGTGCAAACAAACCTCCATTCTTTGCTCCGGGAATGGAGTATTCTGAATGGCGTGGCAGATTCTTATCGTTTGTTGCATTTACCGACCCTGAAATGGAGATACCTCTACTCGAACGATACGTTAGACCTGTTTCAAGTGGAGAGCATGTGGGTATTCCTCCACCAAAGCCGATTCGTTCAATGACTGTTGAAGAACGCAAGGCATGGGAATGTGAGAGAAAGGCTCACTCTGCTATAACCATGTCTCTTCCTGCCGATGCCATGAAGATGTTCAAACAACACGACATTGCTTATGATCTGTGGAATGGCATAGCTGAACGATGTGGAGGTACAACTGAGTACAAACAAAGTAAGCTGGAGCTAGTGAAGAAACAGTATGATCTGTTTGACATCCAGAAGAATGAAACGGTGAAGGATTTATTCTGTAGATATTCGCGTCTTGTGAATGCTGATTGAGGGTGGTTACAAATTCAGCTCTATTGAGGTCAACAAGAAGCTGCTTAATGCTCTACCTCCTCACTGGGAAACTAGAGTGTTGATGATGGAAAATGATCCAGACATATTAGCTATGTCTTTGGATCAACTTATTGGAAAGCTAGAAACATGTGCTTTGGATATTCAAAAGAAAAGCACGAGATCTAGTTCTTTACTTCCTGATAATAGTAATTTTGGATATGGAAGTACAACACTTCTATCTGGGCCGTCCACCTCTGCGTCTAAACCCAATTATTCTCAAGGAAATCACTCTGTTGGAACATTCTCCTCTTTTCCAACTCAAACATCTTCCTCTGCTACTACATCTCACAATGAGCATGCAGTAATATTCAATGCGTTTTTATCATCATATGATGATTTTCTCTCAAAGAGGATTAGCTCGGTAGATCTTACCGATGAAGATTTTGCACAAGTTGATCCTGATGAGCTAGAGAGAGTGGATCTTCGTTGGAACATGGCCATGCTTACCAGAAGGACTAAAACCTATTTTAAGAGAACTGGAAAGAGATCTCTTGAAGATGTCACTGATAAGACAAGCATGGGCTTCGACAAGTCCAAAATTAGATGCTACAAGTGTCAAAATCTGGGTCATTTTGCACGAGAATGTGAGAAGGGAAGACAACCATCTACGGGTTTTACAAGACCTTCTACTTTCAAGAAAGATAATGAAGTAGCCAAGGCAGCTATTCTGTTAGAAGAAGAAGAAGCCTATGATTTTTCGGCTATGAATGATCAAGAAAACGTAGCCCTTATGGCGGATGTTCAGAATGAGGTAGAATGTGACTCTTTTAATTGTGAAACATGTATCAAATTAACTGGTAAAATCATTGATTATTCGTAGTAGATAATGATCGCTTGAATACAGATCTAACCAATCTTATTGAAGCGAACAAAGTTTTAAAAGAAAATGAAAAGATCTTTATAATAAATCAGAAAACTATTATGGAAGAAAAGAAAGAGTTGAAAGCTATGATCTTCAGCAAACAAGATGAGATTGATAGCTATTTAAAACTAATTGCTCATCTTAAAAAGGATCTTGCTAATACTCAAGCTGATAATGTTGATTTAAAACGAAGGCTTGCAAACATTTCAACATCTACTATGGTCTTTTCGGACATCCTGCAAAGTCAAAGGACTGATACAAAGAGTAAGGCAGGAATTGGTTATCATAACCAACCTCCTCCCTCAAATTTGAATCAGCCCAGTCTTTCGCATGATGAAATAAAAGATTATGTACCTTCTGTTCTCAAGAAGGATACAAACCCTGTTATGGAACCAGTTATTGTCAAAGTTGAAGAGGTTAAACAGCCTAATCTTGTTAAGGCTGTTGACGTCAAGCGACCTGAGTTGCTTAAAGTTTTAAGTTCAAATAACGAGAAGGCTGATCCTATTAAGCCTAAATTTGAACCAATCATGTTTGCACCTTCAACAAATGTTGAAGAGGTGGTGGAAGTGGAGGATGTAACTCACGAGGTTACAAAGAAAGTTGAGAAAAATAACCATAATCCAGAAAATTTATTCCTTACTATTGAAGGTAGAGGACAAATTTTTTCTAAAAGGAAATCTATTACTAAGGATTTAAAAATGAAACAGGTAGAGAATATTCAAAATCATAAGGTTTCAATTAAAAATCCTTCATCTAAGATTTCCTCAACTATCAATACATTTACTCCATCATGTTCACATATGTGTTCATGTGTCGTAAATGTACCTGAAAACAAATCTCGTAGGTCACCTCTTTCACCAAAACCACTGTCGAGTATTGATCAAACTTTCCGAGAGAGAAGATCATGTTTCTACTGTAAGAAGCAGGGTCATCTCATTAATCAATGTCCAATGCTTGCTAGAAAATGGGCATCACGAAATAATCCACATCATTCAAAAAATAGAAACTTTCAAAAGTCAAAACAATCTGGATTATCTCGAAATGTCCCAATTTCAAAAGTCAAAACAATCTGGATTATCTCTTTGTGTTGTGACAGTCAAAGATGATGAATAGCAAGTGGTATGTTGATAGTGGCTGTTCACGACACATGATGGGAAATATCTCCCTTCTTTCTGAGGTTAAACCATACAATGGGGATATGTTGCTTTTGCTGGTGATAATGGTGGAAAGATTACTAGTCAAGGCACTCTGTCCAATGGTCAAGTGAGCTTCGAAAATGTTAACTATGTGGAGGAGCTAAATCACAATTTGATAAGCGTCTCTCAAGTTTGCGATAAGAAGTTCACTGCTGCTTTTACTGACCTAGAGTGTTTGATTCTTAAGCCGGGATTTGTGATTCCCGAAGAATGGATCCTGATTCGTGCTCCAAGAGTGAAAAACTCTTATATTTTGGATATGAGGACTGTGGAAACTGAGGAACATACCTGTCTTCTAACCAAAGCATCAACTAAGGATTCATTGCTGTGGCACAGAAAGATGGGTCATATTCATTTTCGAAAAATGAATTATCTGGTAAAACATGACTTGGTGGACGGGATTCCTAAGCAATCTTTTGCTTTGGAAGACAATTGTGTTTCGTGTTTGAAAGGAAAACAACACAAGAAGTTTCACAAGTCTAAACAAGTTAATTCCATTGAATCTCCATTGGAATTACTTCACATGGACTTGTTTGGACCTGTCAGCACGAAGAGCATTGGTGGTAAATCTTACTGTTTGGTAGTAACTGATGACTACTCCCGCTTCTCATGGGTTTATTTCTTGCGTACAAAGGATGAAACTCCAGATACACTGACTTATCTTTTCGATCGACTTGAGAATCTGTGCAACTTGAAGATAAAGAAGATACGTAGTGATAATGGTACGGAATTCAAGAACAAAATTCATGAATTCTACTGTTTACGCAAAGGAATTGTTCATCAGTTTAGTGCAGCGAGAACTCCGCAACAGAATGGTGTAGCGGAGAGAAAGAATAGAACAATCATTGAAACTACACGAACTATGCTGTCTGATTCTCACTTACCGATTACGTTTTGGGCAGAGGCAGTTAACACGGCATGCTATGTATTAAACCGTGTTCTGATGAACAAGAAGAAGAACAAAACGTGTTATGAATTGTTGAATAACCGAAAGCCAAACTTAAAGTTTTTGGAGCCCTTTGGATGTCCATGCACCATTTTAATTTCAAAGGACAAAGTTTCAAAATTCGGTGAAAAAGCTTTCGATGGGCTGTTTCTTGGGTATTCGGTTAATTCTCCTAACAAGAGAGTTTTCAACAAGGAAACGGGAAAGATTGAAGAACATTTTGAAGTAAAATGTTTAAAGTACACGGAGTCTCCTAAAGGAAAAGGTCCTGATTGGTTGTTTGAGTATGACCAACTTGTTAACTCATTCAATCTTCCAAAATTCAATGAAGTGGATCAAGTTGTTACGCTTCTTCATGGCTTGCATCTTAATCCGAATAACTCTTCATTCACACCGTCCTTGACTCCTGCTACTACTGATACTCTACCATCTTCGTCTATTGATGTTCCCGAAAGTTCTTCTGCAGATCAACAGCCAGAATCTTCTCCTGCTACTGTTGATGACATCCTTTCTGAGAATGAAGATGATTCCTTCGCTCAAGAGGTTGAGCTAAATAATTTGGAATCAAACCTCACACCTGATTCAATACCTATCTCTCGTATTCATAAGAATCATTCTATTGACAATATTATTGGAGATGTGAATGCAGGTGTTCTAACTAGAAGCAAAGCAGTTGAACCTTCTCCAACGAATGATCTTTCGGATGAATCGTCTGAAGATCCTTCACCTACATGTCTAAAGGCTGAAATTGAAGAATGCTTCTTATCCCAAGTTGAGCCTACAAAGATTGATGAGGCTCTAAAGGATTCTCATTGGGTTTCAGCAATGCAAGAAGAGTTGCAACAATTTGAAAAGCTGAAAGTCTGGGACTTAGTTCCACTTCCAAAAGGTGTACACCCAATTGGAACTCGTTGGGTGTTTCGAGTCAAATGTGATGATAGGGGAGTGGTGATTCGGAATAAAGCTAGGTTAGTCGTCCAAGGGTATACACAACAAGAACGTTTAAGGGATTTCGTGTTTATCAGTTGGATGTCAAAAGTGCGTTTTTATACGGAAAGGTTGCTGAAGAAATCTATGTCAGACAACCTCCTAGTTTTGAGGATTCTGTCAACCCAGACTATGTATGCAAGTTGGATAAGGCCCTTTATGGTCTTCATCAAGCTCCGCGTGCGTGGTATGAAAGGTTGGCAATGCACTTGATTAAAAATGGTTATGAACGTGGTCACATCGACAACACTCTTTTTATCAAACGTACTGAATACAGTCAACTGCTTGTTCAAGTCTACGTAGATGATATCATTTTTGGTTCAACCAATGAATCTTTGTGTAGAGACTTTGAGAAAATTATGAAGTCTGAATTTGAAATGAGTGCGATGGGGGAGCTAAAGTTCTTTTTGGGTGTTCAAGTCGATCAATCAACGAAGGGCACCTACATTCATCAATCAAAGTATGTTAATGATATGTTAACACGCTATAAGTTGCATGATTGTAGAGAGTATGGCACTCCCATTCAAACAAACCACAATCTAGGACCAGCTGAAGATGAAGCGAACTGTGAAGAAAAGCTATATCGGTCGATAATTGGATCTTTAATGTATCTTACAGCCTCTCGACCTGATATAGTATTTGCTGTTTCGATGTGTTCAAGATATCAATCTCAACCCAAGGTGTCTCATTTGAAAGCGGTTCAACGAATTTTTGGGTATCTTAAATATAGACCTACTCTTGGTCTATGGTATCCAACAGAGAAGTCTTTTGCTCTCACAGCATACTCGGATTCTGATTATGGTGGATGTAGCATCGATAAGTAGTCAACATCAGGAGGATGCTAGTTTCTTGGTTCACGTTTAGTGTCATGGCAATGCAAAAAGAAAACGACGGTTTCTACCTCCACAGCTGAAGCTGAATATATTGCTGCTGCCAATTGTTGTTCACAAATCTTGTGGATTCAGCACCAACTTCGTGACTACGGTTTACTCTTAACTATGACTCCTTTATATATTGATAATACTGCTGCTATCTGTATAACTAAAAATCCCGTACAACACTCTAAAACCAAACACATAGAGATAAGGTTTCATTTTATTCGGGATTGCTATGAGAAACATCTGATCGACCTTGTCCAAATAGAAACTGATAAGCAAAATGCTGATTTGTTTACCAAGGCTTTCTCTAGAACTAGGTTTAACCATCTTATTGATATGATAGGGTTGCGCTTCTTTCAAGAAAAACAGTAAATTGTGACAATTATTTCTTTTGCTTATTTGATCGTTTTTGCTTAAATATGTAAAAGACGTTTAGTTGTGTCTGTAAACAACTAGGGAGATGATAGTACATTAGGAGACTCTCTTCAAACGACAATCTTAAGTTTTATCCTTGATATTTCAGTAGGTTTATCGCGTCTTTGTTATACTTGACCTTCTAGACATCTGATTACTTGCACAATGTATTGGTAGGCATTCTCATACTCCTCTTTGAGCAACTAAGAAATATCTTAATCTGTGTTTAATCTTTTGTGTTGACCATCATATGATGTATGACAATGTGTCTTAATTCTTATGTATCAGCTTGCCATGCTTCTATTAACTTAAGTTTGTATATGACAACGTTTGGGGATTTATGCTGTCTGTTTCCTTTGTTGTACGTCCGTACAGACCTGGTCTCAGTCAGTATACTTTCAAAAACTAAGCAAATATAAGTCAAAAGTACTTTCAAATCTTATAAAATCAAAGATTACTTACAAGGTCGCTAAATGGTTTGACCAAGTCTGTTTTTGCTTAAACCTGAATCAAGTTTATGTCGCTTTGTTGTACGTATGTACAGACCTGTCACCGCTGGCTTGATTCTTAAAAATGTTGAATTCAAATGCTCTCTCTAACTAATCGAAGTCTTGGGCATGTATTGATACTAGGGGTATATCTATGTGGGATTCACGGAGACCTATTCACTCTCACAATAACTGCTAAGCTTGAAGTTGAGTATGTTACATGTTTAAGTGGACAAACAATACCTATAATCGTCTTGTTCCCGATTGTCTCTTTGGCTAGTTAACTCTGCGTGCTAAATTTAAATTTGGACAACTATACTGATAATCAACTTAACATTTAATATTGTCTTGCGAATATGTCTTTCTAATATGATCCCTAAATACGACACCATCTATTTCGTTTATAAAAAAAAAAAAAAAAAAAAGGAATCGTATAGATTAAATGCTGTAGTATTTTATCTTTTTATTACTATTTATTTTTTCCTTTTGGTTTAATTTTTATTTTGTCACATCTTACTGTTTGTTTTTGAATTTCGGCGATATTGCTAGCGATATTGATAATGTCGCTAAAAAGTATACTTGTATATATACAAATGTCTGTTACAGTATTCGATACTTTACAAAATCTTCCTAGCGATATTGTAAGGTGATTTTGCGATATCGCCTGTTCGAGTTGATTTCACTTTCGTTTTCGACCCTTACTTCAATCAAACCACTTCCTCTTGCTCGCTTTTGTTTACTTAATCATTTGGTATGTTTCTCTCGCTTTATATCTTGTTTTTTGTGCGTGTTTGGATAGTTTTTTATTCGGAATGGGGTAAACCTAGGTTTTCATGAGTTAAGTCGTTAAAAGATGGTCAAAACTAGTGTACTATTGCTCTGAATCTTTCCCATTGTCTGTGTAATAAGTCTTGTGCTTTAGATCATGAGTTTACTCGTTTTTCGATTAAAAGAGTTTTTGAGCCGTTTGTTCAGCGACATTGGCATGTGCGATATTGTAATATCGCGTATGCGATATTGTAATATCGCGTAAGCGATATTGCAATAACACTTAAAATTAAGCGATACCCCATGCGATGTCATATGCGATATTATCTAATGTCGCTTAATTTGGATTAATTTCCAATATCGCCAATTTCAAACAGAACTCATCAATTTTGTTCAATTTACGCGATATTGATCTCAATATCGCCTAAATTGATCTGTGCTATATTATGTCAATATCGCCTAAATCAAAAATTGTAAATTGGGCCAGGCCCAAACTGTTGGTGAATTGGCCCAGTTTGTGTTTTCTAAACTTATTTTGGCCTGTTTTCACTAAATCGCTAACTGTTTTCAAGTTTTGTGCGTTGTATTCATATTTTGCAGATATGGAAGATTTTGCGCAATTTGATGTTAAATGTGATGCCCGTCACAATATCACGGCCTTTTTGGATGACTCTAAGGACTCTGCTGAGCCCTTCAGGCCACTGATTGCCTTCCTGCGCCGTTCGCGAATTTTCACGGCGATTACTGCCTCCGACACCATATATAGAGATCACGTCGGGCAGTTTTGGAGGAATGCTACTGTCAGCTCTGCTCTTGAGCACACTCGTCTGATCTCGACAGTGCACGGACGCGAAATTATTATATCTGAACAGCTGATAAGAGAGGTCCTACGGTTTGATGACGATGCTGACATGCCGATCCTCTTCTCAAACGAATTCATAGTTGGGGCTATGAATCTGAAAGTCCCTTTGCACGGATCCAAACGGGATTACAAAGTGTATTAGATTGCGGAATGGTATAATACACAATAACCAACAACAAAACAAGTAAATGCAAGTGTTAAGTGTATAAGTTCGTAGGTATTCGAAGATAGCACTGTATATTCGAATATAACTGATTTCAAAAACTGTTTAATGAAATATTACAACTTAGTTTTTATACACAGTAAGTTCGTACGAACTTACTGGTCCTAGGTTCGTACGAACTTACATGTTCGTACGAACTTCCTAGGTTCGTACGAACATATAGGTTCGTACGAACATATAGGTTCGTACGAACATACAAACTAAATACTAAAAAGGCTAAGTTAATAAACAAATTACATTATTAACTACAAAACTAATAACAAAACTAACTATTACAAAATAAGAGCTGTTGTCACCAAACGTGCACCAACAGACTCCCCCTTGACAATAGCTCGATCAGTCTTCAGTCTTCTGGCTCTGTCGAATCTTGATTCTTGATCAACTCTGTCGACTCTCAGCCCATAAGCCTTTCTCAATGCACACATTGACGACCCTCTGATATTTACGTCCTTCATGTCTCCAGTTGTCTATATACAAGATCTTGTTTACATGAAGCTTCATCAGATCGTCTTTAGACAAGTTTACCAGATGCAAACTGTCATACACTCTTAGCAGCACATTTTCCTCAGCATCTTCCATCACAGCTTCAGCCGTCTTGCTGTCAACGTACCACCACTTAAGATTTGCAAGAATGTTTTGTGGCATTTTCTTCAAAGGAACTCTCTTCAAGCACTTGACCGGTCTGTAGACCATCTTCATCCATGGCTTGTTAGTGAAAGGGTCAATCCTGGTCAGATCTGGAACTCTTTTACCCGGTTTTGGCTTTAGACTTTCAAACTTATTGGATCTTCCTTCACGTTTTAAGATTCTTTCCAAAGTACTAGCGTAAGGATCATTGTCAATATTTACTAAGTCTAACCAGGCAAGCTCCTTCAATTCAATCTTCGGCAGCGAGCTAAAGGTCTTCAGTTTATTTTTCAAGTACTGAATCCCATCATATCTTTTTAATATGAACAGTTTAAGATCACTGTCATAAAACCAACTTATGATTCCACGCTTTAACCCGCCCGATCCTCTGACCCTGATATCACCTTTATATTTAATCTCTAGTTCCTTTTCAACCTTTTTGAACCATAACCTCTTTAACTCTTCTCGAGTTGGTTCAACTTCTTCTGAATCTGAATCAACTTCAGGAGTTAAGTCATGCTCCAAGTCGATCACTTTCTCGCCAGCTTCACTCTCCACCACAACTTCAGTAACAGGTTGTGTATCTATCACGAATTCGTCCACATCTGCATCAGCATCAGGTAGGACCTCTTCATCTGATTTCCAATCAGCAACCTCTTTACTGAGGATCTCCCCTTCTTCTAATTCTGACCAATCACTATCCGGGTCATCCAAACCAAGCAATGCCTCGATAGTATCAGTCTCAGCTACAGGGGACTCTTGTGTTTTACTACCAGCCTTCTCAGCTTCATTTTCATTCTTCTTTGTACACCATTCTGAGATCTTGCTGCCACCACCTTCTGCCGCTGCACCAACACCAGAACCTGATTCTGTTCCCCAACCACCTTTCTGATTCGTTTTTTCTTCGATTTTCTTGCTCCAGTCTGACCCTGCTGCTTGTGCCTCACTGGACTCTTTGTTCCACCTTCCAGATGGTTCAGTCTCTTCTTGAGGCTTTGAAGCACCTTGTCCAGATCCGCTCACACCAGAACCTTGACCAGACTCCCCCTGAGCTATAACTGCACCTTGCACTCTAGATGAAGAGCCAGGCAGCTCACCTCCTTTGGGTGCACTTGGATCATCGTCACGGTCATTATCAGCTTTGAGTCTCAGCTCATCTTCCTTGCATCCTGGTGTCTTATCCCCCTTGAGCGACTGGCGCTTCATTTGGAAAACAGTGACCTCATTGAGCCGTACTTGATCTTCTACCTTTTCAAGTTGCTTTACTAAGCGCTCATTAATAGCCGTCAGATTTGTGACTCGAACTTCCTGGCTTGTAACCACAGCAGTCAAGGCAGTCACCATATCCATCAAGCTAGTGATCCGGCCCTCAAGATAGGTAAACTTATCCGGATCTGAGAGAAGAGCAGCCGGGTTGGGAATAGATCGGGTGGGTTGAGTAGTAGGTGGAGCAGTAGAAGGTGTGGATGGTGTGGTTGTAGATGCAACTGGTGGTTGTTGTACTGTTGATGGAGCAACGGGTGGTGTTGTAGGTGTGATAATCGTAGGAGCAGAACCACCCGCTCCAATAACCACACTAGTTGGACGTTGGCGCTTGCGTGCCTGCAACCGGAACTGTTCCGGTTCTGATTCATCATCGGAGTCCTCGGGAACATATTCATCATCAAACTGAACCTTTCGCTTGCCCTTTTCCTTCTCACGGGCGGCCTTAAGGTCAATCAACACCCCCTTGGACCCATGAAACCCAATCATAGGGCGGTCCTCGTCATCATCATCATCATTACCATCATCATCATCATCACCATCATCATCAGCATCAGATTCTGTAGCCTCAGAATCAAGAGCTGCATCCTTATCAGTTTCAGCAGCAGGTGGAGACCATGTGTCTCGGGCTACAGAGTAGTCATCAATGTCCTTGAAGAGATCATCAAAAGTGGGCTCAGAACTGGGCCCTGCTTCGCCCTGAAGAACTTCCCTAACCAACTCAGCAGCAACATCAGCGTCAACACGCTCTCCCTCAGCAGGGTGCTCTATCTGGTGCAGGAGTTCTTCAACAATCTCCTGCTGTGGCTCATCAGCAGCCACCTCAGCTCGAGCCGGTGCCGGCTCTGGTTCTTGAGCTTGAACCTCAACAGCTGCCTTGGGCACAGGCACATCCAACCAGCCATTATCTGGTGGAGCCTGATAGTTTGCATCAATAATTGCCCCAAACAAAGGCACATCTTGTGGCCTATCAGCAACTGCACGTCTCTTGTTGTGGCTGAGACAGTGCCCAAAGATATTCTTGTCGACCGGCATCAAATGAACCACTGGGTCGATAGCTGGAAGATTGGGAATGAGAGCATTGAGCAGCATCATGACAAAACGAGGATAGAGAATAAAGTGCTCCTTCACACTCCCTTTTATTTGCTGAACCATCTCATCAAAGAAGTACTGACTGAAACAGTAGGGCTTGTTGTAAATAAGTGAAATCATCCCAGACTGTAGCTTATGGTTCATTGTATCGAAACCCGCCTTCTTTGGCCCGAATGACACCAGCAGGATGTGCATAAGATAGCGCCACTGGCCGTATACCAGACTCTTGGTGTATTGGGTGTGGACAACATCTCCCACATAGCCCATGCGTTGAAACGCGCCGTAGCCCAAAATTGGCTAAGATATGGAAAATATAGCGTTGGCGAGTGAGTAAGAGCATAAAACACACGCGATCGCATGAGAAACTCCAGCATGCCTCGAAAGGGTACGGTTGCTGGATTTGCTAGATCAAACGAAACAGCCACATTATGTTTGTTGAAGAAATCGCGTACTTGATCAGCCATTTCTGCAAAACCAAAAGCAAGCACACCAAAAATAAAAAAATAACAATGTTAGTTGAAAGACATAATTAATTTAGAACCCTGCAAACAAGATTCTACTATTAAAACAAGTCTTAAAAAATTTCAAAGTTCAAACTATAGTAGGTTCGTACGAACTTATAAGTTCGTACGAACTTACTGCCCTTGTAGGTTCGTACGAACTTACATTGGCTAGGTTCGTACGAACATACAGGTTCGTACAAAGATGTAGGTTCGAACAGATGAACTCAGAAAATAAGTTCAAAAATTTTTCTCATGAAAAAGCAATCAGGCCAAGGTTTAAGGTGCGCTTAGGTTCGTTTTAGCATAAACAACTATAACACATCAATATTAACCATTGAAACTTACACAATTTTGAATTAAAGTTAGTTTTTATCAAAACCAAACCTAAATCCGAATGCGCTAATGTTTAATAGTTCAATACATGTAAAAATCACTTACAAAGTTGTAAAAAGTGATTTTGATGATGTTTAACAGATTGGAATTCAATAACACAGCCCCAAAATGAAGTTTAATTTGAAAACCAAAAACCGCAGGTAAGTTCGTACGTAGGTTCGAAGGAACTGGGTATGTTCGAACGAAGCTAGGGTTCGAAGGTATGAAAGTGTGAAGGTTTTGACTGGGTTTGACCGTTTTATACCCTAAGTAGGTTCGTACGAACCTATATGTTCGTACGAACATAACCTTCGAACATACCTTCTAAGTTCGTACGAACTTAGAATTTTAAAATTAAAAAGTTAAACTTTTTCTATTTTAAAACGAAGGGCAATGACCTAAATACTTAGACACTCAATTGAGCAAGGTTTGAACAATTAAACAAACAAAATGTAAACATTTCCCAAAGACAAAGAACTTTTATTCATTTATTTATTTAAAACACTTAAAAATAATCATAAACTGAAAATTGCAAATATGAAATTGTTCATATTTTGAAAAGTACAATCTTTTTGCGAGTGTCACTGATACAAAGATCGAATTAGCCATGATGAGAGCAATACACATTTAGGAATTTTCATTTATTCCTTTGATTATTATTGTTGTAAGTTATAGAACACAACGATTATCAGTATTGTTTTCCACTTAAGCATTCGATATTCAGAATTCTCAAGTACATATAAGATTATTGTTCACGATCTCTGGCGAATCGTACATTTGATATACCCTTAGGATCCAGACAGTCATGAATAGCATGTAAAGGATATTTTTCATTTTTTATTTCATCTTTCAAGTCAAGTCTGTTTGCTTTATCAGCAATGTACATAGGTACATGATTCAATTTAAAGACAAGACTATGGTTAGAAACAAACAAATTTAAAATCAAACCAGAGGTGACAGGTCTGTACTTTCGTACAACAAAGCGACATAGTTTGACTAGAGACCTTGAAAACGGTATTCTTGTTTCGCGGTCGAGTTTGTTCTAGTTTTTAGGATACACTGGCTGAATCTAGGTCAAACTAGTTCTAGATGAAGCAGAAGAACCAGTCAGTGAACCCCCCAGATGATTTAATGTTGTTTTATATCCGGTAACAAGCATTCATGAACGGCCCATCTCCTAAGAATTAAGACTTAAGTCGTACATCAAAATAAAGATAGCACAAAAATCGTATTATTTATTATAAATTAAGTACTTGAAAACCGTTATGTCGCATGCCTACCAATACATCGTAAAGTGAAGCTATCAAATACGTTTGCATTTTTAGGTACATTTACTGTGAATGTTCTGCATCTTAGAGCCACACATATGAAATGTTCTAGGCATGAGTAAAAGATTCATCATTTCTTTGCAGTTAGTACAGTGACCCTCTAAATTTTTATTGGTTTTGCAAAGAGAAAAGGTAAAATAAACTAAGAAATAGAAATAAAAACATACTAAGTTCTTTGAGAAAATATTTACTCGGGATTACTCATCCCATTAAGTTGGAGTAAGAGCTCAAACCGAGACCGATCAAATGCCTTTGTATAAAGGTCAGCCAGATTGTCATCAGAAGTGACCTTAACTAATTTAATCAAATGTTTTTCTGCACAGTCACGAATGAAATGATGTCTTATTTCAATGTGTTTCGTCTTACTATGCTTTACAGGATTATTAGTTATAGACATGGTTGACTGATTGTCAATCATAATAGGAGTGTTAGAGAAATTCAAACCATAGTCACGTAGCTGTTGTTGTATCCACAATACTTGTGAACAACAACTACCGGCTGCCACATACTCAGCCTCACAGGTTGAGATAGCGACCGAGGTTTGTTTCTTACATTGCCAAGAGACAATGCGACCACCCAATAACTGACAACCTCCCGTGGTAGATTTCCTATTCAGGTTACAACCTCCATAATCTGAGTCAGTATAAGCAACAAAGTCAAAATTGCCTCCCGAGGGATACCAAAGACCTAACTTAGGTTTTCCCTTAAGGTAACGCAAAATTCTCTTTGCTGCTTTCATGTGTGATTCCTTAGGCGTAGATTGATAGCGCGCACACAAACAGACTGCAAATGTTATATCTGGTCTAGAAGCTGTCAGATACATGAGAGAACCAATAATGGCCCGATATAGAGTCGGATCCACATCTTCAGTACTTTCAGAATCTGGTCCAAGATTGTGATTCAATTGAATTGGAGTACCATATGACGAGCTTTCAGTCATCTTGAAACGCGTGAGCATTTCATGAACATACTTCGTCTGATGGATGAAGAATCCATCATTCTTTTGATCAACTTGTAATCCTAAGAAGAAATTCAATTCCCCCATCGCACTCATTTCAAATCTTCGCTTCATAACTTGTTCAAAGTCTCTGCACATTTGCTCATCGGATGATCCAAAAATGATATCATCGACATACACTTGAACAAGTAGGAAATCTTCCTTTTGCCATTTGATGAACAGAGTACAGTCTATCTGCCCTCTCTTGAAATCATTTTCCAAGAGATAAGTAGATAGTGTCTCATACCATGCTCTAGGTGCTTGATGCAGCCCATACAGAGCCTTGTCTAATTTATAGACTCGGTCTGGATGGTCTTGTAGATCCCAATACTGATCTTGAATCAAATCGTTACAATTAATCTAACGCTCGGAATTCGTTAGATTATCAAACACACAAATATAAAGCTTGAATTAATAAGAACAATAATCAAATATGAACTTTATATTTCCTTGAACAATTCTCTGATCAGATTACACAGCAAAAACACAGAGAGAACTAATATCAAAAAGTCTAACCTAATTACAAAGTAATTAGAGGTATTTATACTAATCTGGCCGACTTATGCGACACAAGTCTTGTGTCGCAGGATTCACTATTGCGACACAAGCACTGTGTCGCACCTATCACTTATGCGACACAATTCTTGTGTCGCAGTACACAGAAAATGTAACTTTATTTACTCTATTACATTTACAGACACAGTACAGACTTGACCAACTGACAGACACTCTAATATGTATCAACAAACTCCCCCGTGTCTTCAGCTTGGTCTTCAAGATCTTCGTTCAAACCCAGCCTGTTGGGAATACACCGCCAGCGTGTATCCCATGTGTCACACAAACATTTACAATAATCTGATATTGAAGTGCGATCTTCTTGTTCACAGCATTCTTCTCGTTAAAGCGAATCGGATTGTCGAACAATTTTCTCAAGTCCTTTGATGACATGTTTATCAAGCTCATAGGATCAAACACTCTAAACTGAGCTTTCTTCAAACCATACAGCGAGTTCCTCTCTGGTTGCTCTGTGTCAAGAACAAAGACCAAAACCGCTTCACCGGGTCTATCCTTTTCTTATAGATATACCTAATTCCCAAAGTTGGTTTGATGAAGTTATATCTCTTTGTGCGTATCTCTCGCTGTAGAGTGGTTTGGATATAATTTGCACGATCATCTTTGGACGGATTTATCAAAGAGAGTTGAGCAAGACGATTTACTTCTCCTTTTGGTAAAGTGCTCAACTTGGTGAATGATCTTTTGAAATATTGGATACCATCAAGTCTCTTGATCATGAAAACACCATTGGATACCTTCCAACTCTTTATCAACCCCGTATACACCCCACTAACCTTGTATGATTTGCAGGTGACGGGTATCTGAATTCCAGCCTTACCATGAGGCCACCATTTAGCAATTTTCTCAGCTCTTGTTTCAGTAGTTTCAGTTTCAGGGGCCTGAGCATCAGATGCATTATCAGTTTCTTCTTCACTTTCATCCTCAGAAGAATCAGTCTCAATGGTCGGTGCATCATCATAGAATTCACCATCATCAAGTCCTTCCTCCTCAATATCAACATCATCGGAATCCTCAAAGTTTTCACTTTCATTTTCAGAATTGACTTCGTTTATCATTTGTTGAATAAACGAGAGGTCAGCACACGAATAATCAACCGCTAGAGGTCTCGGTTGACCTGGAACTCTGTGAACAGGGAAGTACTCTAAAGTAGGTATTTCATTAGATGGTTCAATAAGTACATCATCTGTTACAGATTCAGAACCCGGTCCTATTGGTTCTCTTGATGGACCGGTGGGAAAAGACTCCCCCGGACCAATAGACCGGCTCTCTAACTCCCTAAACCTATCCTCTAATTGATTGAGTCTACAGGTCTGAGCGTCAATTAGGGCGGCTTGTGACTGAATGAGATTTGCTTGATCGTGCACAGTCTTTTGCATCTCCTCCATCCGATCTAGAAGTTGCTTTATAATATCAGGATGAGGATGCACGGGAGTCTGAACCTCCGAATCCCTTGCAGTTGAAGAAGTGCGCGGTCGACTGGATGTAGGAATGTCGTCTGAGACAATGTAAGTGACATCCTCACGTGGCCTTTTGCCCGTCGACCTGGGAGGAGAGGGACAGATCTCATCAATATCCCGCATAATATCTTCAAATTGAGGATCGGGATGTTGTTGTTGTTGTTGGTGAGAGTGTTGTTGTGGTTGTTGTTGTGGTTGTTGTTGTTGAGTCGGTGCCTGTGGTGGAGGTGACAGTGGCCTAGGAATAGGCACTGGATCAGCAAACTCGTCACCCTCCGGAGGCACATAGGCCTCGTCCACAATATGGCCAAACAACGGCACATCGGGTGGTACCGGTGCGCCCTTTGCATATTGACCAGATACCACAAAGATCCGGGTATTCATCGGTGTTGGGCGAAATTGGTGTTGAGGGGCCACCGGTAACCCTGGGAGTAGATGATTTAGCAATAATTGGACAAAACGTGGGTACAAGGCCCACTGTCCCTCCCCAACCTGTGCATTATCTACCATAATCCGAAAAATATACCCCGAGAAGTTATAGGGTTTGTTGTATACAAGTGCCAGCATAGCGGATGCAGTAGATAGACTCATCCCATCATAACCAGCCTTCCTACCAGACAGGCAAACAATCATAACGTGCATCAAGTACCGCCAGACCTTAGTGAGATAGGCCTTGCGGTATTGATCACGTGGGATAGTCGGGTATCCAAGCCGACCCATGCCCCCGGCAATAAACACATGGGAGAAAGCCACGGGCATCTCCGAATCATCTGGAAACTGAAAGAAATCCCGAATGAGTTGCTCAGAGATAATAATTTCTCGCTCGTTGATATGAGAAATGATCCGCGGATATCCAAGGTCTGAATTGACCGCAGCATTAACCCAAAACTCTGAGACTTGATCCTTGTATATGGGTGTTGTAGCAGTGATAGCAGTATATATACGGGATCGGCGGAGAAAAGCAATCATCGGACGGTACGGAGCCGCCGATTCCTTTTCATCATCTAAGAACGCCGTGACATTATGTCTCGGTTCCCAAAACAAAGCGTTAACGTGAGCCATATCTGAAATAAGACAAGAAACTTGAAAACCATTAGTCTCAACAATTAACATTGACATTTTTGAATTTAAAATGTCTTGCGACACAAGCCTTGTGTCGCAGGATAGACTGCGACATAACGAGTTATGTCGCAGTTTTGCAATTTAATCAATTTAATGATTTACTAGCGACATAAGGATTGTGTCGCACAAAAAGGGTAGCGACATAAGGATTGTGACGCAGACATAGTCAGCGACATAAATAAGCGACACAATAATTGTGTCGCTAGATGACCAGCGTCATAAGGCAGCGACACAAGCATTGTGTCGCTATATGACCAGCGTCATAAAGAAGCGACACAACGCTTGTGTCGCAAAGATGAACACTTTGAAACCTAGATTTTTTCAGATGAACAAAAAATGGGGGTTTGTGTTTATATCATATCCGAAGGTGTCTCATTATAGCAGGAACATGATTCAACAAGTATTACACACATTGGAACACATTTAGGCAGTTAATTTTGCGAAAATTGAAAACCTAAATAAACCGAAAGTTGAAAATCAAATGTAGCATGCAATACGCAACTAAAAATGATAAATGTGGTACCTGTGGTTGCGGAATAACAAGGAGAACAGAAATCAGTCGTTGAAACGAACGAAAAACACGAAAACAAGCGGAATCGGTCGAAAAAACGGAGCGGGATGCTTGTGTCGCTGGTTTTGCTTGTGTCGCTGGATTCGAATTTTTGTGTCGCTAGTAATTAATAACTAATTACAGCGACACGAGGGTATTTATACCCCTGACACAAGTCAGCGACATAGTGTGCGACACAAGCCTTGTGTCGCTGGAAATATCAGCACAATAAGCGACATAAGGGAGCGACACAATGTCTGTGTCGCTGGGCCACAAATATGCGACACAAGGTCTGTGTCGCAGGATGGTCAATCAAGAGTTCTCGTTTTTAAGATTTTTTATATTTGTGACACTTAGTGAACAAAAATAAATAGACTAAAAATAAAATAATAAATAAAAACAATGAAAAGAACATATTTAGATGTGTCATTGTAGGAATCATATTAGAAAGACAGACTCGCAAGACAATATCAGACTTTAATTCGATTACCAGTATAGTTGTCCAATTTTAAGTTCACCAAGAAAGTTATCAAGCCTTAGACGCAGTCTGAAACAAGACGATTATCAGTATTGTTTATCCACTTAAA